>CM053786.1:15045977-15458477 GCA_028749045.1 Cupressus sempervirens
TTTAATAGTAACATATCAGTTTTGGTTAACACACAATGAATGCATGCATGGTTAAGAATGTTATATGGGTTAACTAAATTGTGAAAAGTTCTATTTTGTACATCTGGACCTTGAATAAGTGATTCACCCCCCTCTTAGTTATTCTAAAAGAATTCCAACATACATAAGATAAATTAAATATTAATTTTATTGATATTTGACTTATTTATATTTGAAAAGTAATCCAAAAAAAATGTATAGGAAGAAATGGAAACATAATTTGATTTTTTTGCATTAAATTATGAAAGTTGATTAAATATTATTTTTTATTAATAATTACATAATTAATTCTAAAAAAATATTAAAAAATATAAAAATGAGGACCTAGCTTCATCTTGATGTTTAAAGTGTGAAAATGGTAACTTTTTGGAAAATTAGGAAAAAAGCGACAGGTGACACAAAAATGGGAATCTTGGTGGCTAAGTTTACAACAATGCCTAATTTTAGTCTAAAGCTTTAATGCCATTTTATTTTCAAGGGGATGACTTATATATTAAACTTATTCATTCATTCCTTCTCACTCATAAATTTGAAGTGTGAATCGAAACGAGTGAAATTTAAAGAGCTTGTGAGAAGAGAGTTTTTATTAAATAAATTTTTGAGATTGTTAAAAAGAGAAATGGATTTTTCATTGAATTAGTGAAACACGATTCCTAAATTCATTAGAAAGAAATATTTGAGTGAGTTGGAGAGATATTTTTGAATTTACAGAGGAAACTAAATTTTTTGAAAATGTTCCAAAATCTTTGTCCTTTGGAGGAATTCTCTCTCCTTTTTAATGCTTTTAGTTTATTCTTATGTATGGACAATTTTTTTTACAGGAAGGAGGAATGGTATAAACCCAAGGAATGGGAGAAATAAGAAGACAATTGATAAAGAATGAAAGGAGAGGATTCTATCCCCAAATCCAAAATTCTATCAAAGTGGTTGGAAATTTGAGAAACAAGCCTTGATGATATTGACTTGAAATAATTCAAATGAAGAATGTTTGCATACAATGAAAAACATATAACACACCCAGCTACACCAAGATATGACTAGTTTTTTTTTTTTAATGATTTTGAGTTTCCTCCTCCTAATGCTCAAGATTACAAGATGGTCTTATGGAGACACTGCATAATCAAATTCCACCAGAAATCAAGCTCCACCAGTTTCCCCAAATGAATCACTAAATAAGGATGGATTTTGTTCCCTCCTCTATACAACAATGTCTTGGTGGAAGGAACAAGTGAAGTACAAGATTTCCAACAAACATCTAGTAATCCTCTGATAAAGACATATCAAAGGAATTATAGGAACCATGAGCCATTGACATCGTAAATTCCCCAAAATAAATATTCAACTCCTTCACATCCCAATGCAAGCAATAATGCTAGTCCCTATAGAGAGTCACCCAAGTATTGACAATCAAAAAATTCTCAAAGAGGCATAGGTCAATTCTGATGATGAATTCTTCTCAAAGTTCCTATTTACAAGTGTTTTTTTTCAAGCCGCTCCTATGTATTTTCTTAAGGAATTTGATGCCCTGTCCTGTTAATTCTTTTGGATTAGGAACCTTTCAAATTCTACATGGAGTTTGGTTAAATGTGAAATAGTGTATAGATCTCAAAAGGAGGGTGGCCTTGGCTTATGATCAACTACTTTAAATGGATAGGTTGTAACTACAAAACTTTATTGTCATTGGTGTACTGAGCAACATCAAATTTGAGCTTGTATTCTCACCCGTAAGTATTTTCTAGATATTGATGTGGTTGAAGTTCACTACTTTCCTTTGGAAGGGAGAGGATTGTTAGGATAAACTATGCACAAAAATAAAAAACTACATGCAAATATAACCAATAACAGAAAAATAATAGGTCACACAGAAATGAACACAAGGCACCAAGATTTAACGTGGTTCACCTAATCCCTGGGCTACGTGGACCTAACAGCAAGTCTGATCTTATTACAATCCAGTGATTACAACTTGATAACAGTCTGTAATCCCTTACAACTCAATACCATCGCAAGAACCAATTTTGCATCACAACATAATGAAAATACCTAACCATAAACCCTTTTATACAAGTATTTTATCCATTTTAGGGTTACAACATGTTGGCCATATGTTAGCCATAATATGTATAGTACTTTCCTGATTAGTCACCACAATCTAACAAGGATCCATGATTTGGAATATGCTAAAGTTTGGAGCTCAGTTGATTAAAGATGGTCTCTTTTGGATTTTTCATTAGGGATCAAAAGTTTTATTTTGGCTTGACTCTTGGGATGGGCACCCTGCTATTCTTACCACTCATCCTCAGCTACATGCCCTTTGTCAAAATTTTAGAGCTGCTTGTTGGGACACAATATATTTTTATAAGATAGGGTGTGTTAGAGGTTTGGCTCCTTCCTTTTATTGGAAACACCCTTTTGAATGGCATCCAAGAGGAGCTAAGGAGAATAGGAAGAGTTGTTTTAGATTTTGCAGTCTTGTGAGTGTACTGCTTTAGTGGGTTTTAGATTTTTCTTTTTCACTAGACATATTTGGCACTCTTGGTGGAATGTGTGGAACCAATTCTGATGGCATGTTTCCTCATTGGCAGAATTGTTTTCTCAATAAAGTAAGGGTCTTTTCAAGACTATATTTCTTCAAGTTTCCTAGACTCTTAGACCCTCCTTTATTATTTGGCATATTTGGTTGGAAAGGAACCGTTGTATCTTTAATGATGAGTTTTTAGAGGTTCCTCACTTATGGTGGAAAATTCTCCATTCCTTGGATGAAATTTTTAATGCAAAATGTGACACTTCTAAGGCCATGGAATTAGGGGAGGATATTTTCAATAATTGTCTAAATATTCCCCCTCACATGGAAAACTACTAACAAAGATGTGTAGACATCCCTTGTGAAAGATAAATAGGGTGGGGAAGTGGAGTACCCCTCCATAGGGTATTCTTAAAATCAACATGGATGGATCTTGCAAGGGAAATCCAAGCCCTATTGGCATTGGTGGTGTTGGTAGAGATAGTAAGGGGGATGTCTAGTTTGTGTCTTTTATTTATAAAGGTTATCACACTAATAACCCATAGTTATTTTGTATGCTATGAAGAATGCTTGTGGCCTTGGTTGGAGAAGGCTTACCTATGAATCTAACTCACAAGTGGTGATTCATCTTTTCAATCAGAAACATTTTGAAGTTGTTAGTTGGAAGTTAGCTTTGATTGGGGACTAGATTCATAATTTGTGTGCTTCTTTGGAGTCTGTTACTTTCGCTCATATTCCAAGGGAATGGAATAGTGTTGCTGATTTTTTGGTGTAGTGGGCTTTTGACCATATGTGTAATTGAACATTAATGATAAGAGTCAAATTCAAATGGGCTTTTCCCATCAACTTGATCACTTAGTTGATCTTGACAGGGTTGTCTGATGTCATTTCTCTATTTGTGCTTGTTTCTCTTTCAACTTGAATAAATTTTCACCCCTCCTTTATTTCATGTGAGAAGGGACAAAATATTAAAGAGGTTGAGATCCTATGTATTAGAAGAATTCAAGAAAATCAAAGTGAGTCTTTCATTATATGAATTGATAAAATTCAAGATATTAGAAATACATTGTTGGGAAGTATAAATGATGACTCCAAAATGTATCACATCTTCAAAGAGGGGCATCCAAAGTCTAACAATCCAATTTTGCACAAAACATTAATATAGTGGATGAAGTTTTTCCATATGCATACGAGCTTCATTAGAATCCCTCAACTTTTTTTGGAATGGTATGAAACTCTCATGATGATTAGAAGGTTGCATCAAATGGAGAATTACTAATTGTTAGTCTGAGACTATAGTTTTCAATGTAACATCTTTGGCAATAGTTCTAGCCTCGTTAACTACAAAAATCAGAAAGCATTCCCGTAAACTATGGTCTTTCCATTTATATTTATTAAAATGAATTTATAAATTTAAAATTTTGAAATTAGACTCTTTTTCTGGCAGTCTTTGTAATTTTCTCATTAAAAATTTGAAGGAAAAAAGGAGTATTTTTGAGGTATAGCTTGACTAATATTAGTGGGAGGATGTAGGAGCATGAACACAACATATATCAGCACCATTCATATTGACGTGATCTTTCGATATTTTCACGTTTGCATGTAGTTGTTAAAATTGAGATATTCAATCTATCCTCTCCATTTAATGCTTTTGAACCTGCAATCCAATATCTACAATTAGAAAAGGGAGGGCAAGCAATTTCAGTTAGAAAATCTTCCATTTTATCATTATTTTTTAATTAATTTATTTATTTATTCTTTAAAATTTTAAACCTATGTCTATTTTTAATTTAAATCAAAGAGATATGTGAAATATAATGATGGATATGATTTTGGGTTCTCATAAGCTCTTGGATTATCCTAAGGTATTTTCTATTATAGATATCATTAGTGTACAACTAGTTTGCAAAAGACCAATATGGATGTCTACATGTTACCATCAATTTGATACTTCATGATTGTAGAGCAATGCACAAAACATATGGACTCTAGTTTTTTGATCTTGCATTCGAAATATGACAAAAAATTGAGGAATAATATTTTGGGAGAACAAATTGTGTTGTAGCATCTAATGCATTTATGCATGCATACAGTCTCAATCAAGTAAAATTGGATTTCTGTGTAAATAAGAGTTTGGGATTTTTAATTTTTAATCGTAATATATATAACTTCTTTAGCAACAACTTTGTGTCTGAATTGGTATTATTTTGCCTTATCTATTAAGATTGTTCTTTGATTAGAGTGATATGTTGATGACGTAGGCTTCTAGCTGTCCTTTTAATCTCCCCTGCCTTTACCTACTCCAACTACTTTATATATTGTTGTCTTCTCATTGAGAGTTCTAGCTCTCTCATTTTGTAAACTATTCTTCTATATTATTAGGTTTAGGTTTAGGATTTGTTCTAGAAGTTTGTAGATGTTTTGTCTTCTTTGTTAATGATAGATTTCTCTAGAATAATGTATGCTTTCTTATAAAAAAACACTATGTGCTCATTTGAGATTTACGGGAATTGAAATATAATATAGTTTATTGTGCGGCAACACATTGAGTTGTTTTGTTTTTTGTTATTTTTCTTCTGCACATCTATCAGATTGGTATCAGAGCATTGTTTTTATGGGCAAATTTCATTGTGGGTAAAGGGAAAATGAAAGAAAAGCTGAAGATCAAAGGAAAAGATCATAATTGTTGTTTGAGGAAGGAAGAGAAAGGATTTCTAGTTGTTACAAGTCAAAAAGTTTTACTACTAAATCATGGCAAGAACCAATGGAAGTATTTCATAGCCACAAATTCTAACTTTTAGTGACAAAAAATATTATTATTGGAGCATCAAAATGAAAACACTTTTTTGTTCTTAGGATGTTTGAGATTTAGTTGAAAGTGGGTTCCTAAACCAACAGACTAGCAGGCATATCAAGCTCTTTCACAAGCTGAGGAAGCAATACTTTCAAAGGTACTTTCTGCCACAAGATTAAAATGAGCATGGGACAAATTGTAATCAACATACCAGGGCACAAGAAAGCTAAAAATGTCAAAGTTACAAAATCTTACAAGAGATTTTGAAAATTTACAAATGAAAGATTCAGACTCAATAGAATCATTCTTCACTTAAACAATGGGGATAGTAAATTAGATTAGATGATATGGAGAAACCCTTAGGGATCAAAAAGTTGTAGAGAAAATATTTAGAAGTCTACCAAATAATTTTGATTCAAGAGTTGTAGCCATTGAAGAATCTAAGGATCTCTCCTTGCTATCAATAGATGAGTTAATGGGTTCTCTCTTATCACGTGAACAAAGGTTGAATCATTCAGGAACTTCATCATTGGAGAATGCTTTCCTAACTCAACTTTAAATTGGAAGAACAAGAGGAAGATCATATTATAGTAGAGGCAAAGGATGTTTTACACCAAGAGGAGGAAGACAAAATCCATAGTTTGAGAGTAGAAGGCCAGCATCAAGCTCACAAACTAATTTCACGTCAACAAGAGGAAGGGGGAGAAGCCATCATCAAGGATAAAGGTATGAAAAATCTAACATCCAATGTCATTATTGTAATAAATTTGGGCATTTTGCATCTGAGTGTAGAAAAAGACAATATGATATGAACAGGCAAAAGGCACATTTTACAAATGAAAGTCAGCCCAACACTAATGAGCAAAACACCATCTTGATAACATGAAATGTTGCATAAGAGATTTCTAAAGAGGTATGGTTCTTAGATAGTGGTTGTAGTAACCATATGAGTGGGTCTAAGGAGATATTCTCAACAATAGATGAATCAGTAAAATCAGAGGTTAAGTTGGAGAATTATCATCAAATTTCAATCACGAGAAAAGGGTCAATTAGCATAAGAACTAAGAAAGGTGAAGAAAAGGAAATTCTTGATCTATATTATGTTCTTGGATTCCAACACAATCTCATAAGCATTGGGCAACTAGTACAAAAGGGATATAGAATACATTTTTAAAATGGTGAATGTGTGATTCTAGATAAAAGACCAAACAGTAGACTAATTGCAAAAGTTGAAATGATTCAAAATAGAATGTTCACACTTAAAATCCAAAGTGAATTATACTTAGAGGAAAATGACTTGCAAAAAATGATTGAATTTGCATTCAAATCTTTACAAAAAAATGAATCTTGGCTATGGCATTTAAGGTTTGATCAGGGTTAGAACTCTTATATAAGAAATGAATGGTCTATGGGTTGCCATCAATAAAGCCACTTCATACAATATGTGACATTGTATTTTGACAAAGAAACATAGAGAAAAAATTTCAGTTGGAAAGTCTTATAGAGCAAAACATCCACTTGAGATAGTCCATTCAGATCTTTGTGGGCCAATGCAAACACCATCCTTAAGCAGAAAACTTTAGTTCTTGAAATTTATTGATGATTTTAGCTGAAAAGTTTGGGTTTATTTTTTGAAGTATAAATCAATGTATTTTTTGTCTTTAAAGAATTCAAGGAAAAAGTTGAGAAAGAAAGTGGATACTCTATTAAAACATTAAGAACCAATCAAGGTGGAGAATACATATCAAATGATTTTCTAAATTCTTGCAAAGAAAATGGCATATGGAAACAATTTATAGAAAAGTACAGTCTACAAAAAAATGAAGTAGCAGAAAGAAAAAATAGAATAATTATGGAGATGATAAGGAGTGTGTTAAAGGAGAAACACTTGCCAAATGAGTATTGGGCTAAAGCAATTGCATGTTCAACATACATACTAAATAGATGTCCAACGAAAGTAGTAATAAATAAAACACCAAAAGAACCTTGGAGCAAAAGGAAGCACAATATAGCACATTTAAGAATATTTGTTTGTGTGGCATACTCATTGGTACCTCAAGAAGCGAGACAAAAATTGGATGATAGAGGAGAGAAGTGCATATTTGTGGGATATAGGGAACAATCCAAGGCATATAGGCTATACAATCCAATAAAAAAGAAATTAATAATAAGTTGTGATGTTGAGTTTGTACAAGAAGAAGCATGAGATGGTAACTTGGATAAGTCAACTATAGTTGTAGCTAGTGTTCCACAAGAAAATGAAAAAAATGAAACTCAAGATGTGCATTCTACAACACAAAAAAATGTTCCTAAAACACCTACAAGGGAACCTACCACTAAAAACATTACTACTCTAGCAAGAAATAACAATAGTGAATCATCTAATCCAACACTTGGATCATTAAGATCAAGGTCTATAAATACTTCAAGGAAGACACAAAGTCTTAGAGACATATATGATCAATTACAAGAGGCTGAAAATTATGATTTATGCATTAATTTTTCACTCTTAGCACATGTTGATCCAATTTATTTTGAAGAAGCTATTAAAGATGACAAATGGATTTTAGCCATGGATGAAGAAATTCAGTCAAAAGAAAAGAATGATATTTGGGACTTAGTAGATCTTCCTAAAGGCAAGGATGTGATTGCAGTTAAGTGGGTATACAAAACAAAATATAATTCTGATGGAAAAGTAGAGAAATACAAGGAAAGATTAGTAGCCAAAGGCTCTACACAACAACTGAGTATAGACTACAATGAGACATTTGCACATGTGGCAAGATTAGACACTATTAGAATGATTTTATCCATAGAAACCCAAAATAATTGGAAGGTTTATCAAATGGATGTGAAATCAACATTCTTGAATGGCATTTTAGAAGAAGAAGTGTATATAAAACAACCACTAGGATATGAAATTTTGGGAGAAGAACATAAGGTATACAAGCTGAAGAAGGCACTATATGACTTGAAGCAAGCTCCTAGAACTTAGTACAACAGAATAGACTTTTATTTTGTGAATAATGGTTTTAGTAACTATGGCTATGAACCAACTTTGTATGTCAAAGTGAAAAATGAAGGAGAAATATTGATAGTTGGCTTATATGTAGATGATTTGATATTCATCGATAATATGTCAATTAACAATTTGAAGGCAGCCATGAAAAATGAATTTGATATGATTGATTTGGGACTCATGAGATATTTTATTGGGATACAAGTAAATCAAAATGATCAAGGCATTTTCATTTGTCAAAGTAAGTATGCTACTGATTTGTTGAAAAGATTTAAAATGAAAAATGTGAATTCAGCCCCTACACTAGTTATATTGGGTATAAAAGTTAGCAAGAATAATGAAAGTTCTAATGTAGACACAACTTTATTCAAAATATTAGTTGGCAGCCTTTTATATTTGATAGCTACAAGACTAGATATAATGTATGGAGTTAGTCTCATTTCTAGATTCATGGACAAACCAAAAGAAACTCATTGGAAAGCTAGAAAGAGGATTTTGAGGCATATAGCTAGAACAAAGAACTTTGGGATCCTATATGTGCATTCAGATCATTACAAGCTGATTGGCTATATAGATAGTGACTGGGCAGGTAGCTTTGATGACAAAAGAAGCACTTAAAGACATATCTTTCATCTAGGATTAGGAGCTATTTCTTGGGCATCAGAGAAGCAACCAATTGTGACATTATCATCAGTTGAAGCAGAATATGTTGCAACAATATCAATAGCCTGTCATGCAATGTGGATGAGAAGAGTACTTTCAAATTTGAAGCATCCATAAGAAGAACCTACAAGAATATATTGTGATAATAATTCTGCAATTGTTTTATCAAAAAATCATGTCTTTCATCAACATAGTAAACATATAGATATAAGATATCATTATATTCGTGAATTAGTGAACAATGATGACATATGTCTTAAGTTTTGTAGGTCCAAAGAACAATTGGCAGCCATTTTAAGAAAGCCTCTTGCAAAGAATGTCTTTGAACATCTTTGAGAAAGTATTGGTATTACAAACATACATGTCAGTGAAGACTAAAGGGGAGTGTTGGTGACATAGGCTTCTAGCTGTCCTTTTAATCTCCCTTGCCTTTACCTACTCCAACTACTTTATTTATCGTTGTCTTCTCATCGAGAGTTTTAGATCTCTCGTTTTGTAAACTATACTTCTAAATTATTAGGTTTAGGCTTAGGGTTTGTTCCAGAAGTTTGACTTGGCTGTAATATTTTTCTAGAGGTTTGTAGATGTTTTGTCTTCTTGGTTAATGGTAGATTTCTCTAGAATATTGTATGCTTTCTTAGAAAAACACTATGTACTCATTTGAGATCTACAGGGAATGAAATATAATATAGTTTATTGTGTGGGAACACATTGTGTTGTTTTGTGATTTTGTTATTTTTCTTCTGTACATCTATCATGATCTTGCCATCATAGGTTATGAGCGCAGACCATGAACAAATAGACAAGATGAATGCATGATTCCTCGACATCTTCATCATCATTGACCACCATTAGCACCTATGATAGGAGCCTCACTGTGTCATAATCAAACCCTCCTCCTTGTATTATACTTGTCCTAAATATTTATTCTCAATGTAGGAGAATATCTAAATAATTTCAAATGAATTATGAACTTGCATTGTAAGATTTTTTTAATGATAAGGAGGCTTTCTTAATTAGAGATATTTGTAGCTGCTATTATTTTTCTTTCTTCTTAGCGATGTTTGACATGACCCATATCGACATAATTGAAAGTTTGACGAAAAACACTTATTTCAAGCTACCTTATATAGGTGATTTAAATATTTTGGAGGTACTTTTAGAATTGTATTTATATTTTCGTCAGAGACATTTTTGTATTTTCAACTCAAAAGTCCATTTAGGAAAAGCCAACGAATTCCTATTTTTGAAAACAAGCTCTGCTCTTTTGTAATCATCCAATTGTGTAATTCTTTTCAAAATGAAGATTTCATTTTATCGATGGCATCAGATGGGTTGTTGTGTTTCTATCCATATTTTCCTATGTATCACCTTTTGTGGGTAGGTTTCAAGAAATTGCCAATATCTTTTTAAATGAATATAAATTGAATGTATTCTTTAGAACACTCTAAAATTTGTGATGGCATACGGGTAAGTCTCTCAAAAGAGGCGTGATACCACTATACATTTAGAGATGATGGTTACAAAAAAAATCGACAAAGTTGTGATGGCCTAATACAATAACTGAATCGTAGCTTCTAATTCTAAATGATATTCTAAACATGGGATATATTACCCATTTTAAGGTAGCCCACTAAATTTGTTTAACAATGTATCCGCAAAGAATAAAAAATAACAGATATCATAAGATATTATTTGGTGACTATAAATCTTCAGCATCAATAAAATGTAGTTTTTAAGAACCATACAGGCTTTGGTCCTGCTAGAAAGATAGTATTTCCAACGCCCTTATACGAAACTGTCATGGAACCCTCGCAGAAAATATCATTTCATGTCAATCTTGGAGATACCTACAAATCTGTTCAGTTTTAGAGAATGAAACTGATTTGCTTTCATATTTGGATAATGGAGAAAGGGATTTATGTTTTGTCCAGGAGAAGTAAACCAAAAAATATTTTTGATGACTGCGTAAGCGTCTGGTTTTGTTGGAGTTTTTTATTTTATCAAATATAAGTAACTATATATTTTAAAGAAGATTCTTTTCCAGCTGATTGCTTTGCCAGCTGAAAGATTTCATTGCTAATTTATGTAGCCTTTTTATCCAGATTATCCATCATGCTTGGAAGATTGTTGATTAGTGTATTCACTAAGCTTAATAAAAAGTAAACAAAGAAACAAATCTAAAGGAAGTAATACCCAGATCTTAAGGAATGGTTTGCTAGCTGACCACTGATTAATATTTGGTTCCAACATCCAAATCTAAAGAATGGTTAACTAGTTGACCACTGATTAATATTTTGGTTACAACATTTGGAAGTTACAAATTAGTATTTGGTTCCAACATTCAGAAGTTATGAATTAGAGACAATATGCAATTAATTTAAGATATGTAGCCTACAGTATTACTAGTTCCTGAATAAAATACGACTTGCATACACAAGGAAACTCACATTATGATCTAAAAGTATAAAACAAATTGCTTAACATGCATGAAAAAAATGATTAGTTTGTTCTTTATCACTTAAATAAAATTGCTTCTGTAGTTGATCAGTTAAATTTTGTTGAACGCAACAATATCACAACTTTGGATGTACTCGTTACATTGTTTAACAGTGAGGCGATCCTCCAAAAGTGTGTCCACCGGGACAAGGTCATCCACAATGTTCATCATGATTTGTAGCTTCTTCATGCCATATCCTACAGGTGCAATATTTAAAGCTCCCTAGACAAAGCCGTCCATTTGAAGGTTACAAACTGTTTCCTCAAGCTTCTTCATATCTGTTTTATCATCCCATTCTTTGACATCCAAAATTACTGAAGATCTCCCACTTTCTTTTGACATAATTTTAGCTTTAACAAATGCAGCTCTTTCTGTGGCTGCCTTCTTTTACTCTGTTTATTTAGCAAAGAGATCTACATGATCGTCGTCGTCCTCATCCTCGGGCAATAGCCTTTGATGATAATGCCAGTGGTATTTGTGGAGCGCCAGGAGAATTTTTGCTGTCAGCCCCATTTGTACCCCAACATCCTGGGCTCTACGAGAACAACAATATGCTTGTACCAACCAGTAGCATTAATATATTCAGATCGGGAAGCTTTCCCAGAGAGCCAAATACTATTATATCGTCATTGGAAGCCTGATATCCTGTTAGAAAATACGACTGCCTATTATATCATCACTGGAAGGCTGATATTTGGTGGCTATTTTTTACAATTGGTAGGGACTCTAGTTGCAACAAAGCTGTGAGAAAAATAGATTAAAAATCAAACTCACAACTTAACCAAAAAACAATTCATACTTGGCACTTAAAAACTGCTCGGTACATGAAGGTGTGCCAGTTTTACTTGGCACATGAAGGTGCCGAGTGCCGGATAGCTCGGCACTTGCTCGGCACTAGCTTGGTGCCGAGTGATAGGCAAGAGGTGCCGAGTGAGCTCGGCACAGGAAGAACTCGACACTTAATAATTGCTCAGCACCAATGGATGCCGAGTGAACTCAGCTCCAACTGAGAGAGAAAATGCCGAATGTTCTGTTTCAACCTTAAGAAATATTTCAACGTGAATGCATTCACCATTAAAACCAGAGAGCCAAAGCTTAAAGCTTTCAACCAAACTTGTTAAATCCAATGAATAGAAGATTAAGAACAATGGATTAAGTATGCTGTTTGCTTTCTATTCAACTGAGATTTAAACTATTACAAATCTGGGAGCATTCGGCTTCAACCAAAAAACCCTATATTTACCCTAAAACTTCAAACGACTTCAATACTTCAAACTTTAAACTTGCAGCTCTAATGGCTGCATACAAAAACGCTTGGAGCAATCACTGCTTCATAGGTTGAATCCAATGAACAATAAACTTACAAAATGATCAGAAAGAAGACGTGCAACTGTAGGCATGAAATAAAACAAGCTTCTTCCTCTGCACTCTGATGGTTGGATCTGCTGATCTTCTTCCATTGCTCTTCTCTGCAACTTCTTTTTGATCTATTTTTTTTGTTGTCAATGGAATGAATGAATAATATTCCTTTTGTTCCATTCCATTTTCCCCCTCAACGTTCAAATTCAAAATCTCACCTACCAAAATGAATGCCTGCCGTCCATGAATGCCTGCGGTGACCTGACAGGGTAGATGGATGTGGGGTTCGAGGACAACCTGCAGGCGTTGACATTAATTTCCAACACTCCCCCTTTGTCCTGAGACCCACAAACAAGGATCACTACTAATCCAAATCAACTACACCAAGACTCTGTCTTAGGTGCACAAAAGTTCCAATTCCTAATGGCTTGGTAAAAATGTCTGCTAGCTGCTGCTCTGACTTGCAAAAATTCATTTTGATATCCCCATTCTCCACCAACTCTCTGATGAAGTGATATCTGATTTCAATGTGTTTGCTTCTCCCATGGAAGACTTGATTCTTGGATAATGCAATAGATGAGATGTTGTCACAATAAATTGTGGTTCCATCTCCTTGCCTTTCATTCAAATCTGTCAAGATCCTTCTTAGCCAAATTGCTTGACATGCTGCTGCATTTTCCACTATGTATTCAGCCTCTGCTGTAGATTGAGCAACAATAGGTTGTTTCTTGGATGCCCATAAAATTGCACCCGATCCCATATGAAACATGTATCTTGAAGTGCTCTTTCTATCATCTATACTTCCAACCCAATCACTATCAGTGTAACCAATCAACTTGAATTCATTTGATGCAGTATACAAAATTCCAAATTCCTTGGTACCTTTCACATACCTTAAGATCCTTTTTCTCGCTTGCCAATGGGAATCCCTTGGGCTTTCCATAAATCTAGAAATCAGACTTACTGCATGCATTAGGTCTGGTCGAGTTGCTGTCAAATACATTAGACTTCCAACCATACTCTTGTATAGTGTTGGATCCACTCTCTTACTAGAGTCTTCTTTGCTCAACTTTAGACCTACTACTGTTGGTGTGGGAGCTGCCTTACTATTCTGCATTTTGAATCTCTCCAAGATCTGCCCTACATACTTTTCTTGAGAGATGAAGATGCCATCATGCATTTGTTTTACTTCTATGCCTAGAAAGTATTTCAAGAGACCTAGGTCTGTCATTTCAAATTCACTTTTCATGGCCTCTTTGAACTCACCAATTAGAGCCTTGTCATTTCCAGCAAAAATCAAATCATCTACATACAAGACAACAATCAATACATTAACATCTGCTACCTTAATGTAAAGAGTGGGCTCACCATTGCTTTTGCTAAAGCCATTGCTCATCAAATATGAGTCAATCCTATTGTACCATGCTCTTGGAGCTTGCTTGGGCCCATAGAGAGCCCTCTTCAATCTATATACTTTATTTTCTTCACCTGCAACTTCATAACTAGGTGGCTGCTCCACATACACTTCTTCCTTCAATACACCATTTAGGAAGGCAGACTTCACATCCATTTGAAATACCTTCCAATTATGCTGAGATGCAATTGCTATGACAGCACGCACTGTTTCCATTCTTGTAACTAGGACATAGGTCTCATCATAGTCTCTTCCATATTGCTATTTGTAGCCCTTGACTACCAGCCTTGCCTTATGCCTATCAATGTTGCCTTCAGCATTGCATTTGGTCTTATAGACCCATTTCACTCCAATCACTTGCTTCTTGGGAGGCAAATCTATTAGCTCCCATGTCTCATTCCTTTTTATAGCATCTATTTCCTCATCCATGGCATTACACCATTTATTCTCCTTGATAGCTTCCTCAAAATATACTGGATTAGTATGAGAAAATAATGCAAAATTAACACTCTCATCATAATCTTCATACCTTTCATCTTGGTATATCTCCCTAAGACTCTTGGTCTTTCTTGGTAATAGGGAGGAGAGTGTGGGATTAGAATCTTCATTGTTGTTGCATTGCCGACTAGGTCGATCTTCACTAGTACTCGGCACTGACACTCGATCATGCCTATAGGAGCTCGGCACTGTCTGAATCTGCTTGCCTTTTCTTCTATTTGATCCTTCTTCTTGCTGTTCATCAACATCCTCTTCACTCATGATTGGTACTTTACTAGAAGTGCTCGGTGACACATCAGTTGAACCATACCAAGACTAATTTTCAAGAAATTCCACATCTCTTGAAAGCATCATCTTGTTGTTCAATGGGGGTCATACAATCTGTATGCCTTTGATTCTGGGTTGTACCCTGTGAAAATGCATTTCACACCTTTGTCATCAAATTTCTGTCTTTGCTCTTTAGGCACATGTGCATATGCTACACATCCAAACACCCTTAGGTGTTCAACTATCCATCTTCTTTGTGACCATGCTTCCATTGGAATTCTATCACGAACTGCCTTTCTAGGACACCTATTAATTAGGTAAACTATTGTTGCCACAGCCTCTCCCCAAAATTCAGTTGGGAGACCTTTCTCTTTCATCATGCTCCTTGCCATTTCAACAATGGTCCTGTTCTTTCTTTCAGCCACTCCATTCTGCTGTGGTGTATAGCTGGCTGTGAGCTCTTTCTTTATGTCATGTTTCTTACAAAAATTTATAAAAGAATTGGAGGTACACTCCCCTCTATCTAATCTTAGAACCTTGATATAGTGTCCACATTCTCTTTCAGCCTGGGCTTTAAATTCTACAAATTTTTCAAATGCTTCAGATTTATTCTTTAAAAAATACACCCATGTCCTACAACTGAAATCATCAATGAATGTCATAAAATTTGTACTCTTCTCAATGGAAATAACTTGCATAGGACCAACTAGGTCAGTATGCACTAATTCTAATGGATATCTAGCCCTCCTAGAATTTTTAGAATTAAAGGGAAGCCTATGTTGCTTACCCAAAATACAAGCCTCACACTTGTCACAAGAATTTCCTACATGTGGCAAACCTTCTACCATTCTTTTATTTGACAATAAATTTAAGCCAGCATAGCCAAGATGACCATACCTGAGGTTCCATAGTCATGAGGGGTCTTCAATCACACTCCTTAGAGCTAATTGTGTGGGAGGTGCAACACAAACTTGAGATGAGAAACATGTCTCAATCCTCAAGGGAAACATTCTATTCTTGGTCATTTGAACTGCTGCAAGTAGGTTCTTGCTCCCATCCTTTTCTTGAATGACACACATGTCATTCTCCATCAGCACTTCGTATACATTTTGAATGAGCTGACCAATGCTCATCAAATTGTGCTTCATACCAGGGGCGAAATACACATTTTGTATTTCACTTTTCTCACCTTTCTTGGTGTGGACCATAATAGATCCTTTGCCCACAACTAGTAGGGTTCCATTGTTACCCATCTTAATTTTTGATTTGAAACTCTTGTCAATGAATGAAAACAAGGTTTCATTACCATTCATGTGGTTGTTACATCCACTGTCGAGGTACCAAACCTCAGGGCTTCCTTCTTCACCAACATTACACATGATGAAGGTAGTGTTTTCACTTCCCATATTCACATCAGCCACAGTTGCTTGTCCTGACTGATCTTTCTACTTCTTCCAGCATTCATTTGCATAATGCCCATATTTATGATAGTAGTAGCATTCTACATTACTCTTATTTGAGTTGTAGTTTTTCTTACCTCCTCTTGAAGTATTTTGTGAGCTACTTGCTCCATTTGCTCTATCTGAGCCTTCTGCTGCAGCATTTCTTTGTCCTCCATTTCCCTGGCCTCTCCCTCTAGAGTTTCTGCCTGAGCCATTTCTTCCTCTCCCACTTCCACTTGGATTTGACTGAGCCTTGAATGCTTGGTCTTGGGTAGAAGAAGATGTGGATCTATTGATCCTATACTCATGGGTTTGAAGACTCATCCATTGTCAAAATAGTGACGTATTTTTCCTCTTCTATGGTCATGACCAAGTTGTCATATTTATGAGGTAAACTCCTCAATAACTTTTCCACTATCCTCTACTCTTGATAGTCTTCTCCATTTGACTTCAGTTGGTTAATCACATTGGAGGTCCTTGAGCTGAAGTCTGCAATTGATTCATTTTCCTTCATCTGAAGGTTCTCAAACTCCCTTCTTATATTTTGTAGCTTTATAGTTTAAACTTTATCAATCCCCTTGAAGTTTGTCTCAAGGATATCCCATGCTTCTTTTGCATAATTTGTTGTTGCAATCTTTGGGAAAACTGTCTCTGTCATTGCTGCCTCAATCAAACTCAATTCCTTAGCATCCTTCCTCCTTGATTCTTTCAAATGAGTCTTCTATGCATTTGTAAGGGTAGCATACTGAGTTGGATCAGTCACATCATTGAATCCATTAACCACAAACTCCCACAAATCATTTGCAACCATAATGGTTTCCATCTTCTTTGCAAATGTATCATAATTCTGTCCATTAAATGATGGTGGTTGCTGCCATATCTTTCCTACATCTCCTGCTATGTCAAATACCCCAAGAGAAAACAAATTCCCTAACTCACTGTGGATGTGTGGCCTCAAAGCTCTGATACCATGTGAGAAAAATAGATTAAAAATCAAACTCACAACTTAACCAAAAAACAATTCATACTTGGCACTTAAAAATTGCTTGGCACATGAAGGTGCCGAGAGCCAGTTTTGCTCGACACATGAAGGTGTCAAGAGCCAGATAGCTCGGCACTAGCTTGGTGCTGAGTGATAGGCAAGAGGTGCCGAGTGAGCTCGGCACAGGAAGAACTCGACACTCAATAATTGCTCAGTACCAATGGATGTCGAGTGAGCTTGGCTCAAACTGAGAGAGAAGATGTCGAGTGTTCTGTTTCAACCTTAAGAAATATAACTTAGGAAATATTTCAACGTGAATGCATTCACCATTAAAACCAAAGAGCCAAAGCTTAAAGCTTTCAACCAAACTTGTTAAATCCAATGAATAGAAGATTAAGAACAATGGATTAAGTATGTTGCTTTCTTTCTATTCAACTGAGATTTAAGCTATTACAAATCTGGGAGCATTGGGCTTCAACCAGAAAACCCTATATTTACCCTAAAACTTTAAACAACTTCAATACTTCTAACTTTAAACTTGCAGCTCTAATGGTTGCATACAAAAATGCCTGGAGCAATCACTACTTCATAGGTCAAATCCAATGAACAATAAACTTACAAAATTATCAGAGAGAAGATGTGCAACTGCAGGCATGAAATAAAACAAGCTTCTTTCTCTGCACTCTGACGACTAGATCTACTGATCTTCTTCCACTACTCTTCTCTGCAACTTCTTTTTGATCTATTTTTTCTGTTGTCAACGGAATGAATGAAAAATATTCCTTTTGTTCCATTCCATTTTCCCTCTCAACGTTCAAATTTGAAATCTCACCTACCAAAATGAATGCCTACCATCCATGAATGCCTGCGGTTACCTAACAGGGTAGATGGGCATGGGGCTCGAGGACAACCTATAGGCGTTGACATTAATTTCCAACAAAAGAAAATCTTGTTGTTTTATCTTCTGTGTCACTTTCTGCAATTGAAATTGGGGACATCATTTTATTATTGTTATTATTTTAATATTTCTATTAGATTCATTAGTTTTGGACTCAAGTCGTAAGAAATTCCTGGCTTGGGTCTGGGTTAAATTTTTTATTTTTTATAAGTGTTAATTTCTATTTAAAATTTAATAGCTGAAACATGTTCCCCGGCCTATTAAAAAAACATTATGGGTAGAATAAAAGAAAACTTGTTACAAATGTGAGATTTAAAATGATATCAAAGTCTAATTAGTCCTTTTCTGCATTTGAATGTTGTATTCAAATTTTGACATGAATAGTTTGACAACGAAGTTGACTTGTCAAGCTCTAAATTATAGATTAGATTTTTATGTTATTATAACATTTTATGTCTTTCCCACCAGGCCAGGAATTTGATGGTCGTATTGGTCATTTTTACCTTTTTGAACTGTATATGAGAGACTAAAAATTTGTAAAATCATATGAATTGATACACTAAATTTTTTGAGAAAGGTCAATAGATATTTATGAAAAATATATATTATTTTATGTTATATATGTTTCTATTTTGAAGATTATTTATTTGTATTAATTTATAATCTTGTTGAAATAGAATATAATGAATTTGAAAAAGTTTTTATTTTAGTAATTATAATATTTGATATGTATTTCTATATTATTTATCATATAATCATATTAATTTAAAAATATTTTAAAGTAATATACAAGAGCTTAGAAACTTTCTTCTTGAATTGACAATCAAATTCTTCATAAAACGTAAATGAAAGAAACATTTTTTTAGTCATCATTAAAAAATCATATGACAAGTAAGGGTGGCCATCAAATTCTAGGCATGTTTCTCACAATGTTAGCATCATTTGAGGTAGCTCAAAGGGTTTATGTTTTTAGACTTTGAGCAGTGCTGTGGGGGTCACTATTAATGGGATGTTCTTTTAAATCAAATAAGAGGTCATAGCCAAAATGGGTGGTTTACATCTAGAAAGCAATAGTTGGAGAAAAAAATCCAGAGTCATGCACGAGGTGAGACTGCATAAAATATTTCATTCTAAGGAAGAACCATTGCTGATATGTGGTGGCTTCTTCAAAGAAGACATTTTAGAACCCTGGGATGTGGTTTTCTATGCTATAAGGCACTATAATATGGTAGAGGACTACTTTAAGGTGTTTTACTATTACCACCTCCCTAGACTAGATCATTTGAGGAACCTTGATTTAATCTACTTCCCACATCAAATATTGTATTCTATGGATGATACTTTTTATAATGTTCCAAAAAAGAGGGAGGAAGGGAAACCTTTTTATATCATCCACCAAGATTTTATGTTTAAATTGTACAAATTCCATAGTGCCTTCCACCTGGCACCATCTCATAACCCTAATTCTGCTAACCTAAGCCTTAGGTTAGTTTTGAATATGACACAGGTAAGGGGTGAACAACTAGGGCCAAAGGCTCACCCAACTATCTAAACTATCCTGCAAGAGTTAACAAATGGGAGCAAACACAAAGTAAAACAACCAAAGGAGGAAAAAGAGTGAAATACTTTTATTTATTCATCAAAATATCTTCATGCATGCCCTGTTGTAAGGCCTTTTTGGGTTACGACCAAATACAAATACATGCACATTCAAAGATCCAACAACAAATTCGCTCTATTCAGTTCTACTCTATAATCCTCTTCCCAAAAACTTGCCTAAATCTAAGCCTAAACATTCTATATATACTTGGAAAAATGTCTTACATATCATTTTAGAACGTTACATAAGAGGAAGGCTGAACCAACAATGGTCTGGACACATCCCAAGAAAAGATCTTAACATAAACATTGTGATTGAAATAAATCCAGCAAGTTGACTCAAGAAATCACATCCAAATGGTGACACTCGGCATAAGTAGGAAAACTTGGCACATGAAGGGTTACTCAGCATACATTGGGTAACTTGGCACACGAAGAGTCACTTAGCATACATTGGATAACTCAACATCCACTAAGTGCTACAGTAACTCGACACCAACTAAGTGTTACAGTAACTTGGCACCAACTGAGTGCAATAGTAACTCAGCACCAACTGAGTGCTATAGTAACTTGGCACCAACTAAGTGCTATAGTAAGTCAGCACCAACATGTAGAATGAACAAAATGAGTAGGATAATAAGGCAACCCAGGATGCTCTTGCATCAAACAATTGGGGTTGAGAGAAATGATTATCCTATATCATTGAGATGTCACAATTTGAGTTGAATCCTACTCAGATTGAGAAATCTATGAAGCATCTTCAATAGGCCTGTTCTTCCACTTCACTGAATATTTATAGTAATCTATTTCTCTTGTGCTCTTGCCAACTCTTTGATCCAATATTTGTTCAACTTCTTCAACTTGCTTCTTGGGATAATCTTCCGATACAACAACTTCATCATTTGACTCATGATACTTATATAAATCAGCAATATTGAATATAGGAGATATATCCATGTCATCAGGTAACTCAACTTCATAAGCATTACCACTATCAAACTTCTTCAATATCTTATAAGGTCCAAATTTCTTCATCTTCAACTTACCATATGTTCCAATAGGAAATCTTCATTTCTTTAAATGAACCATCACCTCATCACCAACTTCAAAATCATGATGTCTTCTAGAATAATCGGCATTCTCCTTATACTTCTAATTACATTGTTTCAACCTCAACTTCATTTCCCTATGTAAAGACTCCATAAAATCAGGAAATTCTTCTGCTCCGACACTTCTCTTTTCTTCACCAGCAACATCTCTCAAATCTGATACTCCTTTAGGCTTCATTCCAGTGACAATCTCAAAATGTGTCTTCCCTATACTCCTATTCACATAATTATTATATACAAATTTAGCTTGTGCCAATACCATCTCCAAATTACTTGGCTTATTCCCAACTAAACATCTGAGCAAATTACCTAAGCTTCTAATCACAACCTCTATTCATCCATCTGTTTGTGGATGGAATGTAGAACTAAACTTTAATTCAATACCCATCTTCTTTCACAAAGACTCTCAAAAATAACTAACAAACTTACTATCTCTATCAGAAATAATACTTCTTGGTAATCCATGCAATCTCACAATCTCTTTAAAGAAAAGTTCAGCAATATGGTCAGCATCTAATTTCTTCTTACATCGTATGAAATTAGCCATGTTAGAAAATTCATCCACTACAACAAATATGGAATCATACCCCTCCACTATCTTAGGTAATCCAAGAACAAAATCTATACTGATGTCACTCCAAGGTTTCTCATGAATAGTAATAGGTATATATAAACCTATATTTTTACTCACTCCTTTTGTAATTTGACAAGCTCCACAACTCTTTACAAATTTCTAAACATCCTTATACATTTGTGGCCAATAATACTTCTATTTCAGAAAACTCCATGTCTTATGAATTCCAAAATGTCTAGCTAATCCACCACTATGCTTTTCCTTAATTAGATTCAACCTCATAGAACTTCTAGGAATACACAACCGAATGCCTTTGAACAACATACCTTATTGAATAAAATACTCATCATACTTACTTATGTGATCTATCAAATTTGGTGCTCTGTACTCTCTCCATGCCTTAGAAAATCAAGATCAACATCATACAACTCTTTCGTTTCATTAAAACCAAAAACTTCAACCTTCATTTAAGTCAACAAAGAACGTTTTCTACTCAATGCATCAACAACTCCATTAGTAACTCCACTCTTATGCTTAACCACAAATCTAAAACTCTACAAATACTCAACCCACTTCATATGTTGTTGATTCAATTTATTTTGACTTCCCAAGTATTGTAAAGCTTTATGATCAATATACAACACAAAATTCTTAGGAATCAAATAACGTATCCACTTTTTGAAAGCTTGGACAATAGTATAAAATTCTTAATCATACACAGAATACTTCCTTTTAGCATCATTCAACTTCTCACTAAAGAAGGCAATATGTTTACCTTCTAGACTTAATATAGCTCTGATTGCATTACCACTTGCATCACATTCAACTTGAACTATTTTGTAGAAAATAGACAAAGCCAATACATGTAATTCAACAACCTTTTGTTTTAAAGTCTCAACAATCTTGTTAGCTCCATGTGTCCATTTGAATTCCTTTTTATCTCCCCTTATTTTATCAGTCATTGCATTACGAACAGAACTGAAATTCCTTATAAACTTTCTATAAAAACTAGCCAAACCATGAAATGATCTTATCTCACCCACATTCTTAGGTGTAGGCCATTCTTAAATATATTTAACCTTTTTTGGATCCATCTTCAATCCATTAGTTTTAATCAAAAATTCCAAATACACAATCTCCTCTTTCATAAATTTTTTTTTTCATATTAATCAGCAACTTTTCCTCTTTCAACCTCTACAATACTTGTTTAATATGCTCAAGATGTTCTTACTTAGTCTTACTGAATATCAAAATATCATCCAAACAAAAAATCACTAACTTACCCAAAAATCTTTTCAAAACTTCTTTCATCAACCTCATGGAAGTACTAGGTGCATTAGTCAAACCAAAAGGCATAACCAACTATACATACAAACCATCTTTTGTCTTGAAAGCGATCTTCCATTCATGACCTTCTCTAATTCTGATCAGATGATAGCCACTCTTCAAATCAATCTTGGTAAAATACTTTGCTCCACTCAAACAATCCATTATGTCATCCATCATTGGCATAGGAAACCTATATTTCATTGTTATCTTGTTAATAGCTCTAAAATCAGTACACATTCTCCATTCTCCATTCTTTTTAGGTGCTAATATAGTAGGTAACACATGGAAAAAAGCTTTCTCTGATCAAATCTTTCTGCAACAATTCATCACTTGTCTACTAAGTTCTTCATTCTTTGTAGATGTCAATCTATATGGTGCTCTGCTCAAAATACTAGCTCTAGGAATAAGATCCATACAATGACTTATGCTTCTTATTGGAGGTAAACAATCAAGAATATCATCAACAAAAATATCCTTCTATTCATTCAACAATTCTATAATTTCTGCTATCATATCAACTTTTGTTTCTTAGTCATTACTACCAACACTCAGTCCTCTAGAAACTATAAAAAAATAAACTTGATTCTTCTCTACTCCCTTTTCAAATTACTTTCCATTAACCATGAAAACCTTTATTGCAGTACAACTAACCTCATCTGGACTTTCAATCAAAGGCAACAATGTTAATTTGTTCTCATTTACCCAAAGAGTATATTGATTCAATCTTCCATCATGTACAACATATCTATCATATTGCAAAGGTCTACCCAACATAATATGACAACAATCCATAGGCATAATATCCCACAAAGCTTCATCAAAGTAATGTCCAATCTTGAACTTCACAAAGCATTTCTCACTTACCAATATCTTATGCTCATCTTTGATCAATGAAACATGATAAGGTTTGGGATGCTTCAACCTCTACAATTGCAACTTTGTAACCAACTCTTCTGATGCAAAATTTGTGGAACTTCCACTCTCAATAATCACTTTGTAGCATTTTCTAGCCATCTTACATCTTGTATTGAAAAGACTTCTCCTTATAACAGGTTCTTCATCACTTCCCTTATTACATAAGGTTCTTCTCACCATTTGATTTTTTCAATCCTCAAGTCCACTTGGTGAACCCTCATCATCTCCTTGAACCACATCATTTCTGTTAACTTTCCCACTTTCAGAGGATCTACATTCAAAAGATCTATGTCCCTCCTTACCACATCTGAAACAATTACCATCAAATCCCACCTCTAGAATAAGAATTACCTCTTCCTTGGTAAGAATTATTACCTCCTTAATAATAATATCCACTTTTCTATTTGGTCTTGCCTTTGTCATCATTCTTCCATTCAGATTTTCCTTTATCTTACACAAAAATTTTAGATTTTCCACCTTCACCATAAGATCTACCTCTGCCTCTCTAGAATCTACCATCTCTACCTCTTTGTCTTTGTTCATGCTTCTTTGCTAAGATCTCCTTAGTTTTCAAGGTATATTGATATGCTTCTTCAACACTTTCTAATTTCACAAAACTTATTTCATCTTCAATTCTAGATCTCAATCCATTTATGTAACTTGCAATTTTCTCAACATCATTATCCACATGTCTAGAATTGATGTACAATCTATAGAATTCTTCGATATACTCTTTCACGGTCATGTCCTTTTGTTTCAAATATGGTATCTTTCTCAACAAGATAACTTAGCAATCAACAAGAAGGAATTTGTTCTTTACTTTGTTCAAGTTCTGATCTTCTCCTTTCCTCTGCTTTCTTTGATCAGTTTGCAAATGTTCCGACCATAGTGATGCATGTCCTTTCAACCTAGTGACTGGAATCTTCACCTTTCTATTTCCAGGAGTGTTTTCACACTCAAAGAAATTCTTCATATCTAAGATCCAATCTAACATAGCATTGGTATCCTATTTTCCATCATAAGGAACAACTTCTACAATAGGCTTTGAAATTTCCCTAGACAACACTCATAACAATCTTTCCTCGTCTTTATCTTTTTTAGTTTTGGATTATAGTTTGGTGCTGATGTTTCATCATCACTTATATCATCAAGATGTGCTCCTCTCCTTTGAGCTATTTCCACAGCATCTAATCTAGTTGCAATTTATCTCAACCGATCCAATATGGCATTATTAGCATTTCCTCTACTACAAACCTTTTTTACAAATTAGGTTCCTGCAAGATCATAACCTTCTACAAGTTATAGGTCAAATCTGTAGATCTGCCACCCTACAACCAAATCTGAATTAGGGTTCTACATGATCTAATCTCCACAAGGATGAACCTGAAGCTTTGATACCACCTAACATAGGTAAGGGGTGAATAACTAGGGCCAAAGGCTCACCTAGCTATCCAAACTATTAGGATTAAACCACAGATAGAAATAACAATTACATGCAAATATAACTGATAACATAAAATAATAGATCACATAGGAAAGAATAGAAGGCACCATGATTTAATGTGGTTCACCCAGTCCTTAGCCTACATCCACCAAATAGCAAGTCTGATATTATTACAATCTAATGAATACAACATGATTACAATTTTTTATCCCTTACAGCTCAATACCACCACAAGAACCAATTTTTGCATCACCTGCTATGAAACAATCCCTAACCCTAAGCCCTTTTATACAACTATTTTTACTGCTTTAGGGTTACAATTAATAATTACATGTCAACCCAAAATTTTGATAAAATAGGGCCCAAAAGAATTTTTTGGGAGTTCCACCTCTAAAACCATGGACAGTCATGGCTTTTTGACCCTAACTGTATTGGGAGTTGTTATGGTGTATGTACAGTACTTCCCTACTTAGTCACCACAATCTAACAATCTCCCACTTAGGGACTGATCAGACTCCACACTAAACAATAATCTCCCACTTGGAGACTGATCTTGTAACTATGTCGCTACTCCATGAAACTCCCACTATATCAAATCACCCTAGACTCTACTATTCTTTTAATTATGTTTATTCTTGAAGACTAACTGAAGCTAAAGTGGAGTTCAATTTCTCCATTGTTACTACCTTTGTCAAAATATTAGTTGGATTATCATTTGTAGGTATCTTATCCACCTTTAACTATCCTTCCTCCACAACTAACTAAATGAAATGGTACCACAACTATATGTGTTTGGTCTTTGAATGCAGAGCTGAATTCTTGGCAAGATGAATGACACTCTGACTATCTGTAAACAAATAATTATCCTTCTGAGGGTGTTTGAATTCTTTTAAGAAGAATTGAAGCCATATCATCTCCTTGGCTTCCCCTTTAGCAGAAATATACTCTAATTCTATAGTGGATAGAGCATTAATCATTTGTAACCTAGAAACCTAGCTCACAGATGCCCCACAAATAGTAAAGATATAACTTGTAGTACTCAACCTGATATCAATATCCCCTACCAAATTTGAGTCAAAATAGCCGTGTAAATCAATAGTAGATCCTCCAAAGTGTAAAAACTTATTGGATGTTCCTCTCAAATATCTGAGAATCCATTTGACTACATTCCAATGCTCAATTCCTAAAAGACTCATTTACCTACTAACAACTCCCACTGTACGTGCAATATCTAGCCTTGTACATACCATAGCATACATCAAGCTTCCTAAAACTAAAGAATATGGTACCTTGGACATCTTATCCTCCTCTTCTTATGTCTTGGAACACATCTCCTTTGTCAACTTCAAATGACTAGGTAAAGATCTGCTGACAGCTTTAGTATTCTCCATAGAGAAATGTTCCAATACCTTCTCAACATAATCAGCCTAAAATAGTGTTAATGTTTTATTCTTTCAATCCCTAGAAATATTCATACCAAGGATTTGTTTTTCTACCCCAAAATCCTTCATAGAAAATGCATGTGCTAACTGGGGTTTCAGCCCCTTAATATGATCCATGTTAGACACAGCTACAAGAATATCATCAATATATAAAAATAAAATAATGTAGCTATCATCATCCAACCTCTTAATGTAAACATAGTGATCTGAATGACAACTATTGTATCCATGCTCATGCATAAAATTGTCAAATTTAAGATACCATAGCTGAGGTACTTGCTTCAAGCCATATAAAATTTTCTTCAATTTGCACACTAAATTCTCCTGACCTTTGATCTTAGATTCCTGTGGCTAAGCCATATATATCTCTTCATCCAAATCAGCATGAAGGAAGGTTGTTTTAACATCATGTTGCTCTAAATACAAATCTTCAGTAGCCACAATACTTAAAATAGTATGGGTAAAAGTCATTTTAACTATGTGGAGAAAATGTCTCATCAAAATTAATTCCTTTTTTCTTTGCAATTCCTTTTACAACTAACCTAGCTTTAAATTTTTTTTTACCTCCATCCTCTTCTTCTAACTTGTAAACCCACTTATTTTGTAAAGCTCTTTTACCTACATGAAATTTTCATAAATCCCATCTCTTATTCTTCAGCAAAGAGTCCATTTTGTCTTTCATTGTGGACTCCCACTGAATCTTAGTATCCACTTGCACAGCTTCATCATAACATTTAGGTTCACTAGCATCAATAAGTAAAATTGAATACAAAGAGGGGTAAAATCTTTCTAGAGGTCTAATTTTCCTTGTTGACTATCTAACAATCATTGGTATGTGTGGTATTTGTGTTTTCTATTGTTGCGCATCATGAGGAATAGTTGGAACATCATCTTTTGGAGTATCATCCAGCACTACATAATCATCTTATTTCTTCTCATATTGTTGTAATAGATATTTGTACAACACTTTCACATTGAATATGACATCCCTACCTCTTACAATTTTTCAATTTTCAAATTCCCAAAGCCTATAACCAATTCATTAATTCCATACCCAACAAATACACATTTCTTTGACTTAGCTTCTAGCTTGGTTCTATTTTCAGAATCTATGTGAAAAAATGCTTCACAACTGAAAGTCTTGACAAAAGAATAACTCACCTTCTTACCAGTCCATGCTTCCTCTAGAATATAAAAACTCAAAGGAGTAGAGGGACCTCTATTAATCAAATATATAGTATTATTGATAGCCTCTTCTTACATGTATAAGGCAACCCAGCATGCAACCTCATGCTCTTTGCACGCTCCATTATAGTCCCGTTCATGCATTTAGCCACTCCATTTTCCTCTAGAGCCTTTGGAACAATTTTTTGTCTACAAATATCATTAGTGGATAAATACTCTTCAAATTCTTGACTGTAATATTCACCACCATTATCAAATTTGAGACATTTTAATTTCTTACTAGTCTCATTTTCAACCAAGCATTTCCATTTCTTAAAAGTTTGGAATACATTAGATTTTTGTCTAAGGAAATAAATCCATACCTTACTAGTTGTGTCATAAAATAATGTAACATAATAATGAAAGCCTCCAAGGGAAGATACTATAGCCAGTCCCTAGACATCGGTATGCACAAGCTCTAATTTCTCTTTTTTTTTTCCTTCCTAGTCTTCACAAAAATAACTCTCTTTTGTTTCCCATACACACAACTTTCACATAAATCCATATTAACACATTTTAGACCTGGTGGAACTTTCTTCAAATGAATTACTTTATTACCTTTCTCACTCATGTGCCCAAGTCTATTGTGCCATAGCACTGTATTAGAATGTATAATAGCTATTTGTTCTCCCTACTCAACTATAGAAATTGTTCTTAAATATTCATTTTTCTCTATAACAATTAAAGTAGAACTAATAATATGACCTATACAAAGATATAAGGTGTCTACTTTCACATCTTTTGCTACTAGAAGGGAACCTTTTGAAACCTTCCAATTTTTATCATTAAAAGTAACTACACTATCCTCATCACTGAGTTGCCTTGCTGAAATTAAATTCCTACTTAGCCTTGGGAGATTTCTTACCTCATGTAGTAGCCAATGATTCCCATTGTGCAACTTAATCTTAACTTTTTCCTTTCCAACAATCTGACAAGGTTCATTATCCCCCAAAATAAACAAGTCCAAAATCCCCTTGGACATAATTAATTAAATAACCTCTATAACGTGTAGCATAAAATGAAGCACCAGAATCTAAAACCCATGAATCATCAACACTTTCTAAAGATAGAAGCAAAGCATCCTCTTTAGATTTCTTACTTACCACATTTGCGTCCTTGTCTCCATCTAGTTTATCTCCTTCATTTTCTTTCGAGTCCAAAAATCTTCCATTTTGTGCCTTGGTTTCCCATAGTACAACTAGTCATTCGGTCCTCTCAATTGAGACCTCCTCCCCTTTGACTTTCCTCTTGATTTCCCACAATTTTTAGAATTACTTCTTCTCTCACTTGTTCTGCCTCGACTTTGTGCATTCAAAAAAATTCTTGATGTAGATCTACCTAAGGATTTCCTATGAGTTTCCTTACTCAAAATAACACTGATCACATCATCATATTTTAGGGTACTAGATCTGAGAACAAAATTACTTATAGCCATTACCAAGCCATTCTAGCTTTCAGGCAAAGAATACAAAATCAAGAGAGCCCTAATTTCTTCATCAAAATTGATACCCACAGAAGATAACTACCTAGTCATACTATTAAACTCATTTAAATGATATGTAATAGATCCACCTTCTACCATTTTCATATTAAATAAATGCTTCATAAGAAATACCTTGTTTGAAGCGAAGAGCTTTTCATACAGTGTCACTAGGGTTTTCATTACTCTTCTATTGTCTTAACTTTTGTAATATTAAATGTCACTGATGGTGCCAAGCATACTCAAATGCTTCCAAGTGCATTTCAATCAAAAAGATCCTAGTCCTTGTTTGACATAGATCTCTGATTCTTGGTTTTTCCTTCCAACAACTACCATAAATCCTTTTGATAAAGATAGTCTTCCAATTGCACCTTCCATAACTAAAAGTTCTGGCCATTAAACCTATCAACCCTCAGCTTACCATCATCTACCATCATTCCCACTTGACCGTGAGACTCTCCTACAGAGGATAACTAAAAAATAACCTCTCTCTGACACCACTTGTTATGATTAAACAATGGACAAAAATAACAATTACATGCAAATATAACCAATATGAAAAAATAATTGATCACATAGAAAAGAACACAAGGCACCAGGATTTAACATGGTTCACACAATGCCTAGGCTACATCCACCAAACAACAAGTTTAATATTATTAAAATCTAGTGAATACAACCTGATCACAATCTGTAATCCCTTATAGCTCAATATCACCACAAGAACCAATTTTCAAATCACCTACTATGAAACAATCCCTAATTCTAAGCCCTTTTATACAAGTATTTTTACTACTTTAGGGTTACAATTAGTAATTACATGTCGGCCCAAAATCTTGATAAAATAGGGCCCAATTTTTTTTTTTGGGGGGCTCTGCCCCTGAATCCCCAAACAACCTTTGCCTATTAGCCCTGGCTATATTGGGGATTGCTGCCTTGAAACTCCTGCTCAAGGCCTTGCCTGACCCTGAACCCCTATGAGGAATTATGGAGTATATACAGTACTTCCCTAATTAGTAACCACAATCTAACAATCTTCCACTTGGGGACTGATCAGGCTCCACATTAAACAACATAAACCACCCTGCAATAGTTAACATAATGGAAGCAAACACAAAGAACACCAACCAAAGGAGGAAGTAGAGTGAAATACTTTTATTGATTCACCAAAATATCTTCATACATTCCCAACTGTAAGGCCTTTTGGGTTACAGCCAAATACAAATACATGCACATTCAAAGATCCAACAGTAAACTCATAATTTCAGTTCTGCTCTTTAATCTTCTTCCCAAAAACTTGCCTAAATCTAAGCCTAAACATTCTATATATACTTTCCAAGATGGCTTACAGATCATTCTAGAACATTACTAAAGAGGAAGGTCAACCCAACAATAGTTTGGACACATCCTAAGAAAAGATCTTAACATAAATGTTGCAATTGAAATAAATCCACTTGGCATAAGAAGGAAAACTTAGCACATGAAGGGTCACTCAACATACACTAGGTAACTTGGCACATGAAGAGTCACTCAGCATATACTGGGTAACTCAACATCCACTAACTACTATAGTAACTTGGCACCAACATGAAGAATGAACAAAATGAGTAGGATAACAAAGCAACCCAAGATGCTCCTGCATTAGAATAAAATAAATTGTCATGAAAATTCAATTGGAGGACTAAAGGATTTTAGTGGTATTAACTCTAACACCGATGCTAGTAGGAACAAGAAAAGTACTAGGAGAACTAGTAAGAGGTTAAAAATGGAAAGGTTATGAACCCCACACAAAAAATGACACTATTTTGAGTTCGGATTCCATTAAGACAGAGACTAAACCTACCAAGAGGATGAAACTAAAAATGGTGCACACTAGCTATGTCTTTAAGAACAAGGATGATCACAACCCCTTTCATGTTTCTAATATCCTTAATAGTTGGAATCCTGACACTAGATACATTAATTTTGGGTGGGGAAATTACTTCTCCCATGAGGGATGCTAATAAGGGTGGGCTAAAGGTGGTGTGGACCCCCCAAAGTAATGATAAAGATAATAAAATTGCACACAAATTCATTAAGATGGAGGCCTCCTTCAAGGATTTAGTTTAAAAGGTGACCTTGTACTAGGAATAAAACTTCATTAGAGAGTACACCACCAAGGTGATGCATTCAGAGGCCACGACTCTTTACCTTTTTTTGGTTAACAAAGACGATGCGAAGGTGGGAAAGGAGAGTGAGATCTCCTACTCACTATATAGATTCCTTGTAGATGACTACGTCAAAATCTTGCTAGATAAATCCATTAAGGAAGAGGATGAACATATTTGAAGGATGACCAAGGAGATAAAGAGGTGATATAACCCCTATGTTTTTTCTTACTATTTTTTATAATGTTTTGGTTAGTTATAAACTCTTTTATTGGAGAGGTTGCTATGTATAAGTGGACTTGTACAAAGTATAGTAAGATATTTGGCATTTACTAGTGTTATAGTTCTTAGTTTTAACATTGGGACAACATGTTTTGGACTCTCATTTAGGGTAGGATAATGGATGATAATCTATTTCTGAGAATGAAATATTTTTTGACGTTTAGAAAAGGTGTGGGCTGAATTACTATTGAATGACTATCGACCGATTTTCAACCTGTTATATCTTGGGATTAGCCCCCATTTTATCTTGGCTTCTTTCTAATACATAAAAATCATAGGTTATTCAATTGGTTAATTAAGTATTTCTAGAATATGTATGCTTTGTAATTTATATTAATTCCTTTGATGCCACTCAAACATCTTTCTTCAAAATTTCTTTTGAAAAAACAAGTTTCTATAAGTGAGTCCACAAAGATTGTTACCCATATTTGAGGAAAATTTAATGAAATAAATTATATTTGATAGGAAAATGGACATTTCACTACTATTCAAAATTAGTAGCATTTCTTCACATTGCTTAGCTAATTATTAGCATTTTCAATATAAAAAAATATATAATATTTTTTTATACTAATTTATTCTACTTTTAGTAACACAAAATTTATAGACATTTCTTTTTATGAAAGTTATCATAATATTCTCATTTTGAATATTTATTTTAAATTCATTTTTTAGGTCAGAAATAATATAAGCATCTTATGATAATATTTTTTATTTCATAATATTCTCATTTTGAATATTTATTTTAAATTCATTTTTTAGGTCAGAAATAATATAAGCATCTTATGATAATATTTTTTATAATTTGAGTTGATCGATATTTTTGTTAGTTTAAAAGTTTTTGTTTTGACTTGATTATCACCCCTCACCCATTTCCATGGGGCTAACCGTGTAATCCATGTAGAGAAAAACAGAGAAAGCAATTTCCTTATGCATCCGTTGTAGAATCTCGAAATAGTGGGAAGTAAAATCAGTACAACTATCATAACCATCACCAATTAGAGCCAAGTGCAGTTCAACACTTCCCATGGAAATTGGAGGGTCAAACCATCTGCGACAACTTTAAAACGATGCTCTCCACCATTCATGGAACAAGGTTTTGAAATGGTTGACAAATATCCTTATCATAGATAAAATCTCCGAGACTCATAAAATCTCGCTCTCCACATATTATGGAGCGCAATTTGGGTAATGTGGTGGATCTTTTCCTATGGAATGGAATCCTCGACAACCTAAAACCCTTGCTCTCCCATAACGTTGGAGCGAATTTCTACCAATATGAAGGAAAGCCTCCAATTCTCTAAATTCCTCTACCTTCTTAAACTTGCCCTCTCCATAATTTGTGGAGCATGTTTCGTTTCATGTTCGAAGGATAATGTGATCAAGAAAGTTATAATCTTACCAAAGTGGAGTGGAACATAGTTGAAAATGTGAAGAAAATTGTTTTTTTTGAAACTCAACAATGGTAAACATGGAAAATTTGAAAACTCACAATTGTGAAATAAAAAACAAGAAAAAAAAAAATCCAAAAAATTGAAAAATTAGATGATTTGGAGAAAAAAAAAAAACTAAAATGGAAATCTAAGAGGTCTTGAAAACATTCCAAAAGTTTTGAAAATTGAGAGATCCAAATGAAAAATCAAATGGGAAAAGTTTTGGAGAAACCTTAAAAAAATTGAAAAAATGGGAAATTCAATTTTTTAAAAGAAAATTGAAAATTTCTAAAGATACATGCCCATATGGTGAAATGTCAAAATTTTTGAGTAATTTGGAAAAGTCACAAATTTTGAAAAAAAAAATTCTCGTGGAAAATGAATTTTGGAGATTGTGCAAAAGAAATTCATCGAAATCAAAAAAAGCTAAAAATTGGAAAATTCATTTTTTTTTCTTTGATGAATAGAGCTTTTCTATCAATAAATAATATACTAAGATTACAATTCACAAAAAAAGGTCAAGGAATACAAGATCACCTTGCGAGAGTTCACACGAACGAAGCTGAAATCAATTACTATTCATAAATTTTTTTTATAAAAAGCAACCCTCGACTAGCTAAGGGTGGTGGTTCATAAAAATAAATATGTTTTAAAATGTAATCCAAAAATATAAAATATAGGAAGAAATGGAAAGGGAATTTGATTTTCTTTGCATTAAATTATGAAAGTTCATTAAATACCAATTTTTGTTAATATTAAAATAATTAATTCTGAAAAGATTTAAAAAAATAGAAAAATGATGGCTTAGCTTCATCTTAAAGTTAAAAGTGTGAAAATGGTAAGGGGGGTGAATTTTATAATAAATTTATTCATTCATTCGTCCTCACTTAGAAATGTGAATAGTGAATCTATAGTAGGACTGAAATTCAGAGAGTTCATGAGAAGGGAGTTTTTTAAAAATAAATTATTGAGATCGTTGAAAAGAGAAGAATTTTTCTTTGAATTAGTGAAGCAAGATTCCAAATTTCATTAGAAAGAAATATTTCAATGGGTTGAAGAAATCTTCTTGAATCTAGAGAGGACACTTGAAAGTTTTACAAAGTTCTAAAATCTTTGTCCTTTGGAGAAATTGTCTCTTCTTTTTCATGTTTTTTTTTTTACTCTTATGTATGGACATTTTTTATTTGCAAGAAGGAAGAATGGCAGAACTTCAAGGAACAGGAGAAACATGAGGACAATTGATAAAGAATGAAAGGAGAGGATTCTAGCTTGAATCCAAAATCGTGTCGAAGTGGGCAAAAATTGGAGAAACAAGCCTTAGTGGCCTTGATTTGAAAGAATTGAAATGGATAGTGTTTGCATACAATGACCATCATCTAACACACCTATCTACTAGATAGTGCCTACACCAAGATATGACTACCCATTGGTTTTTGATGATTTTGAGTTTCCTCCTAATACTGAAGATTACATTCCAATACAAGCTAATCAATAGTTTCCACCTACTTCATCAAATGGTCCCATGTTGATGCCACATTAGATATCAAATTCCACTAGAAAAACAACATTTGCTAGTTTTTCCATATGAATCACTACATATGGATGGATTTTATTCCCACCTCTATACAATAGTGTCTTGGTGGTAGGAACAAGTGAAGTACAACCTTTCCAACAAACATTTAGTAATGCTCTAATAGAGGCATATCAAAGGAATTATACCTAAACGATGATCCATTGACATCATAAATTCTTGTAGTTAAATATTCAACTCATTTGCATCCCAATGCAAGCAATAATGTGCATCCCCTTAGAGAGTCGCCCATGTATTGACAATCTACAAATTCTCAAAGAGGCAAAGGTCAATTTTCAATGATCAATTTTTCACAAAGTGATAAGGGGCAAAATAATCTTCAATCTTCTACAAAACAAGGAGAAAAAAGGCCAACTAAACATTTAGGTAAAAATAGAAAGGAATTCCTTGTAGAGAGGAATTTAAGAGGTTAAGATCTTATATATTAGAGGAATTCAAGAAAATCAAAGTGCTTCATTCATTATATGAATTGATGAAGATTCATTAAATTAGAGATACATTGTTGGGAAATATAAATGATGATTCTACAAAGACTACTTCTCAAAATGTATCGCATCTGCTAAGAGGGGTATCCAATGTCCAACAATCAAATTTTGTACAAAACACCAATATAGTGGAGGATGTTTTTCCATATGCATATGGGCTTCCTTAGAATCCCAAGATTTTCATTGGAATGGTACAAAACTCTCTAGATGATTAGAAGGTTGCATCAAATGGAGAAATATCCATAAATGGTCCACCACAAGAAATGATTTTAGATAATTATTCTATAGTTGAAACTTCCATGACAACACAAAATAGGAGAACTTTTGTACCTAACATGAGGAATTTGATTCCAAAGGGAAGAAGTTAGTGATAATTTTTATCAAGGGAAGGAGGAACTTGCACCTTTTGTAGTATTACTTAGAAATTTTCATTAAATATTACATAATTTAATTTAATTGACTCTAGTGAATATAGTAATATAATGCCTTTGGACATATGTAGAAGTTTGGGATTGGTTCAACTTCAAACTGATAAGAAGGTAATTCGATAAAATAGAGGTCCTTGTCATTAGAGAATTGAAATATATTCACATGAAATCAGTATCTAATCCCATGATTTAGCTAACCTGGGTTGACCTAGTCTTGACAAGGTTGATGTAGGTTGATCTAGTCTAAAAGGTTGACTGTCAAGGTCTTCTTATAGAGGTTCCAAACTGGTAAGGGTCATAAATGGAATACACATGTTTAACTAACATCAAGAGATCCAATCTAGGGTTTTGAGGTAATAAAAAGATAAGATATTGACGAATAAGGTCCTAGTGTAGTGAATATGTGAAGGAAGGAAATCAAGGAGCTTTTTTTGGTCCTACCTTTGTTTCACCTAGAAAATGGAGGAGAATAAGGCTAAGTTTATTCTTAAGGTTTCAATATGAAATGAAAAATCACTAGAGAGGAGCTAAAAGTTCTTAAATTGAACTACATCCAATTTAAGATGGTATAATTGTTGGAAAGAGTACATTGGAAACAACATAGTGAGATGGGGTGAGGGGTGGTTGAATTGGGTCTTAAACTTTTGACTTCACATCAGCTTCATAAATTCACACATATTTTATCTCACGAAACATTTCTACTATTAAAACTATAATGTTAAAAAAAAAATTTAAATACATCACATCCATACAAATTTAACCACACAACACAATGATTTAGTTACCCAGAAACACTTTAAGATGATGGTAAAACTAGGGTGGGGATGAAACCCACAAATCATTATTGTTGCAACAACAAAGTTAACTTGCTACAATTACAATGTTTGATCATAAGATATGATCTACCTTATGAGGGGTATGCTTTATTAAAATAATAAGAGACTATTAGATCTCACCTTATTAAAGGATTTTGCACTCACAATGAAGTAAGGACTCTATGAGGATGTTTAAATAGGCCTATTAGGAACACTTTATTAAGAGATTTACTCTGTCTCAATTAGCAATAATTGGTTCAATACTCGACCCTTGGTTTTCTCTACAAGCTAATCTTGGGTCTCCTCCTTATTGTATCTCTGATTTGCTGACCAATTATGATAACTATGTTAAGTCTTTCACTACTCTAATGGCTCTATTCTATGTTCTACTCTCAAAACTTTGTCTTTACTCCTTCACATGTGCATACACATATCCATACACATAATAATACTCCTCCTTATCTTTGGTTTTGATTTTAGGGTTAGAATCCTTCTTTAATAGATGTTTTGTGAAGGTTCTAGATCTTGATCAATGACTTAAATTGTATCATCTTTTTCCATTTATGTCCCATTTTCTAATTTGTTGAAAAGCACTCCTTGAAATCATTACCATGTAAAATGACATGTGATTAACATCTTAGCTAGCTCTAAAAATGTTAAATGTTATGTAAAAGTGGGCCAAAAACAATTGACATATGTGTTTGTTGCATTACAAACTTATATGTCAAGATTGAACTACTCAACACTTAAATGCTCTGATGCTTAGTCTTGTATACTTCTTCAAGTTGTGACTTGACCTTTACATTATGTTTGCTAGGCACTTAATAACTTGTCAACATACTTGGTCTTAACTATATTTCTTGGCTCCAACTATATTACTTAGCATGTACATATACTCAGTCACTACTAAGTACTTGAAAATCACCATCCTATTTGTTACAAACTTTGTATGCTAGCCCTTTACTAGATAACTTGATCACAGTGATGACATTATAATATTTTCTAGTAAATGACTAAGAGTTTGGACACTAACAGACAACATAGGCTTAGAGATTAAAAAATATCCCCCTTTGACATTACTGCAAAAAACACTTTGTCATATATAAAAATAATCATTTCTATCAAAATTGAGTACTCCACTTGAGATATAAATGTGATCCTATAAAATCTAACATCTATTCTTTGACCTGCACATTACTTTTCCTTGTTTTATTCCCTATATCCCTCTTTTTATTTCATATCCCCCATTTTTTTGTCACTTATGTAACTTGGGGTTGCTAGGGATAATTGATACTTATCAAAGAAGTGTTGATGACTTGCCACAATATTGGAATAGCCTTTATTTCATCTTGCCTAAACTTGTTACAAATGATGAAATTGAATCTCTAGGTTGAAAGCTTGATCAATAAATCCTACTATGTGTAAAAAATGTGGCTCTTTTCTCAAAATGTCTTTGGGAAAAAAGACTACCTTTTGTATAATCTCTATACATGGAAATAACTATAGTTGAATCAATGTCAACTTTTTCCTGATCTCTATATCTTAAGCTACAAGCTCGGCTAGCCTCATCTATTTGAATATCAAGTAACTATAAGACGATTAGGTTGAACTTTCATTCTTTACCAATATAATGACATTGTCTCTAACATCTGCATGTAATAACACTAATGAGAATTTAATATAAGTTGTAAATAAATCTATATCACAGAATTTCCAATATAAAGAATGGATCATTTTCAAAATTATTTCCACATGGATGACTAATGCAGAAAGCTCAGCTTGTCTATGTTCAAGTTCTTCTAAGACTTTCTATAATAGTTTATGCTCCATTCTCTATTTAGACCACTAAAATAATTTTTCATTGTTGTCTATGTCTTTTGTTTGAATCGTATCAACTAGGTAGACTAGCTAATCCAAAATTGTGTACTAGTTATTTGCATCTTTGATTCCAAATGCATTTATAAAAGTATCTTTGACAATGTGTAGTAATCGCCTTCTCTTTTGCTCTTTGTTCACTTTTTCCTAATTTTCCTTAGGACTCAACAAGGTTTGTAGCTCTTGCATTTTCTCTAATGTAAGATTAATCAAATCATATATAGGTAATGTAATTACCTCATCAAGATTTAGTTACTCATCATCTTCCTCACCTAAATGAGTCACAACCTAAGATTGTGAGGGTGTATCATTGGATAATGAAAATTGCAACTATTTCCATTTTTGACTTGATCTCATTTGTGGCTATTGTAGTTGTGTAGAAATCATCTATTGCAAAGGTGTCATAGTTATTTACACTGCAACCTTGGCAATTAGAGATTGGATAAGAGCTTGAATAGCCTCTTGCTCTTTCTATTATTCTTCTACTTATATCGATATTGTGCCTAAATATTTATGATAATTTGCCTCCTTTTGCAAAATAGGTATACAAGAAAATGGTTTATATACAATTAAAGCCTTACAAGTTGCTTGACACTTGTATCCTCTATAATTAATGTCACATTAACATCGTCGATCCTTCTTAATTTCAAGCTTTGGATATTCAACTATCTGCAAAAAAATTGGAATTCCTCATTCATTACAAAATTCATTGAATTCATTAGAGATAAATTCTCCTCCTCTATCTCATCTTAATAATTTTAACTTCTTACATATTTCTTTCTCGACTCTATTCAAATACCACTTAAATTTTCAAAAAGCTTTAGATTTACCCTTCAAGTACATTACTGTCATCATTCTAGAATTTTCATCTACAAAGGAAATGGAATATGTGTCCCCACTAGAGCTTTCAATACCCGTGGGTCCACGAAGATATGTACGAACTAGTTCTAGGACTTCTTTAGTATTGATATTCTTACTTTTGAAGCTAGTTTTACTCATCTTTTCAATCAAACATTGTTTTCATATGGCCATTTTAAGTTTCTTCAAATTTAGAATACCTCTTACTCTTTTTTTTTGGCTTATAGTAAGTAGATTATCAAATTTTACATGACATACCATTTTATGTAATAACCAACTTTCATCTACATGTACCAGGAAGCATGAACTATCAGAGAGATCAAGATAGAATAGGATACCTTTACCATCCAGAATCTTGACCTTCCCATTTAGAAATTCTACTTTGAATCCAATGGTGTTCAGCTATGCCACACTTAAGAGATTATGTCTCATTCTGTGAACCTAGTATGCATTATCACATTTGATTCCATCAATCAATGCAATGAAGTGTTTTCCCTTTGCATAACTTGGTTCATTATTTCCAAATTTAACACTTCGTCCATCATAGTTCTCCAAGTATTCAAACATAGTTTTATCACTAGTCATGTGATGAGAAAAGCCACAATATACTATCCATGTGTGATTCTTTCTTACATGAGAAATATGTTTCATCTTTTCATTATCTTCATCATTTGATTCATCTTTAATAGCAATATATAATATGTCATATTCATTATGACTATTAGAATCTTTAGCAATATAACAAATTTTCTTATCTTTGTCTTTGTAACTTCATGTAGCTTTTGAAATCTTTCTTTCCTTTGAATTTGTTAGATTCTTTGTCGCGTTTACTCTCCTTGTTTGGACATGTTGCAGCATTGTGACCAAATTCTTCACAAGAAAAAAAATTTAATGTAATTTTTCCTTTATATTTACCTTTTCTTCTAGTAACTGCCTTTCAAGTAGTGTTTTAATTGCTTCAAGATCATCATTATATTCTTCATCTTCTTCACTATCAAACTATTTTCCTTTTGAGTTTTCTCCCTTTCTGTCAAGGGTTAGTTTTTCTTTGAATGCTGATTCTATGTTGTGAGATCGAGGAAGATATATCTATCAAAGTTATCCAACTCAAAAGCTATTAACATTCCCACTAGTGTATCCACATTTATATAATTTTTGGAATCACATCTCATCTCTTGAATAGCTAAAGCTTTATTTGCATAAATAGGAGGAAGAGTTCTTAAAACCTTGTAGACTATAGTTGCATCTTCAATTTTTCCTCATGAGGCTTTGATTGAACTCACACTTAGTTTGATTCTCTCATTGTATTTTGCAATGACTTAATCTTCTCACATTTTCATTTGATCAAATTAACCTCTTAAACATTCTTCACTGGCTCTCTTCACATTGTCATAACCTCCGTAGATCTTTTGTAGCTTGTTCCACATTTCATGAGTAGTAGGATAATCTTTGACTTCATTCAATTCAACATAATTAAGAGTAGAAGAAATTTCAATCATCATTGTGTTGTGATTCTTCTTTTCTACCATTTCATCTTTCCTATCATGCTTTGAAGTTATCTTTGTTCAACTTAGGAATCTCTCTTTTGTAAGACATGTTGACATAGGGAAAAATGAGATAAGTGGGGCCAAAGGGACAACCAACTATTCCAAACTTCCTTTGAAATTAAATATAGTGGAAAACAACACAATAACAATGAACTTAGGAGATAGAGGAACAAATGGTTTCAAAGATTCACCAAATAATTAAATGCATGCCTAGCTATTAGGCCTTCTAGGTTATGACTAATATTATAATTCAAATTCAATTCACAATGATCAAACTTCACATTTCAAGTTGCTTTTTCTTCTTCTACTTCATCCTCTCTCCTCCTCAAAACCTCTACCAAAAACCCCTTTAAATACATGCACAAACAGAAGTTGGCCTATTTCAAATACCTACTAATTAAATCTATATATTAAATGCTAAAACAAGCCACAAATTGGCTCTCAAAAAAGTCCTAACGCAAAATTAAATGCAAAGGTTGACTCTAACAAGAAATCACACATAGACAACATGGAAAATAAAGGACCAAAAAAAATGTTACAACTCAGAAAACTCAATAGCACTTGGAAACTAAAGGAACTCAAAAAAACTTGGCAACCAAAGGAACTCAAAAAGGCTTTGAAAAAAAGGAGCTTGGAAAAAAATGGAAACCAAAAGAACTTGGAAAACAAAGGATAAGTTGGAAGTAACTAAGAACTCAACAATGCAAGACATTGCAACTCGGTAGCAACTAAAGAACTTGGCAAACATGCTGGATAGCAATGCAACACAGGATACTCCTACATCAAACAACCAGGACTATAAGAAATTATTCTCTTGAATTATCAAGATTTCACAACCTAAGCTCAATCTAACTCAAATTGGAAAATCCATGTAGCATCTTCAATTGGTCTATTTTTCCACTTTACCAAATACTCATAGTAATCTTTCTCTCTTCTTCTTTTACAAACTTTTCTACCTATTATCTTGTCAACCTATTCAACTTCTTCTTAAGACAATTATCTAACACAACAACCTCATCATCCGACTTGTTATATTTGTACAAATCAAAAACATTGGATATAGTAGATATATCCATGTCATTAGGTAACTCAACTTCATAACCATTACTAATGTTAATGTTCTTCAAGATCTTGAAAGATCCAAACTTCTTCATCATCAACTTACTATATGTTCCAATAGGAAATCTTCTTTCTTCAAATGAACTATCACCTCATCACCAACTTCAAAAACAATATTTCTTCTAGACTTACCAACATTCTCCTTGTAGTTCGGGTTACTTTGTTCCAATCTTGACTTTACTTTCTCATGTAAAGACTTCATAAAATAAAATAAATCTTCCCCTACATCACTTCTCTTCTCTTCATTGGCTACATCCCTTAAATCTAATCTCCCTTTAGGTTGTATTCTAGTGACAATCTCAAAAGGTGTTTTCCCTATATTCCTATTCATAATTTTGTTATATCCAAACTCTACTTTGTGCTAATACTGTTTCCCAATTATGTGGTTTATCTAAAACTAAGCATCTCAAAAAATTGCCCAAGTTCCTATTGACAACCTCTATCTATCCATCTATCTATAGATGGAAATTAGAACTAAAATTCAACTTAGTACCCATATTCTTCCAAAAAGTCCTCTAAAAGTGACCAAAAAACCTACTCTCTCTATCAGAAATAATACTTCTTGGTAATCCATGCAATCTACAAATTTCTTTGAAGAAGATCTCTAGAATATGCTTGGCATCCAATGTCTTCTTACAAGATATAAATGACCCATCTTAGAAAATGTATCCACAACAAAAAATATAGAATCATACTCCTTCACTATCAAACTTGGCAAACTCCACAACTCTTTACTAAATTCTAAACATCTGTATACATTTCAGGCCAATAATACTTCTCTTTCAACAAACACAATGTCTTGTCAATTCCAAAATGTCCAACCAATCCACCACTATGGTTTTCATTAATAAGATTCAACCCCATAGAACTCTTAGGAATACAAAATTGAATACCATAAATAGTATACATTCTTGAATAAAATATTCATCAAACTAGGTGCTCTACACTCTTTCCACATCTTAGAAAAATTAGGATCATTATCGTAGAACTCCATCTCATCAAATCTGAGAACTTCAACCTTCATCTCAGTCAGCAAAGAATGTCTTATACTCAATGCATCAACAACTTGATTAGTGATTCCTCTATTATGCTTAATAAAAAATGTGAAACTTTGTAAGTACTCAACCCACTTCACATGTTTCTGATTCAAATTATGTTGACTTATCAAGTACTGTAAAGCTTTATGATCAATATACAGCAAAAATCCTTTGGAATCAAATACTGTCTCCACTTCTTCAATTCTTGAACAATAACATAAAACTCTTTATCTTACAAAAAATACTTCCTTTTAGCATCATTGAACTTCTCACTAAAGAAAGCAACAAGTTTACCTTCTTGACTTAATATAGCTCCTTTTGCACTACCACTTGCATCACATTCAACTTGAGATGTCTTATTGAAATTAGCCAAAGCCAATATAGGTAACTTGGGAACCTTTTGTTTCAAAGTCTCAAAACTATTATCAGCTCCATGTGTCCATTTGAATTCCATTTTATCTCCTCTCATTGTCTTAGTCATAACATTATAAAATGAAATTGAAATACCTTATGGACTTCCTGTAAAAACTAGCTAAACCATCAAATGATCTTACCTCACCTACATTCTTAGGTGTAGGCCATTCAAAAATTTCTTTAACCTTCTCAGGGTCAATCTTCAAATCATTAGTTGAAATCACAAATCCCAAATACTAAATCTCTTCTTACATAAAAGAATATTTTGTCATATTTATCCTCAACTTCTCCTTTTTCAATCTCTGCAATACTTGTCTCACATGCTTTAGACGTTCTTCCTTTGTCTTACTAAATATCAAAATATCATCCAAATAAACAATCAAAAACTTACTCAAGAATCTTTTAAGAACTTTTTTCATCAACCTCATGAAACTACTATGTGCATTAGTAAAACCAAAAAATGTTACCAACCATTCATACAAACCATCTTTTTTCTTAATAGCAGTCTTTAATTCATCACCTTGTCTTATTCTAATATGATGATAGCCACTCTTCAAATCAATCTTTGTAAAATACTTTACTCCACTCAAAAAAATCCATTATTTCATCCATCCTCACCATAGGAAACCTATATTTCACTGTGATCTTGTTAATAGCCTTAGAATCAATACACATTTTTCATTTTCTATTCTTCTTAGGTGATAATAAAGTAGGTACAACACATAGCTACAAACTTTATCCGGTCAAACATTTCTATAGTAACTCATGCACTTGTCTGTTAAGCTCTTCATTTTTAGTAGGTATTAATCTATATGGTAATTTATTTAGCAAACTAGCTCCAAGAATCATATCTATGCAATAACTTATACTTCTCATTGGAGGTAAACCCTCAAGTATATCCTTTACAACAATATACTCATTGAGAAATTTAGCAATTTCTATTGGCACTCAAGCAATACTACCAATTCCTACTGTCACTCAATTAACGCTAGTTTCTAATACTCAGTTGCTACTGGCACAACTTGGTCTCCTAGGAATTATAGAAAAGTAGACTTGATTCTTATTCATTTCCTTTTCAAAATAATTTTGATTAACTGTGTAAATTATCAAAGTGGTACAATTAACCTCATTTGGACTTTCAATGAAAGACATAAATATTTTTTTTTCCAGTCATCGAAAGAGTATATTGATTCAATCTTCCATCATGTATAGGATATCTATCATATTACAAAGGTGTACATAATAAAATATGACAAAAATCCATAGGCATAATATCACACAAAACTTCAACAAAATAATGTCCAATCTTGAACTTCACACTACATTGCTCACTTACCAATATCTTATGCTCATTGTTGATCCATGAAACATGATAAGGTTTAGGATGCTCTAACTTCTACAACTGCCACTTTATAACCAATTCTTCTCATGTAAAATTTTTTTAAATTTCACTATCAATGATCACCTTGCAACATTTTCCATCTATCTTACATCTTCTCTTGAAAGGAGTTCTCCTTAGGACAGGCTCCTCATTATTTCCCTTATTACATAAGGTTCTTCCTACCATCAAATTTTCTCTAGCTTTAGGTTCACTTGGTGAATCCTTAGTGTTTTGTTGAATCACAATATTTCTATTATATTTTCCACTTTATGACTATCTACACTCAAAATATATTTTCCCTTGCTTACCACATCTAAAACAATTACCATGAAAACCACCTCTAGAATTAGAATTATGTCTTCCTCGATAAGAACCAGTACCTCCTTGGTAAGAATCACTAGCTTTCCACTTGGTCTTTCCTTTATCATTATTCTTCCATTCAAATTTTCCCTTATCTTGAATAGAATTATAAGATCAGCCACCTTCTATATAAGATCTACATTTGCCTCTATGAAATCTACCACTTCTACCTCTATGGCTTTGATCATGCTTCTTTATCAAGATCTCCTTAGTTTTCAAGGCATATTGATATGCTTCTTCCACACTTTCCAATTTCACAAAACTTATCTCATCTTGAATCTTAGATCTCAATCCATTTAGATATCTTCCAATTTTCTAAACATCATCATCCACATGTCCAAATCTGATATCCAATCTATAGAATTCCTTAGTATAATCCTTCATAGTCATGTCTCTTTGTCTCAAATTTTGCATCTTTTTCAGCAAGCTAACTTGGTAATCAACAAGAAAGAACTTGTTCTTTACCTTATTCACCATTCTAGGCCAAGCCCTGATCTTCTTATTTCCTATCCTTTGTCTATTAGTTTGCAAATGTTGAAACTATAGCAGGGCATGTCCTATCAACCTAGTAACTAAAATCTTCACCTTCCTATTATTAGGAGAGTTTTCATAGTAAAAAAACTTCTCAATTTCAGAGATTCTATCCAACACAATATTGGTATCTAACTTCCTATTGTATATGAGCAATGTTAGTATGCTAATAGAAACCAAATTTAAATAAAGCTTCTACAAACTAAAAAAAATTCATAAACTTCAAGATAGACTAAGATGAGCTCTCAATTGAGAATATGAGCCATTAATGGGCTCTCTCAATGAGAAGCTCTCCTGTTGAGTAGCTTTATCTAAATGGATAGGATGTATGCTCAATATGCTTCCAAAGGCTTCAATGGATGATTATGGATTTTTTGGTGTGGATAGATGGCTTTAGTATGGATTTGGCTCTCAAAATAGCATTATAACTTTACTTCATGGATTGTGTTATTTTGCAAAGGGGAAGGATCCAATTTATAGGCAAGAGGCTTGAGGGATTGAGGGCTAAGATGCAAGGATGGGAAAAAGCTCATGGAGGGGTTAGATTGCATGAGAGGAGAGCACATGGATTGTGCTTCCTTACAACCAATCAAAGAGTGACACATGTCACATGGTGAGAGGATGGAGAAAAGGGGAAGGATGAGTCAACAAAGGAGGCTCAAGGGATAAAATCTTCATAAAGACCCTTCATAAGTGCTTTGTAAGAACATTTATGACTTTGTGGGCTTTATAAAGTTTTGTGGTTGAAGATATTTGTGAGAGATACCATGAAATTCGAATTTGAGGGTTTAGGGAGGTTTTAAGCTTGGTTAGGGTTGTAAAAATGATTAGAGGAAGGGTTAGAGATGGCTTAGGACTAGGCAAGTGGATGGCAAGTGGATTGCAATTAATGAGGGTGGGTGAAGGAGGAGATATTTGTTAACTTTGGCTTGAGTTAGCAAGTCTTAACCCATGTTTAGGGAATGTGACAAGGTTAGGAGGGGATTAGGATTAGGGTTAAAGACATCTTCTAGAAGAGTCTAGGCTTTGGATGAGGATGAAGACTTTCTAGAAGAGTCTAGAACTTCCTAGGATAAGATTTTATGAAATAAATAAAGTTTTATTTATTTCAAGGGTTTGGGTTGAGGAGATATTTATTAAAATATTTTTAATAAACATGAGGATTAATATTTAATCTTGATTAAATATTTTGAGTTGGGATTAGGGGTAGGAAATGATGAGATTAGCCTTTAATCAAAATTAAAGAAGGATTAGAAGATTTTGGAAGAGGTTATTGGTCTTAAGGAAATTGGCCAACTTTTGGGGAAAAAAAAAATTAATTATTTATTTTGGAATTTTTGGTCAATTTATTAATTAAATAATTAATAAATAAAGAAATAATGTTTAAATAAGATTTAAACATTTTTGGGAGGGATTCCTTAATTAAATATTTTTAATTAAGATAAAGGGATTTAATGGCATAAAAATTAATTAATTAATAAATGATGATGTCATCAGGACTTTTTCAGAAAATAAAAATACTTTATTTTCTAAAGGATTTTTAGGTGTCTACATTTTGCCCCTCTTTGATGTGATGCCGCAAGTGGCATGGCATCAAAGATAAGAAAATAAGATGCCTAAGGCTAGAGCAGAAGAGGAGAGAATGGACTATGAGATGCCCCGTCAAGAAGGTGGTGGGGAGAGAAAGCGAGGCTCGACGACTTCTTGAAAAGTACAAGAATTTGAGATGAGCAAGAAGACTCAGATTTGCTTAAGAGAAGAGGTTTGGTTAGCTCAAACTCTCACTACGGGAGAATGATAAAGGGAGGATCAAAGGCACAAGAGGAAGCAAGCTTAAGATCTCAGGGATTGCAGAGGATGAAGAAGCGGAGCGCTATAAAAGGAATCCAAGATGGGGAGATGGATGAGGGGATTAAAAAGCTGATGCAACAGGATTTCAAAGAGTCAGATTGGCGGAAGATGGGTTTCGGAGATCCCTAGGACTAGGATTTTGGATCTCGAAAGATGAGGCTTGGTGGATTGATTTGGATTGGTGGATCCCTAAGACTAGGATTATGGATCCCTAAAGCTAAGAGTGATGATTGATTCTGAGAGATACGGTTGCACAAGCTGGGGTAGGAGAGACAGATGCTAGATATGGATGGGGGATAATGGAGATAAAGGGAAACCATTGAAGCTTTTTGAGCAGGGGGATACTTCAAAGAGAAGTACCACCACGTAGTTGAGCACTAGATTTGCTATAGGACTGTTGGTTAATTGCCAAGGTTACCAAGAACATCAAGGCCTTTTCACCAACTTTCCAGAGGACTGACGAACTGACTCAAAAGAAACACACAAGGATGGCCCTAGTATCACACATGAATCCCAGAGGAAGCAGTGTGGAAATGACACTGGGTAATCCACAAGTAGAAAAGAAAACAAGCAAAAGACATGATCAAGACCTTACACTCTGATTGCCCCATTCACAGTATAGCATGATATGGAAGATCGTGGCAACCTTGAGGAGGGAACAAGGAGATTGCTTGGAAAAGATATTTCAAGACCCAATAGGGAAGACTCAAAATCAAAAGAAAGCAAAAATCCAAAAGAGAACCGTTTGCCAACAAGATGGGTAGGACGAGGTACTAACAGACCAAGATCAGACATGAGGAAAGCTATATCCTGCAAGGACCTATCAGAGAGCACCTAAGATGGTGGATTTGGATGAGTGATGCATCTGGCAAGTTGAACTAAGAAAGATAACACTTTGGTGATAGGAAATCTAGCTAAAGGATGCATTGGAATGGCAAACCAAAATGTGCGATGGGTGCAAGATGCTGATCAAGGATGAACTGACACGAACGCTGGATAGATGCAATGGTACTAAGCTAAAGAGGATGTACAAGCTGACAGACCAAGATATTTACAAGTGAGATAATCAAGATATGATACAAGCTAACCGACCAAGATAGTTACAAGAAGGCAAAAGCTCAGGATGATAGGATAGCGGGATGGTTCGATGTTGTGCAAGATGCGAAAGCTAAGGGTGGGGTGATAGCGAAAGATATGGATTTGGTAGGATGCATCCAATGATGATGAGATATTTTGTGACCAAGGATAGCTAGAGGAGTAGGATGAGATGGCTGGATAGGATGGTAGATAGCTAGGATTATGGTGGATATAAAGAGATGACATTGGGTTTGCATGAGGATAGCCTAGAGCTAGATACCAATGACAAGGGAGGATGGACAAGACAAGATCTCCAAGGAATATAGTGCCCCCAATCAGAAGGTAACATGCAGAAGGAGGTCTTATGATGGATGTGATAGGATTGAAGCTAGGATGGAAAAAGCTGAAGGGGCTAGGGAGATGGATGATAGCTGAGATGATTGGCTGAAGCTGCATAAGATTAGTGGATGGTGTGAGATGGAAGCTGGAGGATGGAGGATAGGTGGATAGATTGGAAGATGGAGGTGGATGTCAAGAGATGACCAAAAGCATGAGGGTGATAGGCTAAGTTGGGGATGGCGGGATTACGCATGACGCTTTTTTGCCAAGTTTTCATCATGGTACTTGTCCAAGGTGCTTGAATTGCCAAGTTTTCACCAGTGGACGCTTTATTTTTCTTTTCTTTTTTGACATTTTGACTTTGGACTTAGCTAGAATGATTTTGGCTTTCTTCAACTATTTTGGCTTTTTTTGGGATTTTTCACTAGCTATTGGAATGTTCAATTTTGTTGCTAGCTATTGGTACACCGAATGTGTGATTTATGCAATAGATTGGATTAGATGGGATTGATGGTAGGAGATGGAGGGATGAAAATGCTGGAAAGGAGCATGAGATGAGGATGCTTGCAAGAGCAACATTGGCACATGTTGGAACGGGTGTGGAAAGAGCATATGGGGGATAGATGGTAGATGCGGGCGTGATGGAGGATTTGTGGAAGCGTGCTTGGGGATATAGGCACCCAAGATGGAATTAGGAGATGGGGGACATGAGTCACTAGATGGGGGATTAGCAATGGTGGATGCCATTATGCATTGGGTTTCAACTTTTTTCTTGGGGATCCACATGGTTTTGGATTTTCTTTTCTTAGGCTTTTGCATTGTTTTGCATTCTTTGATTGGATTTTGCCTTTTTGGATTATGTCTTTTAGAATAGACATATGATTGCCTAGTATGTGGATTTTTAGCTTTATGCATTTTGAAGTTGGCATTCACATTGCTGTGGTAAGCTTTGGGAAGATGGTTAGGAGAAGCTTTGTGAGATCGAGAGGATATGAAAGAGCATGTAGGGGGATGATGATGGATGATGTGCCCTGATATGTGCCTTTGTTGATCTTTCATAGGAATGGATGGAATAGGATTTTTATGATGGTTAATAGGAGGATGGAGGATGGTAGATTTTGGGACATAGGGACCCAAAATTGATTTAGCGGATGAAGGGGGGATATGGTAGGTTGTTTTGGGTTGCAAAGATGGTGGAGGGGGGATGACATAAGATTTCTTGAAGGAGTGATGGGAGGCTGGCATGGTGGGCTTGGAGATAGGCTTGGTTTGGGGGTGTGGTGTACCAACACATTTAGATGGTGAGCCTTTGGATACATATCCAAGACCATGAAATCCTATATTTTTTTGTGCAATAATAGGCTCTCTGATTCGTTGCTCTTGTGGTCCTAAACCTTGACTTTGATAATGCCATCGATTGAGCATTTGAACAAGCCGAGGAAACTTTTTTCTTGCAGAAAATGGTAGAAGTGATTTATTAGGTGTATTGCAATGGGGAGATACTATTCTTAATTCTTCTGCTAAGAGAGGTCCACCGTGGATGAATGTAAGTGAACCAAGAGGATAGATTATAGATGGTGGAATAGCTTGGATAGGTGGTAAGATGGAAACATGGAGCGGGGGAGATGGAAGGATAGGATCTTGATGTAGTTGGTGGGATGACAAGATATCTTGTAGTGGAGGAGATATGGCTCGAGGTTTTGGAGATGGAGGAGATGGTGACTGCAGTATGGATGGAAGACATGGTATGATTATATCTTCATTTATGCTTTGGGGGATGTCAACATGATTTTGGGAAGGATCTTGATAGGATTGGTTTGGAGTGGATGGTCCGATAGGAGGTGAAGGGATGGATTCTTCAAAGGTAGCGGATGGATAGATGGGAGATTCAGTAGTGGAGATGGATGAGTAGAAGATGGATGCATAAGGGTCATTACAAGAGATTTGGGAAATGCTTGGATGTGATGTGGATAGGATTTGGAGGGATTTGATAGGTGGTGGGATTTTGATGCTTGCAGGAAGTGGAAGGATTTTAAGCAATTTGATGGATGGTATGGGGATGATAGCTATGGGAGATGGAAGTGATATTATAGATGGGGAAGCTTCATCACTGACTACTTCACATGGTTGGATTAGATGACATGGCTTATCGACTGTTGGAGGCAAATTTTCTCGTATTTCCTCTAGGAGATTCCTTGGAGACTCATGTGTTGAAGGTGGAGGTGGATTGACAGGAATAGCTAGTGTGATGGGGATGGAAGATTGGAAGCTTGGTTGATGGGGTGATGGAGGGGAAGCTGGAATATCATATGGCATGACTAGATAGTTTGGAATAACTCTTGGATTTTGGGGGATGCTTGGGGGAATGTTTCTAAGGCTTTCAATATACCCATCATAGTCAACAAGATTTTCATCATCATTGGAATAGGAGGTGGTGGGAGCAAGGACAATGCGACCAAACACATCATGATAGGATTGGTACTTCATGCTTTGATGATGAGTTTGATGGGGATGGGGTCTTACATATCGATGAACACGGAAGCTCATGGTTGGATTTGGATTAAGAACAGATTTTGGATTGGTTGATGAAAGATTTCCTAGGGAGAGTCAAATCTATATGATAGACCTAAGGAGGATTGGCTAGAGATTTTTGGCTTTCCTGTGGATGGAAGACTTCAAGGGCATGCTGTCAAAAGGTGAGAGTTTTGCTTTTCTATGTGCAAGATTCGTGGTGATTGTGTCAACCTAAGAATAGACTAATGATCCTATGGGCATGACATGAGATTGATAACTTGTGGATCCCAACCTTTAGCTCAAGGTGATGAGGGATAACAGGTGACAAAGCTAGATTACCCTAGACAAAGCTCTGTCAGAAGGATAACCTTGGTGAGGCTGGTGGATTGGTAGGATTGATTGGATAGCAAAATCTAGCAAAGTGACAACAACTCTTTAAAGGCTTGGGTGATTTTGGATTGGGTTGCTAGCTGGCTAGGGGGATGATTTGGATGGACTTTGGATTTGGGATTGTTCTAAGGCAAAGAACTAGATAGATTTGATTGCATCGGGGGAGCTTGGATGATTTTTTGATAAGGTAGTGAGTACGCTAAGTATGCCTTGAGTTGGGAGATTTTTGCTTTTCTGGGATTTCGACCAAAGTTGGCAAACATTCATTCAAAAGCTATGAACAAACAAGCAGACAAAAGTTTTGAGCAAGCACGTCAAACACACCAAAATCTTAGGAAGCTTTCTACAAGGATGAAATTTGGTTTAGCTAGGGATTCCTCGATATACACAAGGTACGTGAGGCCCAAATCTATAGATGAAACCAAAAAGATGTCACACAGCCAAGAGGAGCGGTAACCCACTTCTCCTCTTTCACTTCTCAAGGGTATAAAGTTCCTTGAGGCTTAGCCCGAGTGACAAAATTTTGATCCCAAGAGAGGTGTCTTTGGATTCCCCTCCCGATATTTATACTCTGCCAAAACGCTGGAGTTGAGGTCATCCCAAGGGGTGATGAAATCCCCAAGCAGGCCTCCTAAAAAGTGTAAAACAAGACCACATACTTGATCTTGGGCTTTAAAAGACACGTGTTTATTCCAATTGATGATTTAGATTTTGTAAGCTATGATTGAAGACACTTGTGATTATGGCATACAATGTTCATTCCAATTTGATAGCATTATTAGCATAATGAAAGTTGAGAGATCGTCAACATAAAAAATGCGAGCATTATTGAAAATGCGTCCAAACCATGCAATGCTCATTGATTGTTAGGCATTCAAGATTGAGTGTGAGTTTTTTTTAAACCCAAAACAAAGATGTGTGAAACTCGATTACCAAGTGCACACCCGAAGGCCCTCCACGTCAGGATTTGTCCAATTTTTATGCCCAAACGAAGTGTGAGAGAGATTAATGCGCATTCAAGAAATTTTCTAACTTAGAAAAACCACTAAAGACCCAAGTGAGTGGAGTTTGATCTTTGTGGAGCACTTAACACCCTCTTAGGTAGACCCATCCCCATAGATGGCGCTGAGATTGTAACCAATGGTTAAATTTATGGGTGATTAAAGAGGGTGAGTCCAACTAAAAACTTACTCAAATCGTCTTTATTAGTTTTTATAACTTAGAATATTTCAAAAATGTGGATTCTTTTTATGCCCCAAAAGATTATTATTTGATCTATGGCATTCAAGATTGGATTTTGTTGTTTTAATCATGCATTCATAAAAAAAAAACAAACTTGATTTTAATCCATGGCACTCAAGAGTGATTTTAGCAACATGCATTCAAAGACAAGTGATTAAACATTCAAGTTTTTTCCTTTGAGCATTCAAGATTGAGATTTTGTGTGTTGGTTTAAGAACTTTGAAGTGCTTTGTTTTAACCTTAGATCATTCAAGATTGTTTTGGAATCAAAAGTGAAAATGACTCTTTGGACTTTGATTTTCATTCAAGATTTTGTGTTCTAGTTTGCATATTTTAAGCCCAAAAATAATATTCCTAGGTTTTTTTGATGCATGAAAAACCTAAGCAACATTCAAGATTTCGCAACAAGACATTTGTTTGGAACAAATAACAAAGCTTTTTAGGACAATTTTGGCAACCATTTAGGACTCTTAGTTTTCATGAGATTCTTAAAAGAACTTTAAAATATTTGCAAATGAGGTTCATTTTATCCTTGATTGATGCTTTGAATTTGATTTAGATTTTAGTGTACACTTAGTGTTGATTTCAAACCTTTTGAAATGGAAACTTGAAGTTCTTTTTAAATTCCCAAAAATGAAGTGTTCCTAACTTTGCATGAATGCATCTAAAATATTGATGTTGCAAGGATGCAAATGATTAGATTGGTTTAGTTTCACTTGTTAAAAGATTTTTTCTTTTTTGCAAATTTTTAATTTTTTAATGGATTTAAGTATGATTTGGGGGTTCATTTTAAGCACTAAAAAGAAGTGTGTATGATTTTTCTTCCTTAAAAAAAAATGGCCAAGATCCCCCACAAGAAGAAGAAGAAGTAGTAGATGGAATAAGAAGAATATAGACAAGAAGAGGAAGAAGAATTCCAAGTGCTTTGTCCACCTATAAGCTTGAAAAATCTGCAAATACTATGAGATAGACTATGATTTTTTTTGTCTTGTTCATGCTCATGTGGACCTACAAAACCAATTTATACAATCCTAGCAATCACAAAAAAAAGAAAAATTAGCCAAAATTAGCAAATGACATACAAAACTTGACTAAAAAAGCTAATGAAGATGACCCATGCGGGGTCCCACTGGGCGTGCCAAAATGTATATGAGCAATTTTAGTATGCTAATAGAAACCAAATTTAAATAAAACTTCTACAAACTAAACAAAATTCATAAACTTCAAGATAGACTAAGATGAGCTCTCAATTGAGAATATGAGCCATTAATGGGCTCTCTCAATGAGAAGCTCTCTTGTTGAGTAGCTTTATCTAAATGGATAGGATGTATGCTCAATATGCTTCCAAAGGCTTCAATGGATGATCATGGATTTTTTGGTGTGAATAGATGGCTTTAGTATGGATTTGGCTCTCAAAATAGCATTATAACTTTACTTCATGGATTGTGTTATTTTGCAAAGGAGAAGGATCCAATTTATAGGCAAGAGGCTTGAGGGATTGAGGGCTAAGATGCAAGGATGGTAAAAAGCTCATGGAGGGCTTAGATTGCATGAGAGGAGAGCACATGGATTGTGATTCCTTACAACCAATCAAGGAGTGACACATGTCACATGGTGAGAGGATGAAGGAAAGGGGAAGGATGAGTCAACGAAGGAGGCTCAAGGGATAAAATTTTCATAAAGACCCTTCATAAGTGCTTTGTAAGAACATTTATGACTTTGTGGGCTTTATAAAGTTTTGTGGTTGAAGATATTTGTGAGAGATACCATGAAATTTTAATTTGAGGGTTTAGGGAGGTTTTAAGCTTTCTTAGAGTTGTAAAAATGATTAGAGGAAGGGTTAGAGATGGCTTAGGACTAGGCAAATGGATGGCAAGTGGATTGCAATTAATGAGGGTGGGTGAAGGAGGAGATATTTGTTAACTTTGGCTTGAGTTAGCTAGTCTTAACCCATGTTTAGGGAATGTGACAAGGTTAGGAGGGGATTAGGATTAGGGTTAAAGACATCTTCTAGAAGAGTCTAGGCTTTGGATGAGGATGAAGACTTTCTAGAAGAGTCTAGAACTTCCTAGGATAAGATTTTATGAAATAAATAAAGTTTTATTTATTTCAAGGGTTTGGGTTGAGGAGATATTTATTAAAATATTTTTAATAAACATGAGGATTAATATTCAATCTTGATTAAATATTTTGAGTTGGGATTAGGGGTAGGAAATGATGAGATTAGCCTTTAATCGAAATTAAAGAAGGATTAGAAGATTTTGGAAGAGGTTATTGGTCTTAAGGAAATTGGCCAACTTTTGGGAAAAAAAAAAATAAATTATTTATTTTGGGATGTTTGGTCAATTTATTAATTAAATAATTAATAAATAAGGAAATAATGTTTAAATAAGATTTAAACATTTTTGGGAGGGATTCCTTAATTAAATATTTTTAATTAAGATAAAGGGATTTAATGGCATAAAAATTAATTAATTAATTAATTAATAATTAATTAATAAATGATGATGTCATCAGGACTTTTTCAAAAAATAAAAATACTTTATTTTCTAAAGGATTTTTAGGTGTCTACACCTATCATAAGGAAAAACTTCTACAATAGTTTTAATTTTCCCTTAAAAATACTTTTAACAACCTTGCCTCCGCTTGATCTTTTAACAACTTTTTTACCACTCACATCTTAAAGATACTCTCCTCTCCTCTAGGATGTCTCTACATCATCTAATATGTTTTCAATTTATCTCAATGTATCCAATATGGTATTGTTTTCATTTCCTCTACCTTGAATCATCTTTACAATTAGGTTCCTCCAAGATTGTAACCATCTACAAGTTATAGATGAAATCTATAGATCGAAAAACCTACAACCAAATTCAATTAGGGTTTTGCACGATCTAATCTCCACAAGGAGAAACCTCTGCTATAATTGCACCTAATGGGGGGAGGGATCAAAAAACCAAGGCTAAAGGTACACCCAACTATTCCAAACTACCTATGAGAGTAAACACAATGGAAAACAACACTGTAACAATGAACTTAGGCTATAGAGGAACAAATACTTTCAAAAATTCATCAAATCATCAAATGCATGCCCAACTATAAGGCCTTCTAGGTGGTAGAAATATAAGAGGAATAAATGAGAGGGGAGACATAAATGAGTTAGCAATGAAATAAATCCAAGATCCCTTAGATGTTAGCACATAACATAAATACTATAGAAAAACATTGTTTCTCGAAAAACAGATAGGCACTCGGTTGATACTAATGATATGTTGCAGCTTAGTAACCACTAAAATAACAACTACTACGTGAAAAATGCTTAACATGAAATATTTAAGATATTATCTATGACTAGCCTTAATTAACTTAATTGAATACACATGAAATGAAAAACATAAATACAAGTGATACAAAGATTTAATATGGAAATCTAATTTAGGAAAAAACCACCAATTGCATCTAGTTATTATTTTTCACTCTTTTGATGTGAGCCCTATTAGGAACCAACCCTATTAAAGGTTAGAAAGCACCTTTTTAGGTGTGACCATGTTAGAGTATTTAATCACCCAATTAGGAGTGGCCTTGTTAGAGGTCATTAGAAACTTTAATCTAGAAATGCCACCTTATTAGAGGATTTACAAATAGCTACTAAGCCAACTTTGTTAAGAGATTTAGATCAATACGAAAATAGATAGAGAGTAATAATGAGATGACCTTATTTCTAATGGAACTTGAATTACTGATTATAGATCTCAATTTTTCTTAATGATATTTTTCTTTTCCTTCTAATTTGCTTCCTCTTAGTATCTTCTATTATTCCATACATTCACACTCATCCAATCCTCAAGTTGAACTTATATTTATACCTTATGCATTTTTAGGTTGTCTTGAATATGTCTTAGAATAATTACCATTCATCTCCACAGTTGGCTAGAACCAACAAAAAAAAACAGTTAACTCAATATTCCAAAACAACAAAATCCTTTGTTAGCTGAGCTTGCTCGGTAGACAATAACTCTAAAATGATTTTTCCTATGTTAATCAAGTGAACTTGGTTAAGACTACATCTTCTCAAACATTCTTTGGTAACTGAGTGAGCTTGGTTAACATTGTGTCCATCCAACTTTCCTTTATTACCATTGTGAGCTAGGTTTAAACTCAATTTTTGTGAACTTCTCGTCAACACCCAAGTGAGCTTGACATACATGAAGCAGTAAAGATATAACATTTTTTGTAACATCAAAGACAATATACAATTAACCAATTGTTTTCAACACTAGGTTACGACCAAAATTACAATTTAGATTAAATCCACAATGATCAAACTTTTCATTTTAGCTTGCTTCTACTCCATGTACTCTATTTCATCTACTTCATTCTCTCCCCTCCTCTAAAACTCTAACAAAGACCCCTTTAAATACATCCACAACCACAAGTCATCCTATCATAAAAACCAACTAATTGAATCCATATATAAAATACTAAAACAAGTCACAAGTTAGTTGTCATTAAAGTCTGAACACAAAATTAAATGGAAGGGTCAGCTCCAACAAGAAGCTAAACATAGACCACATGAGAAATGAAGGACCAAATAAAATTTTGCAACTTGGTGAACTCATAAACACTCAAAAACTAAAGGAGCTCAGGAACACTTAGAAACCAAAGGAACTTGATAATTCTTGGCAAACAAAGGAACTCAACAACACTTGACAACCAAAGGAACTCAACAATACTTGACGACTAAAGGATAACTTTGCAAAAACTAAGAAATCAACAATGCAAGCCATTTCACCTTGAGAGAAACTAAGAAACTCGACAAATATGCAAGATAGCAATGCAACCTAGGATAATCCTACATCATATCTTGATCTTTAGCTTAGGTCCTTCAAACCTTTTTTGCAAGAACCAAAAAATATGACACAAAATTTTTAAAATATAAGAGAATTAAGTGAGAGGAGTGGGTTGAATTACTTACTACTAGAAAAATTCAAAATCCTTTAGATGTCAATACAAAAGTTCCTTTTAACTTACAACTCGGTTAGAACTAGATACGCACTATAAATAGGTTAACAAACAAATCTAATATATTAATATGTATTAAAGTTTAGTAAATTAGTTGTAGAAACATAAAAAAGTAAGAAAGTAATGTCAACACATGAGATACCAAGTTTTAACATGGAAACTGAATTTCAAAAAACTACCAATGCAACTATTTACAACTTTTCACTCTTCTAGTGTAAGACTTGTTAGGAGCGAACCTTGTAAAAGGTTGTAAAACACATTGTTATGTGTGATCATGTTAAATAATTTAAATCACCCTTTTAGGATTGTCCTTTTTAGAGATGTTAAGGAACTTCAATCTAGAAATTCCAGCTAGTTAGAGGATTTACAAAATGACTTTTAAGTCAACTCTATTAAGATATTTCTTCACTTCTATAACTATTAGAGAGTAACAATGATTGACCTGATTTATGAAGCAACTAGATTTTCAATTCAGATTATTGTCATGGCTTATCCTCTGGATCCTCCTTCATTAGACTTTTCTTTGCAGCTCCTTGGATACTCTACTCTTAATAAAATATTATTTTTCATTTGCATATAATCTTCTTCTCTTCTTACACACTATTCAATCCACATCTTAACCTTTCATATATATCAAATCCAATGTCAAGTTACCTTGAATACCCTTACAAAAAATAAATAGCATCCACTAAGTTAGCTTGCACAAACCAAGAAATGGATAAAAATAATCTACTAGAGTTTGGCTAAAACTAGGTCACTTGGTTATCATTGGACTCCTTGGTAACTAACCTAACTTGATTTACACTAAACTCCTTTGGTAACTAACCTATCTCAATTTATATAGTAATTCTTGGAATTTTCATCTTCTAAACATTTTTTCAATGAATATTAGATTCTTTTGAACTCAATTCCAAGTGGTAGTGCTTGATTAGAGTATAACATTTGTTCAATATCAATGAAAATATACAATTGAATAATTGTTATCAACAATAACACCATATATGTTAACTAGGGAAACCCTTGATCAAACTAAAAAACCAAGTCGGGATGGTAGTGAAAAAATGACGCACTAATATAAAATTTCCTAGTAAGAGGATAGACTATATTGGGAACTAATAAAATAGATTTAGTACATATCAATCCTTGTTAGGAGACTTGGAATCCATGTTATAAGTTGTACCAACCTTATTAGAGTTTTGGATGATAAAAGGATGCATAGTATAAACAACTTATGGGTAAGACCAGTGACTACACTATGAAACTAATCTATAATATATTATTTCTTATTGTATAATGTTAATGATATAACTCAAAAAATACTTTTCTTTCCTCTTTAATACACAAAATCTCTTCAAATCCAATACCAAATCTTTGAACTCATATCACACCAATCCTTTTGATTTCTTACATATATTTACCAACTTTTTATATCACTTGTACATTCTACAAATCCATATACATACATAAAAGAAACACAAACACTTCATCAATACGAAAATAAACTTCCTTTATATGACATCCTTAAAATAATTCTTTGATTCTCAATTAATTATCAGAGGACCTCATTAAAATATTACAATATATTACAACTTTTTCAAATAAAAAATCATTATAAACTTACAATAAATAAAAATTCTCAGACATACAACCTCTGACCTTGTCCACTCACTAAACTTCATCATCAGGTTGTCTACTACACTATCTAACATTTGACATGATAATTCTATACCTATGAAGAGAAACAATCCAATCATCAAAAATGACTTCTCAGATACTCTATATGTGTACTATGCTTTGTAATTATTGAATAAATATTGCACATATTCACCTCATTTCATGCATACTTGTCCACTTCATAAGGACACAATGTCTAATTTATTTTAAATGCTACTAAAGACCTCTTTCTTTATCTTTTACTTTGTCAATATTTTTAAAAAATACTATGTTGAATCAATGGAAAATATAGTCATCAATATAACATGTAAGTAATGATAACAAAATCTCTAGCTCTTAGAATACTCCCCTAAAGGAATACAATATGCATTCATCCTATTGAGAATTCTACCATCAATACCAAATAAATTTAGAAATGATATATGTTTTATGGTTTATAGTAAGTTTACCTATACAGAAGTAGTAGAACCCAAAATGATATATGTGGACCCAGTTGGATATGAAGTTTCCAAATAATAATTTGAGGGATATGTAGAAGTTATTCTTAAGTAAGATAGAGATAAGGAGTTTAACAGATTTGGAACCTTTCATGAGATAATACATATAACTTATCAAACTCATCTTTAGATGTGAACTAAGAAAAATATTGAGGCCACCATAAAAAAGATCATACAAGAATCTCAAATGACCTTAGAAGAAGGATTCACTGTGAGGAAAATAGTGGTAGGAATGACAAAAAGTAGATAAGAAAGAATCATGTTTGTCACCCCATTTGCAGTAGTAGGAGTTTTCCTATTAAACCCCTTGATAAAAGGCATAAAAATTGTAAAACCTCGAGAAATAAAATCTACTATACCATATGAAACTATATTTAATGAACAACCTCAAAGATCTCCCAAAATATTATCAGTGGAATTTATTGAAGGACAAGAATTGTTGGAAATATTCAAGATATGACAAGTTACTGAGAGGGGAGGGGTGAATCAGTAACTTCTAAAATTTCAAACAATTAAACTGTATACTGATATATTCACCATTCATCCAAGTAACCTACTGTAAGCATGAAACAAAATCATTTGCAACACTTGAACACACAGATTTGGTGACCTAGAAACCTTCCAAATAGAAAGTAAAACTGGGGTGGGGATGAAACCCACAAGCTTCGTTACTGTAGTATGAAGTTGGCCAGTTAAGGCTTACAATGACCACTTTTGGTGATCTGCCCTGTTAGGAGCACAAAGGATTGCTAGATCCACCTTGTTAGAGGATTTCCAAACATACAATAAAGTATGCACTCTGTTAGGAGATTTACAAAAGACTGTTAAGTCTACCTTGTTAAAGGATTTACAAAAACTGATTCACCTGTTAGAATGAAATAGTGGATCTGATTGCAACTGGTTGCTGATAAGATCCGCTATGCTCTGATTCACCTTGATGTGATAGATAAAACTTTTCTGCTCCAAAATTTGACCTTGCTGAATACCTTCACAACTCAACACACATACTTTCGCATGCATGTATTTCTTTCACACTTTTGCAGTTTCATTAATTACAATTTCTATTGCCATTGCAATTGCTTTTCATCTCATTTCTTACTTCCTTACATCTGAATGATACAATACATTACATATATATACCATCCAAATAAACAATGCATGCAAGTTCGGCCAAAACAACAAGTGCAAATCTCTATACAAAGTCAGCCCAAGGTAAAAACTTGGGTTCACTGAACTGACTCGGTGTCCTTCTGATACTCCGCGTCCACTGCATTACTCGACATCGTCATGCACTCAGTAGAAGTGAAGGCACGGTTCATACTAAACACTTTGAGTAGTTCTGAACTCGGTAACCACTGGAGACTCGGTAGAAGAGATGTCACTCAGTGAATACTTCTATCTGAACTGTAGCTCGGTGATCAAAGGAAACACTTGATAGAACCTTGTGACTCGGTGATAGTTAGTTTCCTTGATATCTGTCTGAGCTCGGTAAAAATTAATTTCCTTGATAACCTCAGGAGCTCGGCTATCACGAAGTTCTTGGTTACATCTTAGTACATCTTCACTCAGTCAAAACTGATTCCTTTCTTTACCTTGAACACTCGGTAAACACTGGCTGCTTTGTTCACCTTGATCACTCGGTAAACACTGACTTCTTTGTTCACCTTGATTACTCGATAAACACTGACTTCTTTGTTCACCTTGATTACTCCGTAAACACTGACTTCTTTGTTCACCTTGATTACTCGGTAAACACTGACTTCTTTGTTCACCTTGATTACTCGGTAAACACTGACTTCTTTGTTCACCTTGATTACTCGATAAACACTGAGAACTAGGTAAAGCTTGGCTTCGAGTGAGAGCTCGGTAAGCATTCAGAATCCAATAAGTGTTGTAACTAATGACAAAAATGTATCATAATGCCAACAATCTCCCCCTTTGGCATTAGTGACAAAAACACTTATGAGACAAAGTTTATCTGACATGCTGATGACTGATTCTGAATATACATAGCTTCGTTATATACAACTCCCCCATAGAATAGCTTTGTTATATACAACTCCCCCATAGAATGTACATACATTATTTACATGAGCTGTATATCTCTTCCTTTGTACAATTTTTCTAAAAACACTTATTCACCCATAGTATACATATCCAACAATAATCTCCCCCTTTTTGACAATAATTCCAAAGAATAAAAGAATATATATACTTATATAGAAACACCAAAATGAGAGATGAACTTTGAATATACCTGGAGAATAAGCTGGAGAGTCTTATCCCAATTCTCCTGCAAAATTTTGCAGGTGGAAAGAGCTACTTGAACTTCAGCCGAAAGTTCAATTACATGGTCTGCAATGGAGAAGTTATTATCATGGATTAATGTCTTTGAATGTGCAATGTGCTTCTGCATTGAATCCATGATGGGAAGGATCATGTTTTGGATATCTATCAATGTAGATCGGATCCTTGCCTCTTCCCTCAACAGCTCTGCCTGCTTCTCTGACAAAAATTTGATTCTGAGGTGATGAGATGAGCTTGAACTGGGGTCAAGCTTCAAGTTCTGTGCGCTCACCTTCAGATCTTCATCAATTTTATTTAGTTTCTCTCTTATTCCTTTAGTGTACTCGGTAACATCACAAAGCTTAGCAAAAAGAGATGTTACATTATTAAAAGAATTTTCCATATCTGCCAAAACTGAGGTTAATGCAACCTGATTTATTGCAATGTTCTGGGCAATGTGCCCCAATACCTTATTATCAAATTTCTTTTCTGCACGCTCAATTAGCTTTTCTTGTCTAGAGGCATCTTCATTGAATTTATTAACTGCCTCTTCCAATTGAATCAAAATGTGTTGAGAAGTATCAACATCAACACCTATAAACTCAGTAATTATGTTCTGGGCTTCCTCAATTATCCTATATTCCTTATCCCTTTCCGATCTTAACTGCATCTGAGTAGCCTTTTCCTCAATAAGTTGACTAGCATACCTCATTTCTTCAATGGTAGCATTATCAAAGTCAATCTTTGGAATTACTATCTCTGTGTCCAAGTCAATGTCTTCAGGAATTTCCTTTCCAGTGATCATAAGTCTTAATGGTTGCTTTTGTTTGACTTCTGAGATGACTGGTTTGACCTTTGGAATAGACACAACAGTAGAGATAGAAGGACTAGCAGTAAAAACTGGGATGCTTGAGGTTTGAGTGCCAATCGGAGTATGTACAGGGTCAAAAATTTGAGTGCTGGCCAAAAATGGTGATACACTCGGTAATATAGTATCTAAGCTCACTGTGCTTGAAGTAGATGGTGACAAAATTGTAGAACAAATTGGAGTAGTCAAAATTGGAGAACTTACAGCAATACCAACTGATGATGATGGAGTTGAGGAGGCCAACCTGGTAGATAAAAAGGGGTGCGGCTTGGTAGTTGAAGAGGGATGCAGCTCGGTAGATGAAGTGGTAGTCACTTCCACTGATGATACCTGGAGCTGAGATATGGTAGGTGTAGATGGTAAATCTGGTGTAGATGAACCTACTGAAGCTGACTCCAACCTTGATGATGTCACAGGTTTGGCTGGGGAGTGAGGAAGGGATGCAATAACTGCTGCTGCAATTTTTACCGTATCATCCTCCTTATCTTCCTCTTCAGCTTCTTCCTCTTTGTCTTCTTCCTCTTTCTCTTCCATCATTGCATGCAACTCTCCTGGTGTATTTGTGATGGATGGAGTGCTATCTGATTCATCACTACTGCTGCTACTGTCATCATCCTTTATTTCTACTGGGTCTACATTGGGCTTATGTAGATGATAGATGTTTTTCCACATGTTTGTAGCATCATTTACAACATGCTCTATATCTTTGATCAAAATCAAACAAGTGTGGAATCTGATCATCATTTTACCTTCATAGGTTTTCAATTCAGATTTTACCTCTACTCCAGTGAGACTAGGCCAAAGATTCTTTAGGGATTGCTCATATATATCTTTCACCGTCTTGGTGGCTAACTCCCATCTTGGTTGTACTCTCTCCAGTAGTTCTTTAGTGATATGAGGAGCAATCTGGTCCGGGGATTATTTCCATTTTCCCATTTTGTTAAGTACCAGTTCCTCAATTTGCATTTTCTCTACATCAGTCCTTGTCTCAAATCTCAATGCCTTGAAATTTGTGATGCCAGCTCCTTCTTCCAATGATTTGAGCCTTTGCTCGAATGTAGGTGCAGGTTTGACCAATATAGGTTCCTGAATACCTTTTCTCGTCTTCCGAGTGAATACTGCAGTAGGCTGCTTCTTGGGCTTGGTAATGATTACCTTGCCTTTCTTCTTTGCCGGTTGCTCTTTTTCTGATTCTTTTTCTCTTTCTTCTTCTTCTTCACTTTCTTTATCTTCACCTTTTCCCTCGGTGAGCACAAGAGGACTCATTTCAGTTTTCAGTTTGGCCACTTTCCTCTTACCTTTGCTGATGGCCTATGGAATTTTGATTTCCAGTTCAATTCTGGCCTTTGCTTCATCATAAGTACCAACAATTTGTTGCCTTGGGTCTACTGGCTCATTTACCAGTGCTTCAATGATATCCCTTGTTTTATCAATATTTACCTCATATGGAAGAGGTTTCACCCATGCAACTCGGGGTCTAACTGCCTGTATGTATACCTTGTCACAGTCTACCATGAAACAGACATCATCCTTATACTCTCCAACAAGTTTTGGAGGTATTCTGAATCTATTGTTCATCCTTTCCTTGAAATCTTCAAAATAATTATCCATTAATTTGTCAAAATTCATACCCATTTCTACTATGAATTCATTTATTTGATACAAAATTGGAGTATCTTTCCTCCATACAACTGCACCCTTAGATGGAAAGAATTTCTGTACATAGAAAAATAAACAAACTAGCAAAGAACCAAATTTACAAGGGTTTGTCTTTGTAGTCCTTATGCTTTCCATGTTTTTATTGAATTGTTTTAATAGCACATCAGCTAGGTCAAACTCCATATTTTTCTTTATAATTTTATATGCCAAATCTACAGCCTCGCAAGGTACACTATTCAGCCTACTGGAACTATACAGTTTGTATGCAATAACATAAATACCAAATTTCAGTTCTATATTTGAAACATTGTTGAGCTTTAAACCTCTGCCATCCCATTCAGCTTGGGTTTTCTTCTGTAACTCATCTCGTCCTAGGGTTTTGGTGGTTTTGGCTTTGCTGAGCATCGGGAGACCCATGATTTTGTGAATCATCTTCTTGGTTATCAAAACTAGTTGTTCCAACCACAACTGACCATTATGCACTCGGCTCAAGATATACCTCACCCATTTCACTTGGAAACTTCTTGGCAAATGCGGGATATGGGTTAAGCCTTTGGTTTCCAAATGTTTGAACTCAGGTTTTAGGGTTCCATCCATGCATAACTCGGCTAGGGTGCTATCCATATCTAGTGTCCCTATTTTTTGCACAGTACACTTGAAATGAGTACGAATATCATTGATTAGAAGTACCTTTGGAGGGATCTGTTATTGAGCTCCATGCGGGTCAAGTGATTCAGCGATGGTAGGAACAAGCTTGAACGTCGGTGCCTTCCATTCTGTTCCCTTCACAAGCATTTCGAATCCTTTCTTCGCCTTGCTGCTGCTGGTGCTTGCGGAAGCCATTGCTGCTCGGTGAGTGAAAATATTTCATCAGAATACTTCGCTGTAAAATCTCTTCAACTCACTTGAACTCGCTTGAAAGCCCTCTTTTTGTAAATCTCGAATTCGCGGTGAAAAATGAGGTTGAAATCTGCCCTTTTGATGAAAAATTTGCCATTAATGTTCAGTACGGAGGTAGCTGCGATCGACAGACTGTCATCCACTAGCTCGGCTTAAACTTCACAAATTGGTGACCAAAAAAAATAGGTTAAACCACCCTTAACTCGGTAAGAGAAGAACCAACCATGCTCGGTAAGTGCAACTTGGGGAAAGAGGCCTTATTGCACCTGACTGAGCTCGGTAAGGTCATGTACCGACCATGATCCTGATGTATCTGAAATACTGATTTGATCATATTTTCATTCTAGGACTGCTTAGGATATTGCTTTGTAGATACAATCCTAGTCTTATCCTGATGAGTCTTAATTGGAAATGGAAGAGTCACTCACTTCTTGAGTGACCATTCCATTACTTGAATTATCTGGCTCGGTAAACTTTGGAATCCATTGCTACTTCATTTGTTTCCGAATATTGTCTACTTTGATTTTCTTCTCATCTTCGACTTTCTTTATGTTCATGTAGTTTTTAGATATATGACCAAGTTCTGTACATGTATAACATCTTACAGTGGTATCCCTTTTTCTTAGGTGATACCTTGCACAGTTTATGCCAGTATGACCATATTCTCCACAATAATGACATCTGCACCAAGTGTTGTAGTCCCAACAAAATATTGCTTTGACAAGTTGTTTAGCTAGATTAAATGATTTGGATTTGCATTGTGATGCCTTATGACCTTGCTTTTGGCATTTGTGACATTTACCTTCAAATTTTGGTTTCTTTTTGCATTCATTGGCTTTGTGTCCATGCTGATTGCAATTGTAGCACTTTCCATTAAATTTGCCTTTTCCATTGCTCCAACATCCGTTAGATGTATGACCTAACTTACCACAGTGGCTGCAAGTAGGTTTTTGATTCTTTTGAGTACCCTATTTGGAGGATTCACCTTCTTCCTTGTATCCAAGGCTTGCTTTACCATTTTGTTTATGAAAGTTTTCTTCATTTTGCAGATTCAATTGATCCATGTCCTTTTGAGATTTTACCATTCTCTCATTGACTTGTTTTTTAGAGATTAGATCACTTTGTAAGCTTGCATTGATTTGTCTTTCAGTAATTAAGTCATTTCTCAAATTCTCATTCTCAGATCTCAGATTCATAATTTCTTCATTTGCATTAGATAATTGAGTTACGAGATATCTTTGGAGTTTGGAGTATATCTTGCAAAAGAGATAGAATCTTGATTTGTGAACTTGAATAGTGATAGTAGACAATATGATGATGACATGATCAGTGAGTGTGCAAGAAAATATGTTACACATGTGATAAGTTATAAAGACTATGAACGAACAATGACTTGTTATTGTGGAAATATTTAATATCTTAATCACATCTTATTATAATTAACTGGGAGAGCCACAAGGATGACTCAAGGAATTATTTTTATGAAATAGAATAAAGGAAGGTAGTTTCCTAAATTTTAAGTAAGTATTGAGGTTAATATTAACCAAGAAAGAGCAGAGATTTTTGTAGATGAGTGTAAGTGATGCAAGTGATTAGTGGATGTTAGTTTGGTGATCTAGTTTCATGATCAAAAAAGGATTGGTTCAGTCAGTGGATAGAGAAGAAGCTTAAAATATTTATTGTACTTCAATGAATGGTATGAAAACTAGTTGAATAGTGAGTTTAGTGAGGTAAAAGGTATAGATGGAATTTCATGCCTAGAAGACCTAGAGATTTCTTGTATGTAAATAAAAATAACTAATTTAAGGAAAGAATTCAAAGTGAAAGTAGTCATGAGATAGGATTTCTCGATATAAAAGAAGAGAATCCTTAAACAAAAATTAGATAAGAAAAAGATCTATTTTTGAAAGTTGAAAAGAAATATGATTCGATTGTAGATAGTGAATGTTCACATCACATCACTAGTGACATGAAAAAAATTGTTAAGTTCAGAAATCACAATGCATGGATTGTTAGAGTTGGTAACAATATAACCTATCATATCACAAGAATAGGATTTGTTACTTTTAATGGAAGGACTAACATTGATGATTTTTATTTTGTTAATGGATCAATGAATAACCTATTGAGTTTTGTATAGGTGGTGGATAAACGCTATTCATTGAAATTCACCAAGAAGATGTGCATTATCAAAGACAAAGGTGGTAAGTTGATTGGAACTAAAACAACATCCAATGGTAATGTAACTCAATTGAACCCTACTAGAATTATTTAGTTGCAAAGGTGGATAATAGTTGGTTGTAGCACTAAATTATTTTCCATATAAGATTTGGTAACATTTTAAAGGTTAGTAGTGCATTTGTAGTGAGAGATTTACTTAAGATTATGAAGCCTACTAATGTCATTTGCAAGGAATTTATTATGGATAAGCAGAAGAAAATTGTATTTCCTAGAAAAAAGTTCACTACCACAATGGAGTTGGAGATTGATCATATGGATTGGAGTGGTTTGACAAGAATAAGAGGATTGTATGGTGAAAGATATTTTATGATATTTTTTGACAATGTCACTAGAATCATTTGGGTAGCATTTCTTAACCAAAAGTATGAGGCTTTTTAAAATTTCAAGATATTAAATAATAGAGTTAAGAATGAATATGGTGTAAAGATGAAAATTTTAAGATCAGATAGAGGTAGAGAGTTTACTTCTAGAGAGTTTAACATGTTTTTTGTGGAAAATTGAATCAAGTGACAATTATGATCACCCAAAGCTCCTAAGAAAAATGAGATTGTAGAAAGAAGAAATAGGTTTGTATCAAAGGTAGCAAGAGAAATCTTGTTTGAAAATGATTTATCCAAGACATTTTGGAGAGAATAATTCAATACAATAGTATATAATATGAACAAAGTACATATCAAAAAAGGTACATACAAAAATCTTTATGAATTATGCTTTGGACATGTGTCCTCCATAAAGTATTTTAGAAGTTATGGAAGTAAGTATTATATAAAGAGAGATAATGATATTGGTATGTTTGATCCAAGAAGTGATTAAGGTATCTTCCTTGGATATTCAGTAAAAATAAAAGTGTATAGATTTTTTGATTGGAGAATTAAGACGATTATTGAATATGAGAATCTGAAAGGGGATAACGAGTTTGGAGTTAAGTAGAGAATGTTGGATTATATTTTTGATAAAGAGGAAGATAATCCTAAGTTTTTAAAGAAAAGTATTGAAGTTCCTCTTAATAATAATAATGAATTGAAGAATGGTATATAAATTATTGAGAAAATAAAAGAAGATAGAGGAAAACCAAGAGAAGAGATAAGAATTGAGGTAAGACCTCCTACATCAAATAGAAATTTTGCAGAGAATCACCTAGTTGATCAGATAATTAGAAGAAATGACAAAGGAGTGATGACAAGAAATAGAGTACATGAGGAATTATTCTTAAATACTAAAGTAGAACCAAAAAGCACAGATGAGGCATGTAATAATGATCATTTGATTCAAGAAATGAAAGAGGAACTAGATTGAGAAGAATGAGACATGGGAATTTCTCCCTAGACCTAAAGGCAACAATGTTATAGGAACTAAATGGGTAACCAAAAACAAGATGAATGACTAAGGTGAAGTTTTAAGGAACAAATCTAGACTAGTATGCAAACAATATTCACAACAAGAAGAAATAGATTATGAAGAGAATTTCTTCCCCTTTTTCTAATAAAAATAGTAAACATGTTTCTACCTTATGTAGTAAATAAGAAATCTAAAGTGTATTAGTTTAATGAAAAGTAAATATTTCTTAATAGAGAATTTGAAGAAGAGGTATATATTGAGCTTGTTGAAGGATTTCCTTTCATCTAATAAAGGGACATGGCATATAGATTGAGGAAAGAATTTTATGGTCCAAAGTAAGCACTTAGAACCTAGTATGCAAGATTAAGAAAATATTTGACAAAATTGAGATTTTCTAAAGGTACAACAGATAGTAAATTGTATTTAAAATAAATTGAGATTGGATTTTTCATCATTGTAATATTTTTTGATGACATAATATTTGGAGGTAATGATGAAGCTAGTGATAAGCTTTCTAATGAAATGAAGAATGATTCTAAGATGAGTATGATTGGTGAGATCAAGTTTTTATTTGGATTATAGATTCTACAAAACAATGATGTTATTTTCATATCACAAGATTAGTATCTAAATGACTCATTAAAAATATTTTGCTTGGAAACTTGTAATCCTATTGTTACAGCTATGATAATTGGTCACAAGCTATAAAATATGGGATACCTATAATTGAGAAAAAGAAATATAGATCAATGATTAGATGTTTACAATATATGAATCACATTAGGCCAGATATAGAAAATGCAATTGGGATAATAGAATTATTTCAATCTTATCCTAAGGAATCATATTATGTGGTAGCAAAGAGAATATTTAGATATATAAAAGGTATACCTAATTTAGGTCTATGGTATGATACATTTAGTGATTTCACTTTGTGTGCTTATAATGATGTGGATTGGGAAGGTGGTATAGATGATAGAAAAAGAACTTTTGGTGGAGCATTTTTCCTTGGAGGAAGACTTGTTTCTTGGCTAATTAATAAATTAGATTTCATTTCATAGAGTGTAGCTAAATTAGAGTATGTAGCAATAGAAAAAGAATTGCAATCAAATCACATGGATGAACTATATGCTAAAGGACATTGAAATAAAGTTTTTAGAAGAAGTTGTCATACATTTAGATAAAACAAGTATAGTGAATATTATTGACCTCATGGTCAAATCATTTTTGTATTACTCTCTTAACACTTAGCTAGTTGGTTATATTGCTACAACGCATTACAATTGTTGGTGAGCTTATCATACTATTGGTATTGAAAACCAAGTGTTTTAGTTGCTACTAAGCCAATTAGTCTGATTGCAATTCAAATTGAGTTTCATAATGTCTACTAAGCATATGAGACATAATATAGTATTTTTTGAGGTTTACAATATCTACTGTGTATATGAGGTAGAGTATAATGCTGATCGATCATTTTGGTATCTACTGAGTTCTTCAATATTCACCAAGTCATCTAGTGTTGATTGAGTTTCTATTACTCAAAGTGATTAGTATGGAATGAGCATCTACATGAATAGATTGCTTTATTTTTGTTAGTATTGACAAGTATTTTTGAGTCTCAGAACATCACCTGAGCGATATTTATAACCCAAGTTACAGTAATGATCCAACTTTGTGAAGATTGTTTAAATTTGGTATTGTACTTGACTCTAGAAGGTAATTTATTGGATATGTATGTATGTATATATATATATATATATATATATATATATATATATATATATATATATATATATATATATATATATATATATATATATATATATATATATATATATATATATATATATATATATATATATATATATATATATATATAAGAATGAGTGTCAATTAAGAAGGCTAGAAAAATTATAAGGAAAAGAAGAGTGTTGTCTATTGCAATCAAGTGATTATTATATTTCAATGGAATCTCATTCAACAAACCAAGTTGTAGATTAGAGATTAGCCATTGATTCATCCTAATAGGTGCAATGGGTTCTCACATTAGAAGTTTAATAGCTTGAGAAAATATTAGAGGCAATGGAAGTCTATAGATTGGAGAAAGATATTGAAAATAAAAAGTTGGATCTACAATTGACCATGGATCAATTCAAGAGAATGAAGGAGAAACTATATGAATCTCTGAAAAGAGGAAAAGATCTTGCAACATGGATGAATGGTAATCTCTAACATTGAAGAAATTATTTCAATAAATTTGTCAAAAACCTCATGCAGCAATCATAGATCAATGAAAAGAATATTACTCTCATGAGAGATGGATTCATGTTGAATCACTACTCATGAAACATGAGTCAATGAGTTTGACTCAAAATCACACAGTTAAATCCTGAGAACAATATCACAATTTTTCTTCCTATGGAAATTATCTCCTACTTCTCAAGAGTGTTACTCTTCATTAAGAATTTAGAAAGTTGAAAAGAGAAAAAGAAATTCAATCATTCAAAATGTGTGAATTCCTAGAATAGAAGGAAAAAATCCAAAGAAGAAATAGAAGAAAAGGACAATAAAATTCAACAACTATCTCTGTAGGGTAAAAGCACAAAGTTGTGTCATCTTTTAGGCTAACTTATCAAAATGACTAAATTTGAGTAATTTTGTCTCAAAATCATTTTTTTTTCAAATATATGGTCTAGAAAAATTCACTCTAGCTAAGTTATATATGTTCTCATACTTTTCCAATTGGAAATGTCTCTTAAATTCATGTTTTATACTAGTTTGTATCCAATTACTAAAGAAATAAAATTATTTCAAAAGAGAGACATTTTAATAATTCTTACTATTTTTTATGATTTTTTATAATAACAAATAAAAACCATTTCATAGAGTTAAAAGTCAAGAATTATCTCATATAGTGTTTATAGTATTTTAATTAGATATAGTATATTGTAATTACAAAATTCTACAAGTACATATTTTAACACTCAAGAAGATGTTAAGCTTGAGAAAGGAAAAAATATTAAATCATATCCAAAAAAATTTTAAATCACATGAAATTCTAGAGGAGAGAGTCCTCTTCATGAATGTATACTTTTTCTTTTGGTTAGAAAATATTTAATTTGAGAAATGTGGTGGGAGATGAAAACTATCAATTTCAAATGTGTTAAATTTTAATCATTGTAAAAGATAAAATATAGATCTGAAACCAATTGTTATTTTTGATTGTTCTAGCTATATATGTTATCTATAACATAATCTAAGATGAAAGGAAAACAAGTTTATTTCATCATTGTTTTATGCTAGGAACTAGACCCATAATTTTTAGCGTTTTTCAACAAGTAAAAATTGTCCTCAAAAATTAGGAAAAATATATCAATTCTTACTCCAAATAATTATTAAAAATTAAAATTCTAAAATTGATCCATTTCTACACGTTTCATTACTTTACTTCATTATCAAATTCTATATAATACTAGTATTTTTATGTCATTGAAGATGAACAAATATACTTTTTTTTTAACTTTTCCTTTATAAAAGGGTGACATAGGTTTGCACTTTTACCCTATAGCAAATAGATGTGATTGATCAACTCACTGATGCAAATCAAGAGCTTATCAACTTGAGGACAAAGAATGAAATATTTCAGAATGATCTTAGCATAGAGAAACAAACCAAGGAGAGGATGATGAAATATCATGAAAGGATGAATCTATTGAATGGAAAAACTCAATTTGGACACAAATGAAAAGGTAGATTAGGATACATAGAAGAAGGTCAATCATCTTAGCGAGGAGCTCAAAAGAACAAAATGCCTACATGTAATCATTGTGGAAATATAGGGCATTCATTAAAAAAGTATAAGAACAATGGAAAATCAAAGTTTAGTGGAAAATGTTACAATTGAAACTAGGACATAGAGCAAGTCAATGCATAGATAAATCTATGTTTGAAGGAAAGTGTTGCAATTGCAACAAACAAGGGCATAGGTCTTTATAGTGTAACGTTAAGAAATGGAACCTAGTAGAACAAATTATCAAAGCTATATTTTGTTGGGATTACAGTATATGGTATAGATGTTACTATTGTGTTGAGTATGGGTACATTGTAGAAAATTTCATAAAACATCACAGGAGGAAGAGAGACACTACAAAGTGATGTTTTATATGTACAAAAATTGGACATCCTACCAACAACTATATGACCCGAGGTAGAGTTAAAGATGAAAAGAAGGTGAAGGTTGAAAATATTAGAATTTAGAAGAGGTAGCCATGGGTAGGAAATATCTAGAGGATTCAAATCAAAGTAATCAAAGTGTTGACACCCAAGTGAATGAGTTCGATGACTCAACCATTTAAATCTAATTATTTATGGAGATTACTAAAACTATGATTTAGAAGGGGATATCTCACATCAATTCCAATCAACAAGATAAAGATCCATATCATAATTTTAGATGCACAAGGATCACCGAGTTGGAACTAGATTTCACCAAGCATGGTTGGGTTGCATGACCTAACCAACCTTGGATGTAGATAAGGAAAGTTGATGACTTTTTTGAGTCAATGACCTTTCCAAGTTGAAGACCCTATTGAGTTAGAGACCTTAATGAGTTGAAGGTATCTTGTGAGCAATGAAGACTTAGCAAAGTTGGATAGCATGTCACCAAGATAACTATTGTAAAATGCATTAATGGTAACTTGAAGACAAAATTTCATTTAAAAGGGGAAATTGAAGGTTATTATTTCACTATGATTTTTAGAGAAAATAAAGTGAAGAGTATTTTAGACTCCCTGAGTGATTCAAATAAATTTCACTAAAGTTCTTTCTAGCATTTGAATTTTTACAAAGAAATATGGCATCTTCTAGTGTTAAGAAAGGTTTAGAGATGTTAGTTTGAGGAGTTGATTGTAGAGCCCCTTGCATTCAAAGTGAGTCTAGAAATTGCTAAAGAACTTGACCCAATTAGAGCACATTCCTAGATTCCTTCCAAGGTACTTTTAATTCACTATATTTATTCATATTATCAATGTTCTATTCAAGAGCTAGGAACATTAGAAATGAACCAAATATACAATGAGTTATGTGTGGATGAGAGCTTGAAACCTGAGCACAAACATTTCAAGATGAAAGGTTTAACACATATACAACATATGACAAGAAATTTCCAAGGAAAAATGAATTAGGTTAATCCTTAACTGAATTCACAACATGCATTTTTGGTTGGATCAACCTATTTAGATCACCAAGAAGATGATTCAAAGAATCACATGGTTGGTAAACAAAGAAAAACCTCTAGAACCCTAGATTTGGTAGAACTCACAAAAATGACTCTTGTCATGTGGAATGGAAGAGACATGAAGTTGAATCTGTAACTAACATGGAGATCAAGTTCAACATCCATGTTATTTTCCACAAGATATATATCTTGAGTAGATTGAGAAATGTTCTATATGAAGATATTGAGCTGGTGTACAAAGTTGTGAAGAACAACTTATCTTTTAATCTTGCCAAGATAAAATTCAATGAGTTGAGCAAGAACATGGAAATAATTTGGTCATCAAAGAACAATTCATGTAAGTTTGGATCTCTTTTGACATGTTTATTCTTTTGTGTATAAATTTTTTTCCTTCCAATGGCACTATGTCATGGAAGAAGGATATACCTATTTTGTATCAAATCAATGAAATCATAACAGAAATTGGTGATAATTTTGAAAGCATTATGGAAGCCTAATTTGAGAAACTCAAAGAGAAATTACATAGTAGATATAGGATTCCAAAGAAACTTGTGGAAGATTATGAGCAAGATATCTATTTTCTAGTGGATTGTGACAAAGTGCATATCTAAGCAATAAGCCCTAGAGTGGGATGGATTAAACTTCATGGATATGAGGTTTGTTGACATTAAGGTAAATTTTTCTATTAGTAATTTAACACTTAGTCAAATTAGTTACATTTCTAGTGAGCTCCATAGTCTATACCAGTCTTATCATTTAGTTTTCAATGTTAACCAAGGTATTTAGTTGTTCATGAGCTAAATGGTTAGTTTGCATTGTTTACAGAGCTTCATAGACAAAATTTAGTGCAAACCAAATATCGTAGAGGATACTAAGCTAGTTTTTGGAAGTGAATAAGATCATAATGTTAACTAAGCTCTATAGTGTTAACCAAGTCCAACAATGTCTACCAAGCTCTCAAAGTTGATCTAGTGATCTAGTGTTAACCAAGTCCAACAATGTCAGCCTTGTGATCTAGTTGCTACCAAGTTCAAGATATTTTGAAGTGTATGGACCAAGCTTCAAGTTCAATTGAGTGGCAAAGATTATTGAGAATTGATAGTTTTGTTGTGTATCAATACATCAACAAGTATATTTTCAAAACCTAAGTTCATATTAGTTATGATGAAATTGGGAATAATAGTTTAGCTGACTTTGTGGACTATGATGAAATTGGTATTGTAGCCTACTCTAGTAAGTTGTAATTTAGATTGGTATTTATGTAATGTATTGTATCATATCAAAGTATGTATGTTAAGAGCATATGATGAGAAGAAGTGCCAACTAAAGAAGGCTACAAAAATTATAAGGGACAACAAAGTATTATACATCAAAGTTAGGTGATAATTGTAATACAAGGAATCTCAATAATCAAATCAAAGTTACAGATTAGAGATTGGCCATTAGTTCATCCTAATAGGTGCATCAGCCAAATTCTTCAATAGGGTAGACTTAATAGTCTTTGCTAAATCTCTTAACCAAATAAATACTTCATTGTATGTTAGTAAATCCTTTTACAAAGTGGACCTTGCCATGCTTATTCCCCCTAACAAGAAAGATCACAAAAAAAATCAATTGTAAGCCTTAAAATGTTAACTTTATACTACAGAACTAAAGCTTTTGGGTATCATTCCCACCCAAGTTTTACTTTCTAATTGGTAGGTTTATGGGTTACCATATATTGTGTCAAACTGTTATGAATGTTTATTTTCTTTCATTTTTTCATACATGCAATTAGATCAAAAAATTATATGAAGGATTCATTGGTCAAGTGAGATAAGATTTTATTGGTTCCTAATTCACCCCTCACCTCTTAGTAACCTTGCCTACCTTATATTTCCAATAATTGGTATTAGAGATATTCAAGTTCTCACATCATATGTTTAAAAACTTGAGAAAATAGCACAAGGAATGGAGGTATATAGGCTAGATAAGGCGATTGACAATAAAAATTTGGATCTTGAATTGGCCATTGGGAAACTAAAGAAAGAAAGGGAGAAACTCTTGTATTCATTGAAAAGAAGAAAAGATCTTGTTGTAAAAATGAATGACAATATCTACTCTAAAGAAAGAATTGAAGATATATATCCTAAAAGAAATTAAGATGATGTTCATGAAGAAATCAAAGATCTATTAGAAAAGAATTCCAATCTTCAAGAAGAAGTGAGAAAGCTGAAAAGAGAACAAGAAATTGAATCATTTAGATTATGTGAAGTCGTGGAAGAAAAGGACAAAGCCAAAGAAGAGGTAGAAGAAAAGAACAGTGAAATCCAACAACTATCCCATCAACAAGTAGACTTAATTGATCAGCTCACCAATGAAAATGAAGAGCTTATGAATCTAAGGTTAGATAATGAAGGACTATAGAATGATCTCAACACTAAAAAAGTGAACCTATGAAAGATAAATGAAATCTCAAGAAAGCATGAATCAACTAAATGAACATAGTTAGTATAGACAAAAAGGAAAAGTTGAAATAAGATACACAGAAGAAGGTCAATCATCTTGAAACAAGGAGCTCAAAAGAATCAAAGACCTAATTGTATTCATTGTGATAAAATAGGTCATATATCAAAATAAATTTGGATTAATGGCAAAGAAAAATTCAATCAAAAGTGTTATAGTTGCAATAAGCATGGTCATAGAGCAAGAGAGTGTAAAGAGGAACCTAATTTTCAAGGTAAATGTCACAATTGCAAGAAACAAAACAAATTGTGAAAGAAGTATTTGGATGGATTACAATACATGGTGCGGATGTCACTACCATGGTGCTTTGGGCACATTGGAGCAAACTATGTGAAACATCATATGAGGAAAAGAGATACTACAAAACTATGTTTTATTTGTACAAAACTTGGACATCTTGCTAAGAATCGTATGAACACAACTAAAATTGAAGATGAAAGGAAAGCCAAAGCTAACAATATTAAAAAAACAAATGAGACAGAAATGGGTACCAAAATCTCTAGAGAATGCAAACAAGGATCATGAAGTGAATGACACCCAAGTCAATAAGTTGGGTATTCCAAACACTTCAATTTAGTTCCCTATGGAGATCATTGAAGCTATGATTTAGAAAAAAAAATATATACACCAATTCTAGCTAGCAAGTGGAATGTGTAGTACCTACCCCTAGTTTGCATTTTTATTATCATTGGTGAACACTTTAGGTCAGTTTTATGTTCGATGATTAGTGACATTATTTTGGGATTATCAGATATTGTTTCAGGTTCAATTATTATAAGATGAGATCATTTGGTATTCTATATTTCATGTATGCATGATGATTATTATAGTATTTTTAGTTATTTATGATGATTAGTTAGATGATATATTATCATATGTGTTTTCTTATGGATACTTACCCCATACTTGCATGTGTATGGTGTGTGTGTTTGTTTTCTTTCTGTATGGTGTTTCTAATGCGGTTAAGGAAGGGAGTCGAAGTCACCTGCTAGTTGGGATCTACATGATGCACCACTTCCTTCTATTGCCTATTTAGCTTAGTATATATTGTGTATGTACATGCATGGATTTTATGCAGGTTGTAGGTATTGGCTATCAACTTCCATGAATTGCTAGGATGAGTGTACCCTATCACATTATCTCAATGGTAAGAGCGTGGAGATAAATTTTCAACTCTAAATCCCAACCCTTTAAGCCATTTTTTCTAATTAAAAATTAGGACAAGTATCTAAGTTGAGTACCCTTTGAATGCTTTTGATGACGTAATTCATGATATTAGCCCTTTTGTTGATTTGGTATGTGTTTTTCTATTATGGGTTTTCATATTTTACATTAGGAGTCTGTAATGAATTTTCTGTTAATTAAGTCTAATTAAAAGATTTAATTAATGATTTAATTTAATGGAAAATTATTATGATATTTTAATATTTTATTTTATTTAATTAATTGAAAAATTAATAGGAAAAGAGAGTTAGATTTGTAGTACGAATTTAAGTTTGGAATGTGATAATATTTATTTAACTTAATAATAATATATTTAGAGTTCATTTTTAAATTAATGCTAAATAATATTATTATTTAATTTAATAAATATTTCTATCAATTAAGATTCAAAAATAAATTTAAAAGTGGAAAAGAAATTAATTTATTAACAATTCATGACCACATGATAAGTGCATAAGATTTAAATTTAATAAATTAATTTAAAAATAGTCAAGTGAATATTAAGTAAATTAATGTGCATTATTTTAATATTTATTCACATAGGAGTATGCAAACTCTTGTGAGTTGTCATGTTGACAACATAGGAGTTTGCACTCTAATTATGCATGTGTTATCTACAACACAAGAGTTAGCATACTAATTGAACACACGGTGTCTACAAAATTCTAGACACCTCATCATGTTTATTGTCATGGAAATTATGTACTTAGTTGTCATGTTTATCTCCTAGTTCTTTCTAGACACATTCTAGATGAATCTTAGAGGTCTTTATATACAGGCTCTCCTAGTGTATATGAACAAGCTCATACGATTCTACAAGCACTCCTACTCACTTGGCAGGGTTTTGATTCTTGGAGGAATTGTGAATGTTGGAGAAGGAAGGAATTTTTGAAAAGGATAAGGTTTTGACAGGAGGAGCTTCTCTACAATTTTCTGAGGCATAGAAAATTAGCATCATTGTCCAGTTAGGCACTCGTGATTATTTTTCATATTTTATTATGCCATTCTCTTCTTGTCTTCATCATGTCTATTATGCGTGTCTGAATAATTCTCTATGAATGAATCTTCAATTTTGTAATTCAGGCATAGATATTGTTTCATCTAGTTATGGGAATTTCAAATATCATTGCAATCTTCCCTTAGTAAAATCAAGATTTAGAAATTGATTTGGGTTTGGGTTCAAATTAAAATAGAATCTAATTATTATGCATTAGTTTTATATGATTAATTAACTAATCTAATTAAATTTAATTTAATTAAGATTAGTTAATAGTAGAAGGAGTCTGATTAACTACTAGCGAATTTTAGTAAATGGATTTTTAAATAACGGAAAATTAAAAGAAAAGAGATATTAATAAGTGTTTGGTAGAATTAAATAATTGAATTATTAATGAGATTGATTTTACTTAAAATCAATGAAGATTATTTTAAATAAATGATTGTCCTTCAAGTGTTTTAACGAAATTGTATTGTTATTATTTGAAGGTTGATAAGTATTATTCTAATAATTTGAATAATGCGAGATGCTTCTTGAAATTATTAGTAACATTGATTTTTAGTGAAATAATGTGAATGATTTTATCTAAAAGTCAATGGGAACTAGTTCAATGATTTAAATAAGTAAATAATATTTTTCTAATTATTTTAGACAATTGTTTTAAAATAATGGAGGTATAATTCTATGTTTAATTTGAAGAGATAAATGGGTTGACTTGGAGATTAAACGAAAAATCTTATACACTTGAGATATACTTGAAACAACAATTGAAACCTCATATTTGGCTTAACCATGTGGTTGCAAAAGAAAACTAAAATATGTGTTTGTATCTTGTTTCTTTGCTATCTATGTTTTAGGGTTGACTAGATTGTTGACCAATCATAGAATGTTACTAGAGGCTCAGGGGTTATGAGATGTGATGTCATGCTAATATTATTTGATCTTGATCTTTTTAAAACCCAACCATGGTAATGTGATGCTATGCTCTATGAGATGTTTGTATTTATTGATTGTTATTGCTTTCTAGTCTTCTTGTGTGAAGTTGAGGTGTATGTATTTGAGATACTTGAGTTAACTGTTTTTAAGTCATCGATTAGTTATACTTGGACTACTTTCTAGTTTTCTTAATGGGACTAAAGTATTTGATTTAATTCTTGATGATTTCATGTTGTGGCATGTTTGACTTGACCATTTTGGAGTCTTCGATCAGTATTATTTTGGGATGTTTTTTAGTTGCTCGTGGAGAACTGATGTAATTATTTTGATTATCTTTTTGATGCTTTCCAGTCGCTTGTATAGGGCTGAGGTGATCTTTTGATTTGTGATTTTATGAGCCTAGGGTAGGTTATCTACTTGTAGAGTCGGGAAGTGGGCTAGGGCCCTAAGTGGCTACCAGGGTAACTCATTCTAAGTTGTATTAATAAGTTAAAAAATTACACTAAATGGGGATTAAAATGAACCTAATAAGATAATTGTATGTTCTTGCCCATGCCTCAAGTGCTAGTATAGACAAGGATGGGAGTAGAGAGAATGTTTGGTTGTGACCTTTCATTTTGTAGTATGCCTTGTCAGTATGATAGAATACTAATGGCGACATAGGGATCACTAGGGCCGGGGTCTATTAAGAGATTACCAGGGTAACTCTAGCGTGCCATGACACTTTCACACTTACATAGTAGATTCCTATATGTATTTGTGTGCCTCTAGGATTAGATGTTGATCTATGTTGGAACCTTTGAGTTAGTATACTTTTAGGATTTCCTAGACTTAGAGAGTACTTGTGTTATGTGATTTTTTATCTTGTGTTATGTTATTTGATATCCTATTTGGGACTTGGGATTATCTCCTCAACATGGTGGGAGTGGGCCATTTAGGTTCCATGTGGTTAGGTGGTAGTGCTTTTTCACTCTTACCATTTGAGATCCGTCCGTAAACACCATGGTTGGAGCATTCTTTGTTGGCATTTATCTTCATTCTATTCTTAGATCTTATGATGGATGCTATTTAATAGTATGTTTCTTTATATTGATGATTAGCATGTGATAGATGATGTTATCTATTTCATAGGATCATCTTATGCTTTATTCCTTGCATGTTAGATTATTTTATGCATATGTTGTAGTATGTTTAGGAGTACATCCCTATTACTATAGTACCAATGATCTCTTCGGTGGCTTGGGATGTTACGTGTAGGGGATGGATAGGGCCCATGATGGTTTAATTATGCTATTGATGGTTGGGAGGAACCATGGACTTAGATTAGATGTGTTTTATGATGGATGGTTATCTTTTACAATGGTTGTTATATATGTGTTGATGTATGGATATAGCATGTATGTTATTGGTTTCATTTATTTTATCATACTTGTATCATGGATTCAATGAGGATAATGTATCTTTATTTTTTCATATGTTTAATCTTTTAAGCTTTTCATATGCTATGATATTTATAGTGGATGATTGAGTATTATGAATTTAATTGCCAAGAGGCATTCAGAAAAAATATATATAATGGACTATGGACCTTTAATTATTCTTTCATGTGGATTTAGTAGTTGTTAGACTTAGTATTAATTAGATTAAATGTGACTCAACATCTTGGGATCCTTAAGGAATGTAACCTATTATGTATGTTTTTAGTTGTATGTATGTTATTGAGCAAGTTTGAGTTACATATTGTTGTAGACTCAACTTGGTCATTCCTACTGAGTGATGGTGACTCTACTGAGGTGTAGATGTCTTCTAAGCATTAAAGGCTAAACAGAGTGGAAGAAATCCTTTCACTGAGAGAACATGAAATAAAAAGCATTAATGGTGATTGAAAGGTCAAAATTAGTTAAAATTAAGAAATTGAAGGCATTGTTTCACCATGAATTTTTGGAGCTAGTTGAGAAGAGAGAATTCAGAGCCCCCAAAAAAATTGAGTATTTTTTGTTGAATATTTCTTGAGTTTGTGGAAGTGCTAATAAGAAATTTCATCTTCTAGCAATAAAAACAAGAAAGGTTCTAAAATTTTAGTCTGTGGAGTCAACTGCAAGGCACCAAACTTCAAGTTGAGTTTAGTCACTATGGAGGTGCTTGAACTAGATAGTGTACAATCTGAAATTCTTCCTAAGGTATTACTCATGCATGACATCCTTTCTTTTTATCACTTCTCAATCCAAGAACTTAGAACCCTAGCAATGAATGAAGCATTCATGGAATTATGTGTTGATGGTGCATTGAAACATGAACATCAACATTTGTAAACCAATGGCTTGATGTTTATCTCTCATATGTCAAGAGACTTCCAAGTCAAATTGATGAGTTATATTCTAAGTTGTGTAAATAATGGTTATTTATGGTTGGAGAAAGCTATATAGATAATGAAGAAAATGATTCATAGAATCATTGGACTCCTAATGCTTAACAAAGAGAAGAGAACCAATGCCTCAGGTCAGGTCAAACTGGAAAAGTGAACTCTTGCCGACTGGGATGGAAGAGGAATGAGAATTAGTAGTGTAACTAACATGGAATTGAAGTTCAAAATTCATATCATTGCACATAAGATTTATAGTTTAAGCAGCTTAAATAGGTTATCATATGGAGTTGTTGATCTCACATACAAGGTTGTTGTGAAGAATAACCTATCCTTCGACCTTGTTGAGTTACTGTTGAACTAGTTCAACAAGAATATGAAGAGCATCAGAGAATCAAAGAACAATTTGTGTAAGTTTGCATCCTTTCTAAAAAATTTATTTTTCTTCATTCAGAAATTCTTCTCTTCCAAAGTTACAGTAGTATGGAGGAAAGATGTTCCTATTTTGAATCAAATTAATGAACATATAGCAAAGATCGGTGAAATTTTTGAAAGTATTATGGATAAAATTCAAAGAGAAGATGAATAATAGATTTAGGATTCCTAAGAAGCTTGTAAAAGATTACATGGATGATATTTGTTTCATGGTAGACTGTGACAAAGCATACATTCAAGTAGTTAGACCTAGATTGGCATAGGTTAAGCCTCTAGAGTATGAGGTTAACATTGTTGACACCAAGGAGATCATAGTGGCTTTGTTAAATAAGCATGTGGATCCCAAAGCTACATACTTTGGCACATATGATGAAGCTAAGAAAAGAATAGACCTTGAGATTAAGTTACCTCAAGTAGTCAATAAAGGAAGGGAAAGAGTAGAAAGGATATTGAAAGGCACTAAGAAAGAAGGTTCCTCTATAGTGCTTACCAATAGAAAAGGTGATGATATTGAAGAAGATGATGTGGAGGATGAAGAAGAAGAAGCTAAATTCAAGGAAGAAGAGCCTCTAAGGGAGAAAGGAAAGGTTAACTTAACTAGACATTCCAAGCCATCCCCTATTGTGTTTACTAGAAGGAAAGTTAGGTCAAGGACGAAAATGAAGTTAGGTGAAGATGAAACCAAGTGGATAATATTCAAAAGAGATCCACCTACACTTTAGGAAAGATTAAAGTAAATGATAGAGGGAGTTGGAATGGAAAACTTCAAATTTTTTAAATATGAGAGAAGGAATGAGGATGAGAAAAGAGAGATTAAGGATGTTGTTATGGCCAAGCTAGGAAAATGGAAGTACTCACCTAATGAGCTTATGTAGGAAATTAAGCCTAGGTAGGAGCATGCAAAGAAGACAACCAAGAACATCTTTGATCAGACCCTAATGCAACTCATGCCTAATCTCAGTAATATGGAGGTCAAATAACCTTTGAAGCAAAAAGAGAAGAAGTTTATTCTAAAAATGAACACATGTATAATAAATTGATAAAACACATTGAATATGTAGTAAAGGCAGAAACAACTATGTGGAAAAACATTTATAAACTACATCAACCTAGTGACTTTATTATAAATGTTGATGAAAAAGATGATGATAAAGATGAGGAAGAGGATGTAGAAATAAAATATAATGAGATTGATGATGTCAATCTAGATGATGAGGATGAACAACATGGAGCTAGCAAAGTAGTTCTTTGAGAGATACAAGGTATTGAGGATATTGATGCAACGAAAGTTATAGCACCAGTTATGGCCTCATTTCCTCACTTTCTAAGCATAACCTTAGTACAATCTAGCTCAGAGATGTTGGAATCATTTAGCATAACTAAGAGGGGAAGGTGAATTAGTTATCTAAGGTCCAGATGTATAAATAAAAATTTTCATAACTTAGTGAACCCATAAAATATTCGTACATGCATCTTTACGATTATGCAATCACTAAATTTGTAGGTTATTGTCAAATCAACTTGCAAAAATGTAAAGCATGAAACATAACATATTCATCAACACACTTGACACAATGATTTATGTGGAAACCCAATTTGGAAAAAACCACTAGTAACACGCTACTCTTTTTCACTCTTCTAAAGTGATGCCCTATGAAAGGCCAAGCCTGTTAATGGTTACACTACAGACTGTTAAATGTGACCCAGTTAAGGGATTTCAATAACCTTGTTACAAGTGAGCCTTGTTAGAGGATTCTAAGACATTCACTTAGAATTCTACCTAGTTAAAAGATTTACAAATGACTATTAGGTCAAACTTAATCCAAAGAATTTACCCTAGATTGATACATTTATTAGAGAGTAATAGTAGAGCTTTAATGTGATACAACTTATAACTTCTCTTGCAGATTATAGATCTCTATTCAGTTCTTAGTTCCACTTGGCCTTCATACTTTGTAGCTATAATATCTTGTTCACCCTTCAAGCATTCATCTCCTTAAGCCTTCTTGCTTAACATTCCATTGCATACTCTTCTCTTAGGTCACTTGATGAAGCAAAACCCTTAACTTTTCTTCCCTAGGTTCTCACACATGACAACTTTAATTCATGACTAGACATTCCTATAAATAGGAAATTATAATATATTTCCAATCATTTTCCATTGTCAAAATTTAGGGTTTGGATTGATTAGGTAGGATACAATGTATCTACCTCATATCTCATTTTTTTTTTTTGAAACTTCTCCTAAAATCCATTTGAATTTTCCTAAAAATGCTTTGGAATCCTCTAATCCAAAAGCTCTCAATATCTCCTTAACATACTTTTATTAAGTGATGTATATACCATACTTCATTTGATAGACTTGGAAAACCACAAAAAAATTAATTTCTCCAAACATAGACATTTAAAATTGTTGGTTCATGTAATTTGTAAAATCTTTACATAAAGTATCTTGACCCCCAAATATGATATTATCAACAAATATTTTAGTTTAAAAAATACCTTTTCCTTTCTCTATCTTTATGTATAGATTCTTGTTATCATCATTCCTTTCAAATCAAATCTTCACAATATAGTTATGAAGTCTCTTGTACCATGCTCTTGGTACTTTTTTTAAACCATATAGATCTTTTTGTAGTCTACATACCATATTCTTATTGTTAATATCAATAAAACTTTATGGTTTTTCTATGTAAACATCTTTTAATATGCCATTTAGAAATGCAGATTTAACATCCATTTCATAAACTTTGAGACCTTTGTATGTAGCATAAGCAATTAGAGTTCTTATTTCTTCCATTCTAGAAGCAAGGGAAAATGTCTCCCCATAGCCAATTCCTTCTTCTTGTGCATATCCCTTGCAAACTAATCTTGTTTTATTTCTTATGACTTCACTATTCACATGTAACTTTTTTCTAGATACACACATTGTGCCAATCACATTCTTTGTCTTCTAGTCTAGGAACTAGACTCCACATTTTTTTCTTCTCTATTTGTTCCATCTCTTCTTCCATGGCTTTATACCAGTCCACATCTTCTAATGCATCTTTCACTATTTTTGGTTCCTTCATGCTTAGCAAATATTATTCACTTCTCAAAATGTTTCTTTTCATTGGCCTAGCATCTTTATCTCATATTATTTGAGTAGCAAGATGATGTATTTTTGACATATTTGGAAAATCTTGGCTTGGATCTTGTTTCTTCATTTTGTCTTTCAAATTCAGAATCAGTATCTCTTTCATGTTCACTAACTTTAGAATTAGAATGTGTACACACTTCATTTTGTAATTTGGCATCTAAATGTGGTTGAGTTCAAGGATGAAACTTGCCATTCATTGGATGTGACTTGATAGTCACTAAAATTTGTTATTGGTTTGTAGCTTGATTTGCAAAATCTTCTTCAACATGCATACCATCATAAAAGTATACAAATGATTTGTATTCTTCTATATTTTTCATAGGTTTAGTCTCATATACCTCTATATATTCATCAAAATTCACATTTGCAATTTCTAAACTTTAGTTAGTGTTAGTATTCAAACACTTATAAGCTTTACCTCTTATTGAGTATCCTAGGAATATACCTTCTTCAATTTTTTCATCAAGCTTTCTATTCCTTACATCTCTAGGAATGTAACATTTACTTCCAAATACCTTAAAGTATTTTATATTAGGTGGATATCCATACCATATTCCAAATGTTGTTGAATGGGTACCTTTGCGTATAAGCACATGATTCAAGGCATAGATAGTTGTACTTACATCTTCTCTCTAGTATTTTAGACCAAGATTCTTCCTCATCATGAGTGTTCTAGCATAGTCCATTATAGATATGTTTCTACTTTTAGCTATTCCACTTTGTGAAGGGGTCCTAGGGGCATATATCTATCTTTTTATTCCTCTGTCATTACAAAAAATCTCAAATTCACTTCATGTAAATTCTCCTCCTTTGTTAAATCTCAAACATTTTTGGCATTTACATGTTTCCTTTTCAACTCTTGCCAAGTACCATTAAAACATTGAAAAAGCATCATATTTCTATTTAAAAATATAACTGTCAACATCCTAGACTAATCATCAAAAAATAGCATTATGTCCTTATCTCCCTTGTAGCTTTGCATCTCAATTGGTCCACACAAGTTATTACAAACAATCTCTAGTATTCCTTTAGAGGTATAAGTTTTACTCTTAAAACTTGACTTTGTCATTTTCCCTAGCTAACATTGTTTGCACACTACATTATTGGACTTTCTCAACTTAGGCAAACCTCTAACTTTCTTCATGTTACTAATACTAACCAAGTTATCAAAATTAACATGACATAACATTTTGTACAAAGCCATAAATCATTAAATTTTGTAACAAGACAAGTAGCATCCTCTTTATCAAGATAGAATAGATTACTTCTAGTTTGATCACCTTTTCCAATTAGTTTCCCATTTGTGTCATAGATCTTAGCAATCTTGTTTACAAATTCAACCTTGCATCCCAAATTGTTTAATTGTGACATGCTCAACAAGTTATATTTTAGTCCTTCAACATAGTAAGCATTGTCACATGAAATCTTATCTGTGAGTTTGATATAACCTTTTTCTTTTTTCAAACATGGTGCATCATTACCAAATCTTCCATTATTTCCATCATATCAATTTAAGGTAACAGACTTACTTTTGTCTCCAGTGATATGGTGTGAGCATCCACTATCAATGATCCACCTATCATTTTTGTTCACACAAATCACAAATGTAGTTGCCTCATCTTCATCAGATTCATCCTTCATTGCAACATACACCACTTCATCATCATGTTCATCAGAATTATCCCTTGTTTCCTCTTCAGTAATGTAGCATGACCTCTTGCCTTTACCTTTGTAATATTTTTTTTTATCTTCTCTTCTAATCTTATACTTGTCACTATCTTTGTAGTTCTTCTTCTATATACATCTTGTAGAAATATGACCAACCTTGTTACAATTGAAACAAATGATGGGTAACTTAGCTTTGAACTTGCCTTTACCTTTGTGGAATCTTTTTGCCAGTAGTGCTTCTAGTTGTTCAACATCTTCCTCATCAGTATAACTATCACTAGATGCATATTTTATCTTTCTCTTTTTTTCTACTTCACTTCATTAAAATATTTCAATAACAACTTAGCTTTGAAAGTAGATTCAAGAATCTTAGATTTGTAATTATCAAAGTTAGATAGCTCAAAAGCAATGAGTCTACCTACTAGACCTTCAAGGGTTAGATTATTTCCTAGAATACATCTTATTTCTTGAATTATAGAAACTCTAATAGCATAAATAGGTAGTAGCATTCTCAAGGCTTTGCTTAACATAGTATCATCATCTATCTAACAAGTAGCTCTTTTTATTGCACCAACAACTTCTTTTATTGTAGAATTTTTTTGAGAAACATTTTCACCTTCTTCCATTCTCATATCATCAAACTTACTTCTGAGACTCTCAAATTTGGCTCTTTTAACATTTTTGTCTCCTCCATAGATGGTAGCTAGGGGATCCTAAATTTTCTTTGCACTATCAAGAACTTTGATATCATCAAAATTCAACATAGCTTCGGGTAGAGGCAATCTTCAACATTTCCTAATTTTGTTCTTTCTTCTTCTTCATATCTTCAGCATTTAGGACTCTTGCTAGATCAACATGTTCCACTAAAATGGTAGACTGTGCATGATCTCCAAGTCCTCCAAGGTGTAGGTTCATCAAAATTTTCCATGTAGGAAAGTTATGTCTATTGATCTTGGGTACTTCTCTTTTATAAATCTCAATCTTTGTGCTTCTAGTACCTTAAAACTAGTGTTCTTAAGCCGATGGCTCTAATACTAATTGTTGGAATTCTTTAGAATGAATAAGAGGGTAGGGAGGGCAGGGGCGTATTAGTCCAAATGTATAAATAAAACATTTTAGATCTTTTTGAAGCCATAAAATATCCATGGATGCATCCTTAAGATTATGCAATCATGAAAACTTATAGTTTACTATCAAATCAACTTGTAGAACTATAAAGCATGAACCATAATAGATTCATCAATACACTTGAAAAAATGATTTATGTGGAAACCTGATATGAGAAAAACCACTAGTAACTTGCTACTCCTTTTCACTCTTCTTAAGTGATGCCTTGTGAAATGCTAACCCTGTTAAAGGTTATGATACACACCGTTAAATGTGACCTGGTTAAGGGATTTCAGTCACACTATTAAAACCCTTAATTCCTTTTCATCCTTAGGTTCTTGCACATGACAACTTTTCTCATGACCAGACATTACTATAAATAGGAAATTAGAATATTTTTCCATTCATTTCCCATTTTTAAAAATTTATATTTTGGATGGATTAGGTAGGATACAATGTATCTATCCCATATCTCATATTTCTTCTAGAAAATTCTCCTTGAATCTATTTGAACATTCCTAAATGTGGTTTACCTCAAATTCTATGCCACCAGCTCATCAACCTTATCTTCCACTTGATTCACAAAATTCAAGAAAAAAAATTGTTAGCTCAAATTTAGTGAATCTTCAATCTTGAAAATAATCTAGCAGCTTGGCATTATCAACCTTCTGATGCTCGACACATATTGCATTGCTTGACATCTATTATGAAATTGCTTGGCATCAACTAAAGTTTACTAATGCATGACATCAACTAAACTTTAGTTGACATCAAATGTGTTGCTTAACATCCACTAGAATTTTCTTTCACTTGGCTCCAACTAAGTTTCTACTTAGCTTGTACTGTCTTTGCTTAACACCTACTATCCACTCGATCAAGCTTGGCAAAATTTTTTTTGTCTAACTTGTTCTTCTAAAATTTCTTAGTGTAGCCAACATTTGTAACATTAAGTAGATTATCAATACATCATGTCATCACTATCTTAATTAATCCTTCTACTTAATTATATAATCATAACTCAACCTTTCCTCTAGGTGCTTTTGTTACATCTTATTGATCAAATCCTCTTCATCAATCAATTAAGTGATATTACTTGAATCTTATAAGTAGTTATCTTACTAGCAAATAGTAGGTTTGAAATCAATGAAAAATATGATTGAACCACATAGTCTCCTTCTTTCAACAATCTCTCTCAACAATGATTTTCTCGATTATATCTCAACAAAAGATAGCTTCTACTAAGTTGGTTGTGGTGACAAATTCTATACCAAGAACCTAACCAAGCTTTGAATCTGTTCAACTAAATATAAAAATAACAGAAGTGTCAAGCACTTCATCTACTGAGCAACAAGGTCCTCCATCACCAAGATTGACTAAGTAGCAACAAGGTACTCATGTTGTTAGTGGTGTTTTAATATTTGTTACTAGTCCATCATTTTCCATAGTTATTTCTATTCCAAGTATATCTATAGCTAGTACAATGATAGTTGAGAACTAGTCTAAATCGAGTACTGAAGTCTAAGAAGGAGGGAAACATATTGTTTCCACCATTCTAAAGGAAAATGACAAAGAAGCAAAAACAATTGATCTAGATGATGATATAGTTATTCTAAATTGGGATATCTCCACCCTCACTCCTGATCAAATGGATACCATAGGAGAATTACTAGAGAAGAGTGTTAAGTAGAAAAATCTTAGAGAAGAGAAGAAGAAAGAAAATAAAAAATGTAAAGACATAAAGACAATATTTGTTGATGCTATGAGTATTGAGATTGATGGCACACAACCTACTTTGGCTCAATTAGAAAATATTGTCCACAAGTTCAATGAAGACTTGAATGGAGAAGAGAAGCTAGTTCAAAGAGAAGAAAATAAGTTTGAGAATAGAGTGTTAGAACAAGTTGCAAAAAGAGAAATAGACTAAGTAGAGTTAACTAATATTCTTGGTACACTAGAAACATCTATTAACAATTTTGTATCATTATTTGTCAAGTGAAGTGATACATCTATCTTTACCAAGTATATCGAGTATAAATTGTTCAATATAGATGAAAACGTAAAGTAAAGTGCACACCAACTATCATTTCACCCAAGCCATAGTTCTACACATTATTCAAAGATAAAATATTTTACAAATCTATAGGTAGAATTATTAAAGGAAGAAGCTAGGATTAGGGGCACACTTATAAAAATCCAAGGCATGATTCTTCCAAACATGGATGCATTGAAAAAACATATTGCACTTGCAAAGACACTCATCCATGATAACAACATCTCAATAGCTAATCACATGATGGAATTATCAATTGAAGTTCATATTGAATTGCATGCAAGAAAGGTGCTATAGGAAAATTAGGACAAGACAATAGTACTTATTTCGAAGGTAAATTCTAAATTCTTGTCACATTTTGGTACTAGCATATAGTTATTATACATCATTGGCATTTATGTCAAAAATGGGGAGTAGTGTATATAATATAAGAACTATATTGTGTATGTATATAAGGTAGATATATGTAGGGGAGTAGTATAGTGTAGTATGAATAAGCAAAAAATACTTTTACAAAAGAAATTTTGAAAAATCAGCAAAACAAAGTATGTTACTAAGCCACAATAGATGCAAGTCAAAACTAAGTTGAAGACGCAAAATAATGGCAACAGAAGTTTTAAATGATCAATTTTTTTTTGTTTTGATAAAAAAAAATTGTCAATAATTCCAAAGGGGGAGATTGTTGACATTAAAGTCAATTTATCTATTAGTGACTCAACCCTTAGTCAAATTGATTACATTGCTACTGAGATCTACCATAGCTACCAAGCTTATCATTCAATTTGTAATGTTAACCAACTCATTCAGTTGTTCCTAAGCTAATTATTATATTTGTAGTATTTACCAAGCTATAGAGACAAAGTTTAGTGCAGACTAAGCATAGCAAAGGCTATTGAGCTAATCAATGGAAGTGAAGAAGATCATAGTGTTAACCAAGCTCTACAGTGTTCACCAAGTCCAATAGTTTTCGTCAAGCTCTCAAAGTTAACAAAGTTGATCTAGTGTTGACTAAGTCATGTAGTGTCAACCTAGTAATCTAGTTTGTACCAAGTTTCTCAAAGTTCACCAAGCCACACAGTGTTGGCCAAATTCAAGCTACTTGGAAGTGATTGATATGGACTAAGCTTCAAGTTCAACTGAGTGGCAAAGATTTTCAAGAATTGATAGTTCTTTTTGTGTAACATCACTGATTTTGTCTTTAGAACTTGAGTTTGTTTTGGTTCTTGATTCACCCCTCCCCTTTCAACAACCTTTCCTACCTCATATTTCCAATAAGGTTAACATATATGACACAAGGGATATAATTGAGGATCTTGTGAATGAGCTAGTAGACCCTAAAGTAAGATACTTTGGTACCTATGAGAAAGCCAAGGCTAGGATTTAATTGGAAATAAAACTTCCTCAAGCTATGAAGAGAGGAAGAAAGAAAGTACAGAAGATGAAAAAAAAAACCAAGAAGTCTATCTCTCTTCTTCTATTTTTAGAGGCAAAAGGAGATGACAATTAGGAAGAGGAAGAAAAATTAGAGGAGCAAGAGCCACCCAAGAATAAAGGGAAGGTTATCATAACCAAATGTACAAAGTCCTCCCCTATTTTATTTACTAGAGGATCAACAAAATATAAGAACAAACTAAAATTGGGCGATGATGATGAACAAGAAGTAGATTAGAAAATAACATTCTAGAAATCAACCCTCACCTTTGAAAAAAGATTGAAAAGAATTCAAGATGGTAGAGGTATGTCTGATTTCAAATTTTTGATGTATGAAATAATGAAAAAGGTAGAGTAGAAAAAATTGAAGAGGCCCTAGTGGCTAAAATGGAAAAGTAGAAGTACTTCCTAGAGGAACTAACAAAGAAAGTTCCTGATATCCTGCTAAAGATGGCAACATCTCGATGGGAAAATGCATTAAATGTTGTGAGGGACATTAGAGAGAAAAAACTCAAAAAAATTATGTTGAGTTAATTTGACAAGAAAGTGATGGAGAAATAAACAAAGATGACCCCTAGATTCAACGAACTCCTAATCCTATCAAAATACATTGAATCAGTTGTGAAGTCTAACACAATTGCATGAAACAATATCTATGGATTGTATAAACCTACTAAGGAGGTTCCGCAAATAGATGATTAAGAAGGTGTTGAGAAAGATGATGAGGAAATAAATGTTGATGAAATTGATGATATTGATAATATAGAAGAAGATGGTGTAGAGAATGAAGAAGATCAAGAAGTATTAGGAGGAGATCTTCCTAAAATTCAAATTATTCAAGACTCAAATCCTAAAAAGATAGTAGTAGAGGTATTGGTCTCCCTCCCTCTCTCTCTAAGAAAATCCTTAGTGCCACCTAGCTCAGAGAAGGTTGTTGCTAAGTTAGTTTAGGTAAACACTACTTGACCAAGCACCCAACTAGCCATTGGCACAATACCACCAAGTATAATGATGACTGAAGTTTCCATCACTTCATCTATTGAGAAATAGGTTCAAATCATCTCCAAATCAGAATCACAACCAAAATCAATAATTTTTCCTTTTATAACTACTATTGATACTATTTCTACTATTGCTTCTTTACTGAGTGCATCTATAGTGAGTGCAATGACAATCAAGTTCAAGCCTCCACCAAGCACTGATGTTTTGAAGAAGGATAAGGAAATTATTCCTTCAATTATTCATAAGGAAAAGGGTAAAGAGGTGGAAGTCTCTATTGAAGAAATTGATCCAAAGGAGAACATTGTAATACTAGATTGGGATCTATCTAATCTAACTGCTAATCAAATGGGCATATTCATTGATGCGCTAAACATTGAGGTTGATGATAAACAACCAATTTTGGATCAACTTGTTGACATTGTTCACAACTATGATGAGGATGATTATTGATAAGATAATATTCTTTCAAAAGGTAGAAATAAAGTTTGAAAATAAACTTTTGGAAAAGGTTCCTTAGAAGATTGTTATTGACCAAGTTGAGTTGTCCAGTATTCTTCCTACATTTGAAGATTATGTTGCCAATGTTGTTTTCTTCTTTATGAAATTGAGTGATACATATAACTTCACTATGGAAATAAAGTAAAATTTTTCTAAGATAGATGTTGACATGAAGGCAAGTGCACATCAATTGTCACTTGATCCTAGTTGTAATTCTGCATATTTTGTAAAAATTAGATATCTGACAGATCTAGAGGCTAAATTGTTGAGGAAAGAAACTAGGATAAGAGATACACTAATATAAATATAGGGCATCATACTTCTCAACATGGATGAAATGAAAAATCACACTACACATGCAAAAACATTGATCTATGACAACAATTTCTCTATAGCCAATAATATGATGGAACTATCAATAGTTGTGCAAAAATCTTTGCACATATCAAAAGTTTTGCAAGAGAATTTGGAAAAGAAAATGTCCATTATTTTGAAAGTACATAGTGATTTCCTTTCACATTTTGGTGTTACCTCATAGTTATGCATTTTTGGTATTTATGTCAAAAAAGGGGGAGAATGGAGAATAGTACTATCATACTCAAGGGGGAATATATATGAGAGATGTATATACAAAGTAGAAAATATTCTTACAAAAACAATTTTTAAAAATAAAAAATAGAGTCAAAGATTACCAAGCAACAACAGTAGTACATAGAAGTCAAAATTGAGTTGAAGACCCAGACATGTTGATAGGGGGAGTTTTGACTTATATTTTGAGTATTTAATATTTTGGAATGATAAGTTCTTTTTTCGTTAATGCCAAAGGGAGATATTTTTGACCTTATGGGTATGTGTAGGATCATGGTCAACCAAACTATGCCCTTAAGTGAGAAAAAAAATTAGAAAATTAGGGTTATATCAACTTGATGTGCTATTTTCTACTTGTTATTAACTTTATATCAAAAACTTGAGAGAAAATAATCTCTAGAAAATTGAATCTAATTTCTAAAATACTAGGACTTATCTCAAAAAAAAAAAAAATTGATTGGTCAAAATTTTGAATTTTAATGCAATATTACAAAAATTTTAGAAAAAAAAAAGAAGTAGATGTATGTCTGACCACCTTAATCAAAATCAAATGATAAGATTTTTTAATAATATTCTAGATATAAGTAGTAGACTCATTCCTAGATGTGATAGATATTTTTGGTTTTTTTAATTCTAAATCAATAATTAATCAATAATTTTTTACTTTAGTATTTTTGGAATTAAAAAAACTCTTGTGTTTGACCGCCTTAACTAATTCAAAACTATGTAAAATTCAATTTTTTATTTTATTTCCTTATAGTAGAGGAAAGATTGAATATGATGCATCTTTTGGATTAAAAAAGTCATACCATTTGAAAGTCATAATTGTTTTTCAAGTATGACGTCAATCAACACATTATACAAACTCTATTAGAAAATAAGTAATAATTACTTACTAAACTCATAATTTGACAAACCTTACATTCATGGAAAGATAAGAACATTCTTAAGAAACCCTTTTAATTTCGTCAAATCTTTTGTGTAAAAAAGTCATCAACTACATGTTTGAATTAAAAATCACATAAAAATAGTTCAAAAGCACATTTTAAGGAGGTTTTTAAAGTTGACCATATAGGTTTGGTATCAAAAAACATAGTAGACCATATAAAGATATTAATTGTTTTCATTTAGTATCAGGATGGGTGGGAAAATAGTTGGAATATATTTTGAAATGGTTTGAGATATTTCAGAACTACAATTTTTTTAGATCACCACTTTTTGGCACACCATGATCCTACATATACCCTTATGGTCAAATAATTTTTCTATTAGTAACTTAACAATTAGTTAATTGGTTACATTGCTACTGACCTCTACAATTGCTATCGAGGTTATCATAATGCTTGTAGTGCAAACTAAGTGTTTTAGTTGCTATTAAGTTAATCAATATCATTGCAATTCAAACCAAGCTTCATAATGTTTATTAAGAATCTGAGACAAAATATAGTATTTTTCACTATTTACAATGTGTACTGAGCATTTGAGGAAGAGTATAGTGCTAACCAAGCATTTTAGTATCTACCGAGTTCTTCATATTTCATCTAGTCATCTATTGCTAACATATTTTTTGTTACTCCAAGTGATTAGTATGGACAAAGAATCAACATCAACCAAGTTACATAGTTTCTAAGTGTTGACAAGTGTTTCTAAGTGTTATAAAATCACTTGAATTGTCTTCAGAACCTAACTCACAATAGTGAGCCAATTTTGTGAAGATTGTTTGAATTTTGTATTGTACCTAGCTCCAGAAGGTAATTTATTGGATTGCTATATATATTTAATATATCTTTTCATGTCAGACAAGAAATACATCGAAGAAGTAAGAAGAAGTATTAGTGCAAATTAAGAAGGCTACAAGAAGTATAAGGAAAAGAAGAGTCTTATCTATCACGGTTAGGTGATCATTGTATTTGAAAGGAAACTCATTCAGAAAACCAAGTTATAGATCAATGATCAGCTGCTAATTCATCCTAATAGGTGCCTAATACATATCTTATAACTAAGTGGACTTAGCAGTCTTTTTCAAATCTCCTAATAGAGTGCATACTTCATTGTATGTTGTAAATCCTTTCACAAGGTGTATCTAATAGTCCTTATTTCTCCTAATAGGGAATATCATCAAAAGTGATGAATTGTAGGCTTTAATAGGCTAACATTGTACTACAGTAATAAAGCTTGTGGGTATCATCCCCACCCCTCTTTTACATTCTATTAGGAAGATTTTTGGGTTTCCAATTATTATGTCAAGTGTTATGAATGTTTTATTGCTTTTAGTATTTCATGTATGCAATTGGATCAGATTATATGGTGAGTGTTTAATTGGTGAATTAGAGTATAATTTTTATTGGTTTCTAATTGACTTCCCCCCCCCTTAGTCACCTAGTCTATACTACATTTCTAGCAAGTATGTCAAAGAATCATTTGTTGCATTCTAAGACTAAGCATATATCCATGAAGTATCATGTTTTGAGAGAGAAACTTGAATAGAAATAAATCATATTAGAGTATGTAAGTACAAGTACAAAATAGAAGATTTTATATATCTTTACAAAGCCCTTTCCTAAAGATACATTTGACAATTGTGGTCATATGGTTGCATTTATGCCCCTACCTACTCCTAAGTAGATAATGTAGAGAATGCATCAATCCAATGGTATAGAGCACTATTATTTAGCTGGACTAAATGTTGTAGCTTTTGATATGGGGGAGTATCTATAATGAGTAGAGTCATTAAGTATTATTTCTAGTGATGGCAAAGGGGGAGATGTATATATGACAAAAATATCTCCTATGTATGACCAAAATAAGTACCATGAATTAGGGAGAATATCTTCTAGGAAAATTGAAGGAGAGATTGTGAGAGAGAAGTATTATTGATGTCAATAGGGAGAAATCATTGAACTATATTAGTGGTGGAAAAGGTTTGAACAATTGATGTCATGCATATAAGAGTTAGAGTTGTTCCTCGGTGTCAGAGTTTTAACAACTACTATTGATCCTAAACAAAAGATGCAAAAGAAAAGTTTTCTTTAGAGTTTCAAATTTCATTGATGAAAAGGAATTGAAAAGAAGAAAGTAGTACCAACAAAAACAAATTTTTGTTTGGTACTTTTATAGCTCAGATGCTTTTCATCTATGTTTTCATCAATGCAAAAGAGAGAGATTGTTAGCATGAATACTGATGATATTCCTTTGGGGGATTATCCTTAGAATTTATAAAGATCTTGGAGGTTTTTATCATGATTGTCATGTTTCATTCATGATTGTGTTTTTCCTTGATGTCAACATAGTATGGTTTCTATAAAGACTAGCATAGTAGTAGATATAAAATGAGGTCAAATGGATGACATATTGATGATTAAGTTAAGAATCATTAAGGAATTTTCCTACAATGTGTCTTGATGAAGTAGACAAGAGTACATATAAAGAGTTGAAGATATGAAAGAGTTATTAATTATTTATAGAAGACACTATTCAAAAAAGTATGTTAGATGTAGTTTCTAATTTTTGGATTGTATATCCTAACACAGATAAAATCTTGATGTGAAAACTTGAAAATTTCTATTAGATATATTGATGATGATGTTTCTAAGTGTTCAATGATAGAAGTTACAAGTGTAAGACGTTGTGAAGAATGTGAGCCAAAAGTGACATGTAATTGTGAAAAGATGCAATATCTTATTGAGATCCTATTATACTTAATTAGGAAATCTTCAAGGCTGAATAAAGGAATGTATTCTCCTTATGTGTAAGTATTGAGGTTTAGATTAAGTGGCAAAGAGTAGATCTTTTGGTAAATGCATGTATGTGATCCAAGGGATTATTGAATGCGAGGTTGGTCATTTGGTTACAAGATTAGAAGAAAATTAGTTTGGTCAAAGGATGGAGAAGGAGCTTCAAATTTGTAATATTATGAAAGGAATGGTATGGAGACTAGTTGAATAATGAGTTCAGTGGTGTTTCTCATAATGATATTTGGACAATGGGTCAATCATCCTTCTATGACTCTTAAATAGGATTAGCACAACTCCTTACAGGGTTGGAATCTCTTAAAAGATAATAATATGTACCAAATCTATTTCATTGGCTCCTAATATAGTCCATCCTCTAACAAGGAAAATTTATATTAGTACATCATTTTGTCACTACCATACCCACCAAGGTTTTGCCTCTAATCAAGGGCTTGCCTAGTTACCATATTTGGTATCATTGTGTATGAGTATTTACTTATAATTGTTGATTATATTGATAACATGGTTAAAGATTAATATGGTTTATAATTGATTCATCTCCCTACCCCCTCTCTATTATCCTAGTGAACTTTACTTTTGAACAAGAACTTCAAACACTCCAAGCCTCAAAGAATGATAAGACCTTTAGTAGAAATAGTTATACATGTAACTATAAATTTAAATATCATGTAAAAAGATAGAAAAAAATTTATAATTGATATTATGGAGGATTCTTCTAATGGTTTTTGATAAAAAATTTACAATTCGGTAAGTTGTGTGAACTCAAAAGATGAGAGGAATTGAGAAGATGTCAAAAATGATGAAGAAAATGAAATGGAGGAAGGAAGAAGAAAAGAAAAATAAGTTAGAGGAAGAAAGAAATAAAAATGAAGTTGAGATGAAGAATATACAAGAAGAGATAAATAAGTTGGAAGAAAAAAAAGGAAGTTAGAATAGGAGGAAAAGAGGAAGGAAGGAGAAGAAGAAGAAAATAAGACTAAGGCAGAAGAAAAAAAAAAAAAGAGGAAGGAAGAAGAAAAAAAGAGGAAGGAAGAAGAGAAGAAGAGTCAAAATGAAGATGAAAGAATGAAAAGTAAAGAGGAGGGGAACAAAAAGGAAGAGGAAGCCCAACACATAAAGAAAAGTACACTAGTTCCTCTAGTTCATCAATTGAGTCTACATGAGCAATGTTTGTAAGAAAAAAGTCAAATGATGATGGTCAAGTCAAAATGATGTCATCATTGAGAGATAAGAAAAATTGTATTTATATATATATAAGTAAGGTGGAGTAATGTTGGAATTGTAAAAGAAAGAAGGAATTATAATTAAAGTGGAGTTATAATGTAGCTAGGAGACATAAGGAAAATATGGTATATGTGATGGTCCATAGTTTTGGTGTTTTGATATTTTGTAAAGGCCAACTAGTCTGCTAAATTTAAATGTTTTCAAGAGCCTTTTTTTGGGACTTAAATAATTTTTACATATGTTTCAATTGATGCAAAAGGGGGAGATTATTGACAATTTGGCTAGGTCATGCATTTGGATGTTGTCATTGTTTACAACATATCAGTCACATGAGCTAAGAAGAGCATCAAGATAAAGTTATGCAAGTTAGACTTAGAGAATTGTCTAAGTGTTACACACTTTATCTTGCACAATAGTTAGATTTTTGATTCGAGATTTTGATAGGCATATTATGAAAATTATAAGAGTAAGTTATAAATGCTTTTGACTATGATGATAATGTGTATAAGTTTAGAAGACATTACGATTAGTATGGTCAAAGATATGATGTACATTTACCAAGTACAACATTGTACATAGAATAGAGCATGGTAATAGAATAGGTATTTTATGTTAAAGAATTATTATTTGACCAAAATAATTAATTAACTAATTAGAGATAATATGAGATATGTAAAAAGTATTTGGGAAAATGTAAAGTTTGTATTTCCACAAAATTCTTAAAGGCATGAAGGCTAATAGAGTAGATGTTTCATAATTAGCAAGCTATAAAGGAAATTTGTTAAATGTGAAGTCATAAGTATGTTGTGAACTATTGATGTAATATATTTGTGATATGAATTATGATGTATGATAAGAGGAATGTATATTTTGATAAATTTTGTGTAGAGAAGTAAAGACAATATTAGATACTAAAGATATCAATAGAATACAAAGGCTTTTTTAATTATCTCTTTCTATTGAAGACCTTTATTATAAATTGCATATTTGGGTAGTGAGATCATCTTGCATACATTTTGTAATTATATATAACAAATCCTAATAAGGTTAAGGCTTATAAGAAGTCCTACACCTCTAAAAAGGATCAAAACACTATCCAAATGTAATAGGCTACTAAAAAAATAAATATATTTCACAAAATACTTTTGATTAGAGAATCATTTTACATGTACCATCCCCATTTGGTTTTCCCCCAGGCTAGGGTTTCCTAGTTAACAAAATATGGTGTTATGAGTTACTTTTTCCCATTATTATCTTTATTATTCAACATAGTTAGTTTACATTCTTATAAAAGTTACAAAGTAGTTAAAGATATCAGTTTTTTGGCCAAAATTTAGTGAAATATTGGTTCATAATCCCCCTTCTTAGTATTTTATATTTCTAACAATTTTTATGAAAGAACACTTATGTAGAGATATCTGAACAAATAATGTAAGATCCCTACCAATATGGAATAGATATAAAGGAAACTAGAAGAAGCTCTTGAGTTGATTGATATTCATATAGAAGAAAATGATACTCTAAAGGAAACATATGAAGGTGTTAAGGATTATATTGGAAATTGAAAGATGCGATAGATCATATTAAGTCGTGGATAGACCTAAACATTAGATCGAGGAAAATGATGAAGTTTCGATATTGAATAAAGAAAATAAAATCCTAATCAATGAACTTAAGATTACATATATAATGTTGAGAATGAAGGATGATACCAATAAAAATAAATCAGTTTTGAAGTCTACAAATGCAAGTTTTAGATATAACCTTACTAAATTATCTGATCTTTAGTCTACTACTTTTTAGTATATAGAAATTGAGAAGTATAATGTTATTGTTAAAGGAGGGTTAACTTATTGTAAGAAACAACTTAAAAAATTATATTCTAGTAGTAAGAAGCTTGATGAGGCAATCCTTTATCATAGACCATCTAATAAAAAGACTTGTCTTGAATATCTTGGAGAAAATTCAACTAATTAGTTTTAAGATAGAAAGAAAATAGATAATGGAAGGCATCATTTAATTCAAGAAAATGAAGATCTAAATAAGATTGAATATAATGAATCTAATAATTCACTTAAAGAGGTTAATTCACTACTACATTTGATACTAGATTACCATAGTAGGTCTATCATAATTCTAGTGTCACAACTTGTCACCGTCACAATTCTAATGCAAGCTATGAAAATTGCGATGACAGTGAGACATTGCAACATTATAACTGCAACATACCTACCATGGTAATTTGGTATCGAATGTACTAGTTTTAAGAAAGATTAAAAAACCATGAACAAGTTGATGAATCTAGGCCACCTAAGAAAACTAAATCACTTAAATAAGTGACATATGAATTCAAAGGTAGATGTTATATATGAGAAAAAAAATGGTCTTATGAAGGGTATGTGTAGGATTATGGTGTGCTGAAAATTGGCGATCTACAAAATATTTAGTTTTGAAATACTTCAAAGCATTTCACAATCGATTCCAACTTTTCTCCCACCCATCCTAATACCAAACTAAAAAAATAATATCTTTATAATGCCTAGTATATCTTTGGATACTAACCCTACATGGTCAACTTTAATAACATCCCCAAAAAAAATTGTTTTTGCTTGTTCTTATGTCTTTTTTTACTTCAAACATGTATCTGATGACTTTTTTTCCACCCAAAATTGATGAAAAAAAGAGGGTTTCTTAAGAATTTTCTTATCTTTTCATAAATGTAACATCTATCAAATTATGAGTTTAGTCAATAATTATTTCTTATTTTCTAATGTAGTTACGTAAAAAGTGTTGATTGACACACTGATTAAAAAAAAAACTATAATTTTTGAATGGTACATTATTTGTCAAGTCCAAAAGATGCATCACATTCTGTGATTCTTCTACTATAAGGGAAAAAAATGAAAAACTATATTTTATAGACTTTTGAATTAGTTAAGGTGGTTAGACACGAGATTTTTTTAATTCCAAAAATACTATAGTAGAAAATTCATAATTCATAACTTTATTTAGAATAAAAATACCTAAAAAAGTGCATCACATCAGAACATATGTTTACTTCTTATTTTTGTCATGAATAATTTGTACTCTTGCATTAAAATTAAAAAATTTAAGCAATAAATTTTTTTTTTTCCAGATGAGGCCTAGTAGTTTAGAAACTAAATTCAATTTCATAAAGATTCTCTTCTTTCAAACTTTTGACATAAAGTTCATGACAATTTGAAATAACCCTGATTTTGTGATTTTTTCGTTGTCACTTAAGGGTATACTTTGGTTGACCATGCTCCTAGACATACATTGATATTGGATTTTATGTGTAAGTCATGTAAACCTATTACTAATTTTTGTTATTATATTTATCACATTTTTGGTAATAAAGTAGTTAATTGTAAGAAGACTAAATAAAATAATATTAATAGCAATGGTAGAATGTTTAGAGGCACTAACTCTAGATAGGAAGAATATATAATGGATGAAGCAATGGAATGAGAAGAAATATTGTGTGTAATTAGTGTAGAAACCTTGGACATATTGTACGTGACTATAGAGATTATATTAGCTAGTGGAAATCTAGATCTAGAAACAATCTACTAGTATGCTAGTTATGTAACAACATTCATCATATAGAAAGATTTTGGAGAATGAACATGAGGAATCCCAATTTTAGAAGAAACGTGAACAAGAATAGTAGAAGTAATGATAAAAATAGTTACAAGAGGAAAGATAATATAAAAGAACATGAAAAATAATTTAAAGAAGGATTTGTTAAAGAAAAAGATCAATCAAGCTCATCTATGGTGATAGAATAATAGTTGAGTGAAACACCTAAAAGTATATTGAAGTTAGTAGTGGTATTTGATTCATCTTACTTAAATTAAGAACATTTATAAACGAACTAGCATGAGAAAGGTAGTAAAAGTGTGAAAGGAAGAATTAAGGTATGCTTACTTACTACGAGGAAGAAAATGATGAGTAGAAAATTTGGTTTAAAAGTACATAGATGATTTGAATTTAGTATGTATATGTACAAACTAAAATAAGGTTATTGGCAGATAAAGAAATTTGTTTTGTTGATTGCATACTTGTACAATAGATGGAGTAGGTAAATGTGAAGGATTTAAGGATAAAAATAGATAGGTTGAGTATCATTTGAATGTGTATCAAAGAAGCATTGGAATGAATATATCAGTAAGCCCTATTTTCATGAAGCTAACATATTTTATGGATTTTAAATGTTAAAGTTGTGAATTTGAGTTTGTTATTTACTATAGGGATGGATCAGTCTATAATTCATAAAGGATGATGATAAACCAAATAAAAAGATAAAATCTATTAAATCTTTGGAAGATGATCCTTTATTAGATTTTTTAATAATTCTAGATTGAGTTTACTATTTTCAGATCATTGGAAAACATGTTGAGAGCAATTTTTAGACTATGCAGAATGGAAATGAAAGTAAACAAATTGAATTTATTGATAATCAATACATCAGTTTCAAGAGTGGTTATAAATATATGCAACATAATCAACTAAGTATTTTTTTTGCATAAACTCAACAATGAGGATTTTGTAAAGATAATATTGAGTTGATTTTATGATGGGGAATTCTCGTTAGGAGAAAATATGACAAATATATCAACAAACCTCATTTATGAAGTTATAGGTTTCTGTAATGAAGGTTCCATACCAATAAATGATAAGCATGTAAGGAAACTTGAGATGGAAAACAATAAGTCTCAATCTAATAGGAGAGGAATTGTGATAAGAAATATTTAAAACAAGATGAGGTAAGATTAATATGCAGAATCTTGGCATGCAAGATCTATTCTACTTCAAGAAAAGATTAGATGACAAAAAACTTTATCCATGTCATCTACAAGATGTATATTAAGAATGTAAAAGTAAACATGTATCATATACTTAGATTTAATGGAGAATATGGAAGAATAGAGAATGTGAAAAATAGTCACTTCACATTAAAGTCACTATAACATATATGGTTTTCCACCTAATTAAAATATTTCCATTCATGTCTATAATAGACTTACTAAGAAGTGATAAGAATTCTATAGAAAATATCACTAACACATATAGAATGTTGGTCTCAGAATGGTTTTGACATTTGAGTCTCAACACACTTAACCACTTTCTACATAGAAGCCAAGTACACTACATATGTTGAGCTATAGTATGTGTTGACCCAAAAGTCCAACAAGTTTTGAGTCACGTCAAGTGTCAAACATTATACAAGTGTTGAGTGATATATAGGTGTCAAGTTAGAGTTGATGTCAAGGAAGTTAGAATGCTTCATGTGTCAAGTGAGTCATAGCTATGCATTTGTCAAGCAAGATAGAATCTAATAGGTGCTAAGAAAACTAGGATCAAACATGTGCTGAGCACCAATAATCCAGTATGTGCAAAGTAACATAGAATCAACATACAAGTTTGTGCCTTTACAAAAATAGATGAAGAACCATTTTTGGATGATTACAATATAAGATTGAATCTTTTGTTTTACCTATGTTATCAGCATGCACCCAATCAGAAAATTGGAGATAGTATGCAACCAATAGTCTAAATCTAAGGATTTGAGCAAGAAATTTGAGTTCATGATTTCATTGCAAACCCTAAGTTTACAAAGTCTTTATAAGAAGGCTTAGACCCCATTATTTTGAGTTGCCAACGAATAGCTAAGAAAAACAAAAGGAAGTTGCTAAGTAGATAGCAAAATTATAGAATAGGGCAAGTAGCAAGGGTATCATAGACTTAGTGAATTTAGAAATAATTACTGATCTAGTTGACTAAAACAAAACAAGTGTGATGATTAGATATTAGATCAAGAAAGGATCACATTAGAATGAGTACATCAAGCACCTAAAATTAGCAATTAAAGATTGTAAGAAATTAGGTCAAAAGATTTCTAATACTTTCTAGCAATTGTATTAGAAAGTTGTAAATCCTATACTGATAGGTTAGCTTAACAACTATTTTTTAGATCCTTTGAAGAAGTGACTAAATCCTTTAATAGGGTGACACTTCATGTAAAGTGTTTTAAATCCTTTAACCAAGTCACTATTGACACAGTGTAAAGCCTTTAATAGGGTAGACCTTTAACAGGGTCAACCATTAGAAGTGGTCAAGCAATTATTGCTATAGTGATTTTGTGGGTATCATCCCCACCCTAGCTTTACCTTCTCATTCTTCAAGTGTTTTTGGGTTACCAAAATTCTTGTGTTATGTGTGTTAATGCATTCATTTAATTTATGTTTATTTAATATGTTTGCATGCTTGTAATTTACTTTTATTTATTTGTTTTAAAGGATTTGAAAAGATTAAAGTGTGGTAATTCTAATTCACCACCTCCTCTTAGAAGTACTCTTCCCAGTTGAATATTTCAACAATTGGTATCAGTGCAAGGTTCTCACAAGGAAAAGCCTAATAGCTTAGAGAAAAGATCTAAAGATGGAAGTCTTCAAACTTGGGAAGATCGTAGACAATCAGGTGATTGATGTGCACCTTGTTCTACACAAATTGGAGTAAGCCAAAGAAGAATTGAGAGTTGGATAAAAGAAGGAAGGATATAGCCATAGCTGAGAATGACACACAGTACAAGGAGATTGACACCACACAAGTATTTTCCAATAGAGAATCCAAGGAATTTGATGTAGCAATAGTTGAATTGGTGGAAAAGAATATAGCTCAAGCAAAAGAGATAAAGCCTCTTAAAATTGAGTAAGAGTCACAAGCCATGATGCTATGTGAGATAACTAAAAAAAAGAAAATAGCCATTGAGGATACGGCCATGCTTAAGGCTGACAAAAGAAAACTTGCAAATAGACTAGAGGAAAAGTCCATAGAGCTTGCAAAAGTCTCCAACATATAGTTAGATACCCTTAGCCAAATGATGAATGTTCATCATGAGCTAAACATGAAGGACATTGAGATCTCCATCTTGATAATGCAAAATGAACAATTGCAGAATGAGTTAAGGAGAGAGAAGAAGATAGAAGAAAGCTTCAACAAGGGCCAGTAATGATACTTTAGGATTTGGTTACACCAAAATTGAACAAGGAGAATCATCCAAGACTATAGAACAAAGGAGTAACAAAGGTAATAAGAATAAACCATGTTGTCATTTCTATGGTAAAAAGGGACATACCACTAATTTATGCAAGAGCAAGGATGGCCATCAACATGATAAGCCTAAAAACATAAAATTTTGTCACAAGTGCATGAAGTAGGGACATCAAGCACACAAATGTAGGACTAGAAGTATAAGGACACCAAAATTGTAAGGTCACTACTGCAATTGCAAGAAGTATGGACATAGAGCATTTGAGTGTAGATCAAAGCCTATGTGGACATCTAATCAACTTTCAAAGGGAAATAACCGTGGTCATCACTACAATTGGGACTATAATACTAGGTAAAGTTGTCATTACTGTCAAGAATATGGAAAAATTCCTAAAAACTACATAAGAACACATTTCAAAGGGATCTACAACAGATGGCTAACTCAAACCACATGATTTATTTGCTTGAAGACTGATCATATTAGTAGGTATTGCACAACAAGGTCCAAGGAACCCAAGTTAGAAGTCAAAAAAGGGAAAGAGAAAGTAGATGTTGAACAAATTAGAGGAGAAATGAATAAGACTTGGAAGAGAAGGGATGGAGCCAAAAAATGAAATGAAGAGATCACTTCACCCAAGAGATCAAGTGGTCACATCTCATCCAACTAAGAAAGGATAGGTGCATGGGACTAATATACAAAGTTATATCGTACATCAGTCCCAAGAAAAAGAAGTACTGCAAATAGGAAATCAACATGCACAAAGATGACAAGTAAAAATTTGAAGTTTTTGCAAATACTTTTGAGTTTTCCTCAAATGCTGAGTAAAAGCTCTAGTGCATGCCAAGTTCCTAGTAGTGACTGAGTTGATGGTTGATGTCAAGTTGAGAAATCTAGTGGAAGTTGAGTGAACAAAATCCAATGGAAACTGAGTCATGTTGAAACCTTCAAGTGCCAACTATACAACTATATGCATTATGCGTTTAATGCTAGGTTTTAAGGAGTATAAGGTTGAATTTTGATCATTTTTACACCATTTGAACATAGAGAAAAGATGAGAAGAGTGTAGAAGCAATCAAATAGAAACCTTGAAGCATTTTGTACCAATTTCAATAATGATTCAACATAAATTTCATCGATCTAAGGTATTTATCAAGTGTTGGGCTATGCAGTGTTAAAGTTTTAATATATTGAAACCCTAGATCGGTATAATGGCTTCTAGTTCTAAGAACCCCAAGGGAAAGGAAAGTCATGAGGTCTAGCTAGTTAGTAATGAAGTAAAACAACTTGAGTTTAGACCCATTCTTTTGATAGCCTTCAAGAATGACCCTACCAACATGTTGTCCATAATTCCACCCAAAGTTGTCATGGTCCAGGATGTGAGGAAATGTTATAGTTGCAAGATATGTGCAATTAGAAACCTTGAGATCTTTCAAGACTATGACAAGCTGAAAGATGATAAGATTCTAAAGGATGAGTTTTAGATAGTTGAGAAGAAGGGTTTAATAAATGCCCTAGTTTTTCCCATGGTATTCAAAATAGAATGGAATTAGATTGTTTTGAGCTTAATAAGCAATGGCTATTTGTGGCTAGAAATAGGACCAATTTAGATTACCAAGAGGATAGTACATAGGGTTATGGGTTTTCCAACCCTAAATCGACCTAAGACCTTGAGAAGTGATTGAAAAGAGGCTATTGAAAAGAATATAGGGGCTAAATGGAATAAAAGGGGCATGCAAATTCACACAATCACAAAACCCTTTCTGGACTTTGCTATGAGAATCATTTCTCACAAGTTCTACCAATCTAGTAGATTAAATAGTTAACCATGTATTGATGTGGATGTAGCCCACAAACTTGTGAAGAAAGACCATACATATGATATGTCAAAACTAATGTTGAAGTAGATAAATGAGAACCTAGGAGCAATAAGAAGGTCAAAAGGAGCTCAATGCAAGTTTTGTTCAGTCCTTATCTGCATATTTTTCTATGTCATGGAAGAGTTTCCTTCAATTGGGAAAGTGAACTGAAATCCAAACAAAACTACAATTACTCATTTCAATGAGTACATTGAACAAATGGGTGACAACTTTGAAGCACAAATGACAAGATATTTTGGGAATTTCAAGAAATCCATGAAGCAAAGGGTTAGGATACCAATTTCCTAGCTAGAAAAATATATCAATGACATATGCTTCCTAGTAGATATTGACTACACTTATATCCAAGCAGCAATTTTGAAAGTGAGATGGCTAAGGCCATTAGGTTATGAACTAGATGTGGATGAAGCATCGGCAACAATCACTACATTGCCTATAGAAGAGATTGATAAGAAGGCTCTTGAATTTGGAACATATGATGTTGTGCATTCCAAGGTAAAGATGGAACTATAAACAACCTCCACCTTAAAGAAGAAGGATAAACTCATCAAGATGATAAAGAAGAAATTAGGTGCAAAAATTGAAAAAGTAGCAGGTGCTGAAGAGGATGAAGAAGAGGATCAAGATAAGGATGTAAATAAGGCTAAATCTAGTGAGAAGGAAAAGGAATCGAAAGTAGTGGAGGAGGAAAAGAAAATAGAAGAGAAGGAAAAAGAGGAGAAAACATTAAAAGGAGAAGAAGAGAAGAAAGAGGAAGAGGATAAGGAAAGAAAGGAGGAGACACAAAAAGCTAAAGATATGGCAACAATTGAGTATGAACAACAAGAATAAAAAAGTGTTCAAGACACACAAATGCCACATGTTAGCCCTCATCATGAAACCATCACACCTATAGACACTATAAAAATAAAGGATGTTACTAAAAAATCATGTCAAAACATCAATCCCCAAACCATAGAGGATCTCTCCAAGATCCTTGACCAATCAAAATAGCAAGCTAGGTTATGCATAAATCCTATATTGGTCAGTGTAGTGAGGTACAAAAGGTAGTAGCTAACCCATCAATAGACAAGGTGAATCCACAAGAACCACCTTCTATCTCTACAGATACTAGCACTCAAATCCTAATGCTCCTATTGGAACTGTTGGTCTGACTTTTTGTGCAACATAAGTTTTTGTTAAATTATAGAAAAGTCAAAAATTTATTTTGAAACATAGGTTTTCTAGGTAATCTATCCATAAGAAAAAACTCATAAAAACCCTACGTTCTATCTGTTCATTAACTGTCAGGCGCGAAACTTTTAAATTTTCAAATGAGAAGAATATTTTGTCCATTCTAAACTTTCTGTTTCCTCGAGATTCCCTTTTTCTAAATCATTCTAACCGTCAGATCCAAGTAGATCTACCGCTATTTTTACCTCGCTATGAAAAATTGTATGCTTTTTAAGCCATGCGAGGTAGCGAGTGCTGATTTTTTTACAAGGCGGGACCGTAAAGTGAAGATACGGTGGTCGGATATTGGTTTTCTGAATGATTTATTGTGTAGGTACACGTTGCAACTACCATCGAAATAGGAAAAGGGACCCAGTAAAATATCTAAAAATGGAGCCGGAATGATGATTTTTCTGATGCTTTGCCACCTCGCTATTAGAAAAATTAAATACTTCGCTATTAGTGAAGTAGTGAGGTCCTGTAAAGTCTGAAGGGGTGGTGACGTTACATTTTTCTGGTGCCTTGACTTCACCTGGTGGCGTGACAAGTCATAAATACCATTGTCAATAGTAGTTTAAGTAACAACAATTATTATCTTCTGCCCCTTGCATTTCTCGGTACGGAATTCTTCAAAATGTCGGATCTCGCTACCTCGCAATCAGAAAAATCAGATACTTCACCGTTAGCAAAGTAGTGAGCCCCCATAAAAAAGAAAGATCGGCGGCGATCTTTGGTGATGTAGAATGATACTTAGGACTACAATAAAGTTTTGACAGGCGCCAGCTATGCAGAGATCTTTGTTTTCATTAATGCCTTTCTGTCCGAATAAGCAAAGAGAACTTGAACATCAGCTTGGAACGGAATCAATGGTCCTCACTACCTCGCTATGCAAAATTTCATATTCTTTAAGCCATGCGACATAGCGAGTATGAATCAGAAGACCCTGCGCAGTTTCCTCACCCTTGATTGAGTATGTGATCAACGGCTGTCGCTTTCTCGCTATGAAGAGTTGCAAGGGATATAATTATAGTGACATAGAAAATAGGGCCCACCGCTTTCTTTCTGAGAAAACCTAATGGCATATCATTTGATTGATTCCAAATCAGATCGGCGGTTGTCACTTCTTCGCTATGGCAAGATGCTTGTTTTTTATGCATAACAAAGTAGCAACATGTTGACACGTGTCCTCAAATATCAATGGGTCCAAATACAAGCACCATCAAGGAAAGAATGATATACGTGGTAAGTTCTCATTGGGTAAAGTGACTGACATGTCAAATGCAACTCCTAGTTGTTCTTTTCGTATCACATGATCGTAGGATCCTTAAAGATCGACGGCGCAGTTTTAAACTAAAAATGTAGTGCCACTCCTTGTATTAATTAGACATGAAAGCATCATCCGTGAGAAAAAATAGAGTATAATACAAAGATTTTTCATTAGTTTCATCTCACGCGAGCAAAGATTTGAAGCTGTCCTTGTGCATTAGTAATTACTGAAGGAAAGTGTGCCAAAGTCTGGTAGAAATTCTGAAGTTGTCTATTCACGGAAAGTTTGCGAAAATATAGCGGAAAAAAAAGACAAAATTCAAGTAAGTAATACTACCATAATCCTTGTAGGATTTCCAGTTCTGTGAAAAAGAAGTACAAGATGCCTCCAAAGAAGGGATTTTCAGGTGCAGTAAATTATTTGGATAGGAATGTGCATGATGATTTGCTTGAGTTGCTTCCTGAGTCTACTGTAGAGACATCACATGTTAAGAGGTTAACCTCATTGAACCCTAGGCTAAGGGTAGCGGATGGATTTTATGATAAGGGTAATTGGGTTCAGGATGCTCAGACTTCTCAAACTAGTTTGAGTCTGTTCAAAAAATGGTTTGCAGAGAGGAAATTATATGCCCCTCATGCCAATATATGGAATTTTGACCTTGGAAAGCTTATTGTTCCCAGTTTGTTTATGGATTATGACCTACTTGAAACTGTAGTGAAAAGCTATGATCCAGCCACCAAGGTAGTGAGAAGAATGGATGGTGAGGTTTTAATTACCATCAGTCCAAAAGAAATTAGGAAGGTTTTCGGTCTGGGACCTCTCACCATGTATCGTGTGCCCATTAATTTGATAGAGTTAGAAAAAGAATATATGTCCAAGAGGGATATAGTTAGACAAGGTGCATTGAAAGCCCACATAGGTAAGATTGGAAATCTACTAGCAATAACATTATCTTCTAAAGAACCTTTCAAGAAATCACGCTTTAATGCCAGGGTAGTAGAAGTATACAGGACCTTGTGTAGAGTCTTCGGAGAGAGCGAAGAAGATTTTATTCCAGTGAGCTTCATGTATATGATCGCCCAAATCTCTTCTTTCAGTGTAGAAATAATTTTTTATTTTGCATCTTACCTGGCTAATGAGATTCACAATGTATTAGTGGGGATTGCAAAGGGCAAGGTGGAAAAGGTTTGGGGTCAGTATTCCCTATTGATGCATATGTTTCTTTTTAAGGGGGCTATATTTTTCACTAAAGAAATGGTTTTAAAAAGGGAACAAGAGGGGGAGGCACTACCAGTTCAATTGTGGAGTGCAAACATGATTTGGGAGGTAGAAAATGCTAGTTTTGTCAGATTTGATAGGCATTTTGCTTCTAAACTAAGATGCCTCATATTGAGTGATAATCCCGGAATTTCTAAAGCACTAATGCATCTTGTTAGGCCTATGGACAGAACCCACAAATTAAAAGTGTCACATAGTTGGGGAGATATCATCCCATATCCAGTCTCACCTGTCAGTAGGGTCTATACTTTCAAAGGGACACCCCATGTACTACCCTATTAGGTACCTTTAAAGGTAGGGGTAGCTGAATTTTTATGGCAGCTGGGAGGAGTGGAGGAAACCTTTTTGCACAAAAGAGGAATAGGATCAATTTTTCCTACTTGCACTATAGCTCATCAGTTTGTAATCACTAAAGAAGGATGGATCTTCCTCTAAAATTTTTTGGATTGGTATAAGATGGCAGTGTCTCATGCTCATTTTTGTGACACAGAACACTTCTTTAATTTTGTTCTTAGAAATAGAATCAAGCTTCATCCAAGTCAGCATGAATTTTATTTCCCCGAAGGTATAATAAGGAATGAATATTCTATCTAGGAACAAGAAACAAAGAAAGAAAAATGGAGAGTCTATTCAAAAGTTTTGGAATTCATTAATTGTTTTGACAAAGATTACAGTCCTCTTAATAATGCTACAAATAATGCAGATAGGATAAATAAACTCATGAGTACATTTTCAAAAATAATGGAGGTAATAAATGAAAAGAAACAACATTTTATTGATTCTTTTCCAGATAAAGCCAGAGAAGTTATGAGGAAACTGGGTTTCACCCCTAACATAGGAGTAGGTCCACTGGTTGTCTGAAAGAGGACATGATATACTGTTATTCAGGAGCAGGTGCCCATGGTAAACAAAGAAAAAAAAGTAATTGAATCTACTAGTACTATCCTTGAAGAAAGACCCCCTGAACCTTCTCCCAAAAGAAGAAAAATAATAAGGGAAGAAGAATTCCATGATGAAGGTTACTCACCTTCCCAAACTCCAATGAGAATTGAGGAAGAGCAGCTCACCAATGAGAAAATCAAACAAATGGGGTCGCAAGGAGGAGTTTTTGTCACTCAAGCAGAAATTGATGAAGGGAACCCCCAGGAGCCTCCTGTGCCAAGTTTTGAATTGACTGTAGCAGATTTTAGAGGAAGGGAATTAGACCCTATTTCGGAGTAGGCTAGTCAACAATTTTTGTTTGATAACAGTTTTGTTAAATCTAGGGCTTTTCATCAGTTTGCATGGAGGGCAAACATGCACATTTTTGAACAAAGGTGTAGGGATATGATAGCAGAACATCTAGAAATGGATGAAGCCTCCATTCAGAAGAAAATAAAAGAATAGATGATACAAAAATTTCAAAATATAACCCCTAACGAGGGTAGACAGATGGTGAAGAATGAAAATATTTTATTATTGCCCAATTGGGATATTGCTAATGCATTAATTTTTAATTCTGTATCAAATAATTTAGGATTGCAAGATTCAGATAAAAAGGAATTCTTAGGGACAACATTTAGTAATGATCAAGCTTGCCTTGTTATGTGGCCATTAAGAAGAGGATCCAAGACTACTCCATTGCAGCCTGATGATTCAGGACTAACAGGGAATATCATTGTGAGGAGGGTCGCTGATACTTCACCTACATGAATGTTGACTATTCTAAATTTTCCTTGGCCACTGCAGACAGAGAAGAAAAGGAAATGACTAATTTGTAGAATAAGTATGAAATAGTGGTGGATGCCTACAATCAAGAAGTAAAAAAGAGAATTGAGCTGGAAAACAGGGTATCTGAATTGGAGACGATACTTGGGAAAAGAAAGATGGGAGAATCCAGTGTGCCTAGAATTATGTACCCTCCACAGTCATTTGCTGGATCAACCCCTATCATTAAAATACCTAACACCCTTGAAAGGCCACAATTCTATACTGCAGAGGAATTTGAAGAAGAAAAAGTAAAGTTGCATGAGTTGTAGATAAAATTGAGAAATCAATATGAAGAAAAGTTAAAGTAGGGTGTAATATATTTGAGGGATAAAATACAATGGTCAACATTTTATGATCAGTTGACAAGAATTATAACCTTTTTGGATGAGTTGAATAAAGAAAAGGATAGACTGACTTTGCTAGCACAGAAATGGAGGGAGAGAAATAATGATATTACAATCATATGTATATCTACCGTCCAAATGCCTTATCACCAAGTTGAGAAGATTTTTGATTTGTTAAATAAGCTAAAAAAATTTTGTGATAAAAGAGATTCTTTACAAAGAAGATTGACACTCTATTTTTCCAAATATATTGCTGAAAAATTCACCCTATTTTCTTGTACTTTAGAATCTGTTGATACATTAAAGGTAAAGGAAAAATGGAACAAGGAGATAGATGAGTTATTCAATGAAAGAATAATAAACATTATGAGTGAGGCTGGCCACTGGTTCTGGGCAAATACAAGTGAAGAGCTAGTAAAAATACAGTTGTTTTATACTGCTATGAAGAAAGAATTTGATGATTTAGAAGAAAGTGCAAATTCTTTAATAAAGATACAAAGAGAAGCTCTAAGTTTTGATTGGCCAAAGGCTGATGTTTTTAATAAATGGAAAAGTTAGTTTCTAGAACAAATCTCAAAAGATGATGAAGAAGAAGGTGAAAAAGTAGAAATCACCCCAGAAGTTAATACTAAGGACACAAAAACTCCCGAGGCTGAAGTAGATTTTACAGATAAATGAAGACAACACATCACTTTCAAACCTCATGGCTACTTACTCCGAGGATCAAGATTGATTGTAAGATCAGATTGTTTTTATTTGTATCTCAACAAATAAGAAGCATAACAGAAAGGGACCCACCAAGAATTGTTTGTTGTAATTAACCTTTCTGTTATTTTGTTCCTATTTTTAGAAGGAACCCTATCATTTGTTTAGCCTGAAGCTTGTTGCATCTCACACTATTTAAGTGAGATCCCAAGGCTAAAGAAGGGTCTGAATTCTTTTCTTCTAAGTATTGTGCTTAGTCTAGTTTTTGGTCCAAATTTTGAAGATAAGTTTGTAATGTGTTTCTTTGTCAAGTTTTTTTTTGAGAATAGATGAAGATAGAATGAACTGTGTTTATTTCTGAAGGCTATTCTGAGTTTATTATAAAAGATGTACCATTTTTGAAGGAAATGAATACAAACTATGAACTGTCCCCATTTTAATTCTTTCTGAATTTTGTCTCCTGCTCAATACTTAGCTATCTTGATGTTGTATGAGTAAAATCCTCTGCAATTGAAGGCAATCTAGTTAGGTTGTATATCCATCTATCATTGTTGTTAATTCAATGGATTAAGTCAAAGCTTTGATGAATGTGATAAGATTTATTAAGTATTGAAAAGGATTTTGAATGATAAATTCTGAAAAGAACTACTAATACAATTTGTTGTAAGGCAACAAATTAGATCTTAAATTTTGCTATAGACTCTGAAACCCCAATGGATTAGGCACTGATCAAGTTATTTTAGTTGAAAGAGAAGTATCTTACAAATGGTTGTTCAAATACATCATCAAATAAAATTTTACTTTTATTTCCTGTAGATCTTCAAAGTTGGCCAGCACTTGTCTGCATGAAATCTTTTTAGCTTCAATTAGGCATTGTTGTTGAAAATGTCTGCAGATCTATAGAAGACTTCCTAGCCATATCTGTTTATGGGATGTGTTTGGCAAGATTAGTAAGAATTATATATATTTGAGGATTTTGAAATGAGAATCAGAATGAAACTAAGAATAATCCTCATATATTCATTTCATATTTGAACCATCCCTGGGTATACCCACCCTGGTTTTGCAGAGCCAAAAGAGTAGGAAACCATTTGTGGTTTTGTTGAAGTTGGGTCCAAATACCTTACATATGCAATTGGTGATAAGAATAGGCTAGTCTTTAGATTGTGTATGTACTATCATTCTGGTATTAGGCTTTTTTTCGCTTAGTAGTTTTAGTACCTTTTAAAACACCAACAAAATGGCGACTCTGCTGGGGAACTGTCCGACACCTCTATGAAAAGTACTGCAGTTTCTTTGGTCCTACTGTGTACATGTGTGTCATGTGATCTATGTCTAGCCCGTGGTTATAAGGGAATCTTTTAGTGTCAAACTTGGAGAATTTAAAGAAGATTTAGCCCAAGTACCATTGCTACACACTGACGTATCCAACTTATCCAAGTGTCTTATCTAAACAAGCAAGAGTTGCAGTCTTACGACATCAGTGATTGGTCTATCTGTGCCATATTTTTTTTTTCTATTTGAGTGTCAGTATCTCTTTATCAGCTAAAAGACTTATTATATTTTTCCCGAAATAGGGTGGTGACTCAGTCAATGTTTTGAAGCTAGTGCTTATTGAAATAAAAAGGTAAATATGGCTGAAAAAAGGAAAAATACAAGAGCTTACATAAGAGCCAATCCAGATGTATCAATGTATACTAATTTACCCCAAAGTGGTAGAAAGAACTAAAATAAGAAAAAGATAGATCCAAATCCCACTTGGAAACCCAGAGGTGATGCATCCATCAATTCTCATTATCAACCAGTAATAGGAAGAGAGTCTTCTTCGCTTAGCTCTGAATCTGAAAATACAACACTCTTAGGAGGCATTTTCAGTACCCCAATACCAGATGAGAGAGTTTTTCAAGACAAGGATGTATCTACTATGAGAATTGCTTCATTAAGACCAAATCAGGTAGCTGATGTAAATTATAGGCTAGGATTTAGGAGTTCATCTGATAATCCTTTTAATCCCAGAGCAGCCCCATATATAGAACCAAACCTAATAGATATGGATGACACTGTTGATTCTGAGGCAACTTCTACAGATCCTAAAGAAGTGCACTTTGAGATAGAATTTTTGAAGAAATGGATTGCTGAGGAAGAAGCTAAACACATTCGTCTTGAAAAGGAAAAGGAGCAGGCCACCTTAGATGCCATAATAGAGAGAGATACTCTATTGAGAAGGATGGCTACTTTGAAAGAGCAAAATAAAAAATTAGAAGAGAATACCATGACTCTCCATAAGGATATTTTCAGAGATATTGACAATCTGAGAGCTAAAGTGCAAGAACAGGAGAAACACCTAAATCGAAGGGAAGAACCAGTTATTGCTCAAGTTCAAGCCTATAAACCTATTCAAGTTGATTATGTAGAGCCCACTACAAAAGTTCCAGATAAAGGGAAAGGCAAGGCTATAGGAATCCAAATAAATGAGCCTCAAGCTATACCAAGCAAACCTATACAACCCTCAATGATGAAGTTAGATCTAGATCTTGAGAAGGCTTGAAAAGAGAGGGAAGATCTTGCAAAAGAGCTTGAGAAGGTCGAGAATGAAGTTCAAGCTGCAGAAACTAGAAGGAAAATCCAATTCATAAAGTCTAATTCTACATTAGCTTCATGGCCCAATCTGTCTATCCCAACTATAAATATTGTACCAATTAGTGCTCCCACAATTTCAACTCATGGAATGCCCCAGTATTCCCCTACCCCATCCTCAAATGTTGGCACCCAAGTCCCATTTGTCCCACCACAACATTCCCAAGCTGCTCCCCTGAGTCAAGCTAATATAGCTAGCACCGCAAATGTTCCTAGTTTCCAAAAGAAACCTATATATCTTGAAAAGTACAGACAGATATCATTTGCTGGTATTCCTGGTGCCCCCATCCCATATCTTTTGATTTAAGGGATAAAGTGGTTAAGTTTTTTGGGAATAATGTTGTTACTGGTGAAGAACATTTGAGAATTTTCATTGACATGTTGAATGATTATGAAGTTGAACATGAAGACATGGTAATGAAATTGTTTGTGCATTCATTAACAGAGGATGCAAGGGATTGGTTCAGGAGGTTGCTTGATTACAGTATTACCTCATGGAGTGATATGGAAAAGTTGTTTAAAGAGCAATATGGAGACAATACCAATGCAGGATTCATTTTGAACGAATTCAATAATATCAAGAAGAATCTAAATGAGTCCACATTTGATTTCAATGTAAGATTCCAAAAGGGTATGTACAAACTTTTTCAATTTATGAGGTTAAATGAAGATGTCTATCTTACAACTTATTTCAATGCTTTTGATAGAAAAATGGTTTATCAATTGAGGGATAAAGATCCTAAGACTTTGAGAGATGCCTATCGAGTTGTTGTAAATATAGAGAATAATAGAAAGGCATCTGGAAAACTAGGTAGAAGGGATGATCCTAAGCTTTTTAATGCTAGAAACAATAATAAAAGGGAGGGTGACAAAACTCCTATAGGAAAAAAGCCCAAAGAACTTACTATAGGCCAAGTCTTAGAAATGCTTAAGAAGATGAATCCCACTAGTTTCAATAAGCCAAATATTACTGAAAGACCCCCTGTAAATAACAACAACTTCAATAGACAGCCTAGGATGCAAATTTACCCCTATACAACTCTGTGGAAAGATGGTAAACCAGTTCCTAACCAGACCCAAAATGTGAAGGACAAGGGTACTCCAAACCTTCTGCAAAGGAACATTGTAAATATGAATGATGATGTACCATGGTGCATTATATGCAAATCACCTCACTCTGCCGATTATTGTGTTGTTGCTCAGTCATTTGCCCAAGCCCAAGAAGTGCAAGTTGAAGAAGAAACTAAAGATAAGAGCCATGATGATATAAGCTGCAATATGGTGAGCATGTATGATAATTTGATAGACTCTGATTCAGAAGAGCTTGAAAATGATGTCACTAGCCAAAGAATTGCTTACCAGCTACATCATCAGCAAGTACTCTCAGATGATGAAGGGTATGATGCAGATAAGGTATGCAATACATTTTCTAATGTGGGTCTCACAAGTCTAAGAATGCCCTCCAAGGAGTAAATTGACAGAATTACAGCTGAAATGATTTCACAAGTTCATAGCAATTATAATTTGAGAAATAGAGCAATAAGAAATGATGCAGGAAAGCCATCTAGTGTCTTCATCAAGGACATCACTCATAAGATAAATGATGAAGACAAAAAAGTCCACGTAGATGTGCCTAAAACCAAGGAGAACAAGGGTAAGAAATGGGAACCAAAGAAGAAGGTTCAATTTTAGGTAAACGAAGCAACAAAACTAGTTGTACAACCGAAGAAATCAGAACCGGATGTTGTAAAGAAAAATATGGTGCCTACTACTCAAAAGACTCCGACTCCAGGTACTATTGTAAAACCTACTGTGGTTGAACCTATTGATAGTATATCCATGTTATCTCAAATTACTATAAAAGTGCCCCTGTCTGAACATTTTAGAATTGAAGAACATAAGAATAAGGCATTGTCATGGTTGGGTGGAATAGCAAACAATAATATTATTGTTGACCAAACTATGCCCCAACAGACCCCATTAGTAATAGAGGACAGTGGTATCATATCCCAGATTCCTCAGATGTTCCTAGATGATTCCTCAATGGTATTCATAGAAGATCCTTTTTTCCTCAGTCTAATCATAAAAGGGAAAACCTTAAAAAATTGCATGATAGACTCAGGAGCTTCCAACACTATAATGCCTTTCAAGGTAATGGAAGCCTTAGGATTGAAGGTAGATACCAAGCAAGGCAGATGCAGAGGGATGGATGCTAGAGAAGTCCTAGTCATAGGTACTATAAATGCCCTTCCATTCAGATTGGTTGCATATCCTAAAGTAGAATTAACCATGTATGTCTTTGTGGTAGATATACCTCCACATTACGGAATGTTACTCTCTAGAAAATGGAGTGCTGCCATGGGGGAAAGCCTACAATGTGATCTAACTTATGCCACTTTCCATATAGAGGACAAAGTTGTCAGGGTAAACAGGGAACCAAGGGTTAACTACATCTTAGGTGAAGAAATTGACAAAGATACTATTTGTTTCCTAGATACTGGGATTAATGCTTTCAGGGCTGAATTAATTATTCAGGAAGTTGAAAATTTACCTGCTATCATCGAAAATGAGGTTGAATGTTGCATGAATTCACCAAAATTATGGACAATGTTATTTGATGGGGCTAGTTCTAAAGAGGGTATAGGGGCAGGTGTAGTTTTTGTGTCCCCTAAAAATAATACTTTTAGGTATTCATTCACCTTGAAATTTGCCTGCACTAATAATATTGTAGAGTATGAAGCATTGTTGCTAGGGCTCAAAGTTGTTATACATCATAAGATTAAGAAATTATATGTCATAGGGGATTCTAAACTAACTATTTCTTAGATCAAAGGAACCTATTCATCAAAAAATAGGAGACTGAAACAATATAGAAATGCAGTCTAGGATCAGATAGAATTCTTTGATGCATTTGGGATCGCATGGAGAGATAGAACACAAAATAAGATGGCTGATCTGTTGGCAAATGTAGCAATCAAGCCAAAATAAATATCATTTGTAGGAATCTCACAGATTGAGGTGAAAAATAGGCCTTCCATACCTGACAACATTGAAAATTGGTAGGTTTTTGAAGATGATAGGGATATTACAAATTTTTTGTTAAATGAAGACAAGTATCACGGTCAGGAGATGGATTGTAGTGGAATGATTGAAACCATAAATGGGAAGGAAACCATTTTTGGTCAAGAAATAATGCAATTAAAAACAAATAAGATGCCAAAGGGGTTAGTAGTCTTGGAAAATATTTTTGATAATCAAGACAGAGTGAAATCCAGAGTAAATGACCCCAAACCCCAGGAGTTAGAAGAAATAAACTTGGGTATTGATGAAGTTCCTAAAAGGGTTTATATTGGTCAACATTTGCCTGTTGAAATCAGGAAAAAATTGATTGACCTACTTAGAAAATACAGACATGTTTTTGCTTGGTCATATGATGACCTTAAGGCTTACAGGGAGGATCTTTTCCAGCATGTCATACCATTGAAGGAAAATGTAAAACCGTTTAGGCAAAAATAGAGACCAATCAATCCTACCCTTGCCCCAAAAATGCAAGAGGAACTGACAAAACTAAGAGATGGTGGAATAATCAAACCAATCAGGCATTCCACCTGGGTTTCAAACCTGGTTCCTGTTAGGAAGAAGAATGGAGATATTAGGCTTTGTGTTGATTTTAGAAATTTAAACATTGCATCTCTGAAAGACAATTATGGCTTACCCAATATGGAAGCCATGTTACAACGAGTTACTGGCTCTGAATTGATGTCAATGATGGACGGTTTTTTTGGATATAATCAAGTTCTAGTAAAGGAAAGTGAATAGTTCAAGACATCCTTCACAACCCCTTGGGGAACATATGTGTATGTGAGGATTCCTTTTGGCTTGATTAATGTAGGAGCTACTTTCCAAAGAGCCATGGATGTAGCATTTCATGAGTATATTGACAAATTTATGGTTGTGTACCAAGATGATCTTACAACGTATTCTAACAAGGCTGAAGATCACTACAAACACTTGGAAAAAATCTTTGTAAAAGCCCTAGAATATGGGGTATCTTTAAACCAAAAGAAATGCACATTTGAGGTCACAGAAGGAAATTTATTAGGACAAATAGTGTCTAAGGATGGGGTAAAAATAGATCCTGAGAGGGTAGTAGCTATTGACAGAGTGCCCAAACCAAAAAATGTGAAAGGAATTCAGTCCCTTTTTTGCCAGGTCAATTTTTTGAGGAGATTTGTTACAAATTTTTCTTAAATCAGTAGACCCATCTCAAAGATGCTCAAAAAAGGAGCTGTTATGGATTGGAATGGTGAACCCTCACAAGCATTCCAAGATATAAAAACTACAATAAAGAATGCTCCAGTATTGAGGACCCAAGATTATGCAAAGCCCATGCATATTTTCTCTTTTGCATCATTCCATACTGTAGCTACAGTCTTATTACAGAAAAATCAAGAAGGATATGAGCAGCCTATTGCCTTTTTTAGCAAATCCTTGCAGCCTGCTAAACTGAAGTATGAAATAAATGAAAAGCAAGCATATGCTTTGGTAAAGGCTGTAAAAGCTTTCAAAAGTTATTTGGTGGGTGCTGTTGTTGTCGCTTTTGTACCTAGTGCTGCAATCAAGGATATATTATCTCAGTAGGAAGTGTCAGGTAGGAGATGTAGATGGATCAATAGAATCCAGGAATTTAACATTGATATACAAATAACAAAACTAGTAAGAGCTCAAGGTTTGGCCAAACTCATGGCTCAAACTAATCTAGAGGCAAATCAGATAAATCTAGTAAATGATGATCTCAGAACTGACTTATTCGACATGGACCACTATGATTGGTACACCAATGTCATATATTATTTGCAACATATGGAAGCACCTCCTCAGCTACCTGAAAATGAAAAAAGGAATACTAAATTTCAAGCCATCAGGTACATAATTGTCCAAAATAACTTATGGTGGAGAAATTTTGAGGGAATCCTGTTGAAATGTGTGGATAAAGAAAAGGAAACAGAGGTTTTGAAAGAAATGCATGCTGGAGTATGTGGAGGACACTACATGCCCAAAACTACTACACATAAGATAATGAGGGCTGGATTCTGGTGGCCTTCTCTGTTCAAGGATGCTCAAGTTATGGTTAGAAAATGTGATCCTTGTCAGAGGTTTTCTGGAAAGCTCAAATTCTCAGGAAGTACTCCATTGAGACCAGTTGAAACTCAAGCACCTTTTCAAAAATGGGGTCTGGACTTCATAGGAGAGATTTTCCCCAAGTCTGGCACTGGCTATTCTTGGATTATGGTTGCTACTGACTACTTTACAAAGTGGGTGGAGGCTATCCCCACAAGAAATGCAACAAGTAAAGTGGTAAATAATTTCTTGTTGAATAATATTATTTCTAGGTTTGGATGTCCACAGAGAATTGTCACAGATAATGCTATGTGTTTCAGATCTGAGGAGTTCATCAAATTTTGTGAAAAATATGGAATGAAAAGATCATCATCCACACCATATCATCCACAAGGGAATGGACAAGATGAGTCCATAAATAAGAGCCTATTGAAGGTCATTAAGAGAACCTTGGATGATAATAAAAAGGCATGGGATTCCAAATTACAGTTAGCAATATGGGCTGACAGAGTAACTATAAACAAAGCAATTGGTGTAGTTCCATTTGATTTAGTGTATGGAATTCAAGCCAGAATGCCTCAGAACAACTTGATGGGACTATACAACTACATCTAGTTATATGATGAAGATACTACAGATGAAATGCAAGAAAGAATGGATGAATTGGTAGGATTGACCGAAACCTAAAGAGAAGCATCTTTGAGGAACCAAAAGTTGCAATTGCAAGTCAAAACACTTTATGAAAAAAGAACTGTAAGCAGAAAATTTGAAAATGGAGACCTAGTCTTGATGTGGAATGCTAGAGTTGAAGATAAAGGAAAACATGGAAAATTTGATCCTATTTGGTTAGGCCCATATCTCATTGAAAATACTTCGGATGAAGATTCTTATATAATCAAAGATATATCTGACAATATTCTTGAATTGCCAGTTCATGGACAGTTCTTAAAGAGGTATTTTTCTTGAAAAATACTTGTTTTCTTCCAAGAATAGTAGTTTTAGGGTTCCTGTCATTTTGCTTTCTCTGTAAATCCTTGTAAGTATCTTCGTGCAGTCTGGTTCCTTGTTTTTTGTGTGTTGCTTTGTGCTCTCCGAAGAAGTTGTCATCTTGCCAAATGTTTGGTCTACTCTCCCATAGATTCTAAAATTCTTGCATAGACTCAGGTAGTCTATCATCCCCAGACAGAGCCACTGTTGGAACTGTTGGTCTGACTTTTTGTGCAACAGAAGTTTTTGTTAAATTATAGAAAAGTCAAAAATTTATTTTGAAACATAGGTTTTCTAGGTAATCTATCCATAAGAAAAAACTCATGAAACCCCTATGTTCTATCTGTTCATTAACTGTCGGGTGTGAAACTTTTAAATTTTCAAATGAGAAGAATATTCTGTCCATTCTAAACTTTTTGTTTCCCCGAGATTCCCTTTTTCTAAATCGTTCTAACCAATCCAAGTAGATCTATTGCTATCGTTACCTTGCTATGAAAAATTGCATGCTTTTTAAGCCATGCGAGGTAGCGAGTGCTGAGTTTTTTACAAGGCGGGACCATAAAGTGAAGATACGGTGATCAGATATTGGTTTTCTGAATGATTTATTGTGCAAGTACACATTGCAACTACCATTCAAACAGGAAAAGGGACCCAGTAAAATATCTGAAAATGGAGCCAGAATGATGATTTTTTCAACGCTTTGCCACCTCGCTATCAGAAAAATCAGACACTTCGCCGTTAGCAAAGTAGCGAGGTCCTATAAAGTCTGAAGGGGTGGTGACATTACATTTTTCCAGTGCCTCGACTTCACCAGGTGGAGTGACAAGTCATAAATGCCGTTGTCAGAAGCAGTTTAAGTAACAGCAATTATTATCTTCTGCCCCTTGCATTTTCCGGTACAAAATTTTTCAAAACATCGGATCTCGCTACCTTGCTATCGAAAAAATTAGATAATTCACCGTTAGCGAAGTACCGAGGCCCCATAAAAAAGAAAGATCAACGGCAATCTTTGGTGACTTAGAATGATACTCAGGACTACAATAAAGTTTTGACAAGTGCCAGCTATGTAGAGATCTTTGTTTTCATTAATGCCTTTCAGTTTGAATAAGCAAAGAGATCCTGAACGTCAACTTGGAACGGAATCAATGATCCTCGATACCTCGCTATGCAAAATTGCATATTCTTTAAGCCATGCGACATAGCAAGTATGAATCAGAAGACCCTGCGCAGTTTTCTCACCCTTGATTGAGTATGTGATCAACGGCTATCGCTTTCTTGCTATGAAGAGTTGCAAGGGAGATAATTATAGCGACATAGTGAATAGGGCCCACTACTTACTTTTCAAGCAAACCTAATGGCATATCATTTGATTGATTCTGAATCAGATCGACGGTTGTCGCTACTTCGCTATGGTAAGATGCTTGTTTTTTATGCATAATGAAGTAGCGACATGCTGACGCGTGTCCTCAAATATCAATGGGTCCAAATACAAGCGCCATCAAGGAAAGAATGATATATGTGGTAAGTTCTCATTGGGTAAAGTGACTGACATGTCAAATGCAACTCCTAGTTGTTCTTTCCGTATCACATGATCGTAGGATCCTTAAAGATTGACGATGCAGTTTTAAACACAAAATGTAGTGCCACTCCTTCTATTAATTAGACATGAAAGCATCGTCCATGAGACAAAACAGAGTATAATACAGAGAGTTTTCATCAATTTCATCTCACGCGAGCAAAGATTTGAAGCCATCCTTGTGTAGAAGCAATTACTGAAGGAAAGTGTGTCAAAGTCTGGTAGAAATTTTGAAGTTGTCTATTCATGGAAAGTTTGCAGAAATACAGAGGAAAACAAAGAAAAAATTCAAGTAAGTAATACTACCATAATCCTTGTAGGATTTCCAGTTCTGTGAAAAATAAGTCCAAGATGCCTCCAAAGAAGGGATTTTCAGGTGCAGTAAATTATTTGGATAGGAATGTGCATGATGATTTGCGTGAGTTGCTTCCTGATTCTACTGTAGAGACATCACAAGTTAAGAGGTTAACCTCATTGAACCCTAGGCTAAGGGTAGAGGATGGACTTTATGATAAGGGTAATTGGGTTCAGGATGCTCAGACTTCTCAAACTGGTTTGAGTCTATTCTAAAAATGGTTTGCAAGGAGAAAATTATATGCCCCTCATGCCAATATATGGAATTTTGACCTTAGAAAGCTTGTTGTTCCCAGTGTGTCTATGGATTATGACCTACTTGAAACTGCAGCGAAAAGCTATGATCCATCCAATAAGGTAGTCAGAAGAATGGATGGTGAGGTTTTAATTACCATCAGTCCAAAAGAAATTAGGAAGGTTTTTGGTCTGAGACCTCTCACCATGTATCATGTGCCCATTAATTTGATAGAGTTAGAAAAGGAATATATGTCCAAGAGGGATATAGTTAGACAAGGTGCATTGAAAGCCCACATAGGTAAGATTGGAAATCTACCAGCAATAACATCATCTTCTAAAGAACCTTTCAAGAAATCATGCTTTAATGCCAGGGCAGTAGAAGTATACAGGACCCTGTGTAAAGTCTTCGGAGAGGGTGAAGAAGATTTTATTCCAGTGAGCTTCATGTATATGATCGCCCAAATCTCTTCTTTCGGTGTAGAAATAATTTTTGATTTTGTATCTTACCTGGCTAATGAGATTCACAATGGATTGGTGGGGATTGCAAAGGGCAAGGTGGAAAAGGTCTGGGGTCAATATTCCCTATTGATGCATATGTTTCTTTTTAAGGGGGCTACATTTTTTGCTAAAAAAATGGTTTTGAATAGGGACCAAGAGGGGGAGGCACTACCAGTTCAATTGTGGAGTGTAGAAATGACTTGGGAGGTAGAAAATGCTAGTTTTGTCAGATTTGATAGGCATTTTGCTTCTAGACTAAGATGCCTCATATTGAGTGATAATCCTAGAATTCCTAAAGCACTAATGCATCTTGTTAGGCCTATGGACAGACCCCACAATTTAAAAGTGTCACATAATTGGGGAGATATCATCCCATATCCAGTCTTAACTATCATTAGGGTCTATGGTTTCAAAGGGACACCCCATGTACTACCTATCAGGTACCTTTAAAGGTAGAGGTAGCTGAATTTTTATGGTAGTTGGGAGGAGTGGAGGAAACCTTTTTGCACAAAAGAGGAATAGGATCAATTTTTCCTACTTACACTATAGCTCATCAGTTTGTAATCACTAAAGAAGGATGGATCTTCCTCTACAAATTTTTGGATCGTTATAAGATGGCAGTATCTCATGCTCATTTTTGTGACACAGAAGACTTCTTTAATTCTACTCTTAGACATAGAATCAAGCGTCGTCCAAGTCAACATGAATTTAATTTTCCCAAAGATATAATAAGGAATGAATATTCTATCCAGGAACAAGTAACAAAGAAAGAAAAATGGAGAGTCTATTCAAAATTTTTGGAATTCATTAATTGTTTTGACAAAGATTATAGTCCTCTTAATAATGCTGCAAATAATGCAGATAGGATAAATAAACTCATGAGTACATTTTCAAGAATAATGGAGGTAATGAATGAAAAGAAACAACATTTTATTGATTCTTTTCCAGATAAACCCAGAGAATTTATGAGGAACCTGGGTCTCACCCCTAACATAGGAGTAGGTCCACTAGTTGTTCGAAAGAGGATAGGATATACTGTTATTCAGGAGCAGATGCCCATGGTAAACAAAGAAAAATAGGTAATTGAACCTACTAGTGCTGTCCTTGAAGAAAGACCCCCTGAACCTTCTCCCAAAAGAAGAAAAATAATAAGGGAAGAAGAATCCCATGATGAAGGTTACTCACCTTCCCAAACTCTAATGAGAATTGAGGAAGAGCAGCTCAGCAATGAGCAAATCGAACAAATGGGGTCGCAACGAGGAGTTTTTGTCACTCAAGCAGAAATTGATGAAGCGAACCCCCAGGAGCCTCCTGTGCCAAGTTTTGAATTGACTGTAGCAAATTTCAGAGGAAGGGAATTAGACCCTATTTTGGAGTAGGCAAGTCAATAATTTTTGTTTGAGAACAGTTTTGTTAAATCTAGGGCTTTTCATCAGTTTGCATGGAGGGCAAACATGCACATTTTTGAACAAGGGTGTAGGGATATGAAAGAAGAACATCCAAAAATGGATGAAGCCTCCATTTAGAATCAAATAAAAGAATAGATGATACAAGAATTCCAAAATATAACCCTTGACGAGGGTAGATAGATGGTGAAGAATGCAAATATTTTATTATTGCCCAATTGGGATATTGCTGATGCATTAATTTTTAATTCTGTATCAAATAATTTAGGATTGCAGGATCCAGATAAAAAGGAATTCTTAGGGACAACATTCGGTAATGATCAAGCTACCCTGGTTATGTGGTCATTAAGAAGAGGATCGAGGACTACTCCATTATAGCCTGATGATTCAAGACTAACAGGGAATATCATTGTGAGGAGGGTCGCTGATACTTCAAATGTACAGGCAGCCTACATGAATGTTGACTATTCTAAATTTTCCTTGGCCACTACAGAGAGAGAAGAAAAGGAAATGACTAATTTGTAGAATAAGTATGAAATAGTGGTGGATGCCTACAATCAAGAAGTAAAAAAGAGAATTGAGCTGGAAAACAGGGTATCTCAATTGGAGATGATACTTGGGAAAAGAAAGGTGGGAGAATCTAGTGTGCCTAGAATTATGTACCCTCCATAGTCATTTTTTGGATCAACCCCTATCATTGAAATACCTGGCACCCTTGAAAGGCCACAATTCTATACTGCAGAGGAATTTGAAGAAGAAAAAGTAAAGTTACATGAGTTGTAGATGAAATTGAGAAATCAATATGAAGAAAAGTTAAAGTAGGGTGTAATATATTTGAGGGATAAAATACAATGGTCAAATTTTTATGATCAATTGACAAGAATTATAACCTTTTTGGATGAGTTGAATAAAGAAAAGGATAGACTGACTTCCCTAACGCAGAAATGGAGGGAGAGAAATAATGATATTACAATCATATGTATATCTGCCGTCCAAATGCCTTATCACCAAGTTGAGAAGATTTTTGATTTGTTAAATAAGCTATAAAATTTTGGTGATAAAAGAGATTCTTTACAGAGAAGATTGACACTCTGTTTTTCCAAATATATTGCTGAAAAATTCACCCTATTTTCTTGTGCTTTAGAATCTGTTGATACATTAAAGGTAAAGGAAAAATGGAAGAAGGAGATATATGAGTTATTTAATGAAAGAATAATAAACATTATGAGTGAGGCTGGCCATTGGTTCTTGGAAAATACAAGTGAAGAGCTAGTAAAAATACAATTGTTTTATACTACTATGAAGAAAGAATTTGATGATTTAGAAGAAAGTGCACATTCTTTAATAAAGATACAAAGAGAAGCTCTAAGTTTTGATTGGCCAGAGGATGATGTTTTTAATAAATGGAAAAGTCAGTTTCTAGAACAAATCTCCGAAGATGATGAGGAAGAAGGTGAAAAAGTAGAAATCACCCCTGAAGTTAATACTGAGGACACAGAAACTCCCCAGGCTGAAGTAGATTTACAGATAAATGAACACAACACATCACTTTCAAACCTCATGGCTACTTACTTAGAGGATGAGGATTGATTGTAAGATCAGATTGCTTTTATTTGTATCTCAACAAATAAGAAGCATAACAGAAAGGGACCCACCAAGAATTGTTTTTTGTAATTAACCTTTCTATTATTTTGTTCCTGTTTTTAGAAGGAAACCTATCATTTGTTTAGCCTGAAGCTTGTTGCATCTCACACTATTTAAGTGAGATCCCAAGGCTAAAGAAGGGTCTGAATTCTTTTCTTCTAAGTATTGTGCTTAGTCTAGTTTTTTGTCCAAATTTTGAAGACAAGTTTGTAATGTGTTTCTCTATCAAGTTTTTTTTTGAGAATAGATGAAGATAGAATGAACTGTGTTTATTTCTAAAGGCTATTCTGAGTTTATTGTAAAAGATGTACCATTTTCAAAGGAAATGAATACAAACTATGAACTGTCCCCATTTTAATTCTTTCTGAATTTTGTCTCCTGCTCAATACTTAGCTATCTTGATGTTGTATGAGTAAAAGCCTGTGCAATTGAAGGCAATCTAGTTAGGTTGTATATCCATCTATCATTGCTATTAATTCAATGGATTAAGTAAAAGCTTTGATGAATGTGATAAGATTTATTAATTATTGAAAAGGATTTTGAATGATAAATTCTGAAAAGAACTGCTGATACAATTTGTTGTAAGGAAACAAATTAGATCTTAAATTTTGTTATAGACTCTGAAACCTCAATGGATTAGGCACTGATCAAGTTATTTTAGTTGAAAGAGAAGTATCTTACAAATGTTTTTTCAAATACATCATCAAATCAAATTTTACTTTTATTTCCTGTAGATCTTCAAAGTTGGCCAGCACTTGTCTGCATGAAATCTTTTTAGCTTCAGTTAGCCATTGTTGTTGAAAACGTCTGCAGATCTATAGAAGACTTCCTGGCCATATCTGTTTATGGGATGTGTTTGGCAAGATTAGTAAGAATTATATATATTTGAGGATTTTGAAACGAGAATCAGAATGAAACTAAGAATAATCCTCATATAGTTGTTTCATATTTGAACCATCCCTGGGTATACCCACCCTGGTTTTGCAGAGCCAAAAGAGTAGAAAACCATTTGTGGTTTTGTTGAAGTTAGGTCCAAATACCTTACATATGCAATTGGTGATAAGAATAGGCTAGTCTTTAGATTGTGTATGTACTGTCATTATGGTATTAAGCTTTTTGTCGCTTAGTAGTTTTAGTACTTTTTAAAACACCAATAGCTCCCACCACCAATTGCAATAGTAACAGTTGACACCATTTAGATGCTGAGTGCAGAAGATGGAAAGGACACAACAAAAAAGAAAATAGGACAGATTGCTACATCTAATCCTATAGCATATTCAACAAGTACACCTTACTTTTTTATCATTGATCAAGGGGAGTTTGATGAGGAAAAGGAGGATAAAACAAAATATGAGGAATAGGCCACCATTAAGACATTGATAGAATTACCAAAAATAGGCACTCCTAGAAAAACTCTTTAGAAGTTGAGCATCAAGATGATACCTTTGCAAATCTCCACATCAAGAACAAGTTCTACAAGGGTTACTAGGGTACTTCACTATGGAGACCCTTAGTTAGATGAAGAGATAGTCATACCTTCTTATGACTCTAAGACTATTAGTATTGAACGGATTATAGAGATGCAAATTGCATTGGTTAGAAGAAAGAAGCAAAGAATACTCAGAAAGGTATATAAGCACATGCAAGCACTACTTGAGATAAAGGACATCTTTATGGATGCCTTTAGCTTGTAGTCACTAGATGAGTCAAAGCTTATAATGGAACAATTATTAGATATAGTTGAAAAGGTGAAAATTAAAGACTAGGACACAAATGCCAAGCTTATGGAGTGGTCTAAAAGGAAATTTTTGGGAAAGGTAAATGAGAAAAAATAGCACTTGCATAGGTAGAATTGGTCAAGAAAATTGAAAAGCTCAAAACTATAATTGAGAACATATTCTCACTATACAAAAAGTTGTGTGATTTTTCCAATTTCACACAAGAAATAGGCTAGAGGATATTGAGCTTGGAGAGAAATATTAAGATTTCTAGCATGCAATTACCAAGAGATCCAGCTCAAAGTGAGAAGCATTTTGCTCAATAACTTCACACTCAAAAGGAGTTAGCTGCACTTACAAGTGAAGGGGCCAATATTAAAGCCAAATTAATGCAGATGCAATCCTACGTAATCCCACATTCAGAGGTCCTCCATAAAGAGCAAGCCTATGTAGAGACTATTCTCAAGAAAGATCTCAATCTTTCTACACTTGATGGGCTTGAACATCTTGCTATGGAGACTGCCATTCAGCATAAGTCACTTGAAATTGCTTTGGAAAATTGAGATGCAAGTTTGAAAATGATAATGGAGGTAAACAATATATTTTTGACTAAATATGGTATTACTTTTTAGAACCCTTGGACATAAGTGTCAAAAAGGGGGAGGAATAAAAATAAGGGATATATATATATATATATATATATATATATATATATATATATATATATATATATATATATATATATATGATGTTCTGGGGGAGAAATAATAAGGAAGATATAACTAAGGGGGAGAATACTAAGCATTTTGATTACATTCTTTCATTCATTTTTTTGAAGAATAAAGGGTGAAAGATTATAGATAGCCAAAAGATGGAACATCTTAGTACATAGGTATATATTATAGAAGAAGGGAAAAGGAAAAGAATATTAGGTACATTTAGCACAATTTTTTGGTTACAAGAATAGACAAGGCACAATCAGCTCAGGGGGAGTTATAAGCTATTTTGATTTTTTTTGAAATTTTGTACATATGCAGAGCATAATGATTAATGTATTCATAAGTTCAAACCAATAATGTTTAGTTAATGTTTTCAACACTCGTGCTGAAGGGGGATATTTTTATTCTTAGAATGGTTTTGACATTTGAGTGTCAACACACTTAAGTACTTTCTACATAGAAGATAAGTACACTACATATGCTGAGCTACAGTATGTGCTGAGCCAAAATTCCAACAAGTGCTAAACATTATGTACAGTTGTCAAGTGATATATAGGTGTTGAGTCATAGTTTATGTTGAGAAAGTTATAATTTTTCATGTGCTAAGTGAGCTAGAACTATGCATTTTCTGAGGAAGATAAAATGTAATAGGTGTCAGGAAAACTAGGATCAAACATATGCAGCACACTAGTAATCCAATATGTGCTGACTAACACAGAATCAACATTCAAGTTTGTACATTTATAAAATTAGATGCAAAATTTTTTTTGGATGATTCACAAAGGGATTAGAAGATAAGATCAAATTTTTTGTCTTACCTATGTTATCAGAATGTAGCCAATTAGAAAATTGGAGATAGCATGCAACCAATAGGCTAAATCTAAGGATTCAATTGGGAAGTTTGAGTTCATGATTTCATTGCAAACCATAAGTCTACAAAATATTTATAGGAAAGCTTAGACCCATATAATTTTGAGTTTCCAAGGAATAGCTAAGAAGAAGAAAATGAAGTTACTAAGCAGATAAAAAAATTACAAAATAGGGCAAGTAGCAAGAGTGTCACAGACTTAATGAATTGAGCATCAATTACTTATCCAGTTGATCAAAATAGAACAAGGGCAATGATCAGATATCAAATCAAGAAAGGATCACATCAGAATGAGTAGATCAAGTTCCTGAAATAAGAAATTAAAGATTTTCAATAATCAGGTTAAAAGATTTCTAATGCTTTCCCACAATTGTATTAGATAGTGGTAAATCCTATGTTGATAGGTTAGCTTAACAACTATTTAGTAGATCCTTTGAAGAGGTGACTAAATCCTTTAATAGTGTGACACTTCATGTAAAGTGTTTTAAATCCTTTAACTAGGTCACTATTGACACAATGTAAATCATTTAATAGGGCAGAATATCAAAAGTGGTTAAACAATTATTGTTGCAGTGATTTTGTGAGTATCATCGCCACCCCAGTTTTACCTTCTTATTCCTGGAGGGTTTCTAGGTTACCAAAATTATGGTGTTATGTGTTTTTATGCATGTGTTTACTTTATGTTTATTTAATATGTTTACATGCATGCAGTTTATTTTCAGTCATTTGTTTTAAAGGAATTGAAAAGATTAAAGAGTGGGACTTCTGATTCAGCCCCTCCTCTAAGAAGTATTGTTCCCATTTGAATATTCCAACATAGAAGGCATCCTATGAAAAATATAGAGATTATTTTAGATCTCATTATGTGAAAAAGTTGAGGAATTTTTACATGATGTGTAGTGGAGGACATGTTCCTGAGGTTGTCCTAATAATGTGGTTAAAAGGACTAAGTATGATTCGATGTTGTATAGAAGTTACACTTGTTTAATAAGGAGTGAAGAAATAGAGCATCTATTTGCACATTTCTAATGTTCACATTATATCTTTTAACCAAGATGTAATGAGGAGATGTAGAGTCAGCTACAAAAAAAAGAGATTTAGGTGATGACATTAGTGTGTGTACAAGATGTGGTTTCACACATGTAGAGTTTTGTATTGACTGTGAAATGATAGTGTTATTATAATATGAATTAATTAACAATCTTATTTTAATCGATTGGGAATCCTTAAAGCTAACTCAAGGAATTATTATCCAAATATGGTATACATGAAAGTTATTTTCCTTATTTGTAAGCATACTTGGATTAGAGGATCAAGCGAAATGTGAAGTAGTAGTGCACAGTGCAAGAAGGAGCATAATTCTTACTTAATGTGTGTAAGTGATCCAAGGGATCATTGGATGTGTAGTATGAGATCTGATTACAAGATCTAAATGAGTAGAAGTCTAGCTGATAGGATAGAGACAAAGGTAGAAGTACTTTATTATACAAAGTTAGAAGTTAAGATGACAGAGGGAGAATCTCAGAGGGAGTTTTCATGAATGTAGAGTCATAGTCAAACTAAGGATATTTTCTGAAAAGATTTCTTTGCATAATGACATGTTATGTTTCCATCAATGCCAAAAATGTAGATTATTGAAATCAAATATTCAATTTTTTATTGTCATTGATGTTACAGAAATATCACACTTTAACTAAGCACAACTAGTATTAACCAAGCTCAATCAAGCACTAAAGAAGACTCTACTATCAAATGAGTAAAATTTAGAAAGAACCAAGTTCAGTTGGTCACCAAAGGAATTTAGTGTAAACTGAGTTAGGTTGGTTACCAAAGGAATTCAATATTAACTGAGTCACTCATTTTTCATATAAGTCAACTAGCAACATATTACCTTTTTTAATTAAAAGGTTAATACAAGTCAACCTAGTGGAGGTTAAATACATTTTAGAAAGGGTATTCAAGCTAACTTTACATTGGCTATTATATATATGAAAGTTCAAGTTATGGATTGAAATGTGGAATAACAAAGGAATGTGTAAGATGTAAAATAAGGTGGATATTTTTTTGAAGTATGAACATCTAAGAAGTTGAAAACAATATTATAATAGGGAGGATCTAGAGGATAAACAAGAACACTGATTTGAATTTGCAAAGTTAGTTACTTTATCAATCAGGTCAATCATTATTACTCTCTAACAATTGTAGCCATGAAGAAATCTCTTAATAGAGTTGATTTAATAGAAATTTTGTAAATCCTTTAACAAGGTGGCATTCCTAGATTGAAGTGTATGAAGACCTCTAATAGGGATAATTAAATTCCTCTACTAGGGTAATACTTAACCATGTTTTTTGTAACCTTTAAAAATGTTGGCTACTAATAGTTCTCACTTTAGAAGACTAAAATGTTGTACCTAGTTGCATTGGTGGTTTTCCAAAAATTAGGTTTCCACATTAAATTTTTATGTCTCATGTGTTCATGTTATTTTTTTAATGCTTTATTTTTCTATAACTAACTTACTAAAGGTTATTTCACATTAGTATCCTAACACTTCTTTGTTAACCAAATTATAGTTGACATTTAGTTCTAACCGAGCAGTGCAAGGATTTTGGCATAGTGAGAAGTTTGTATTGACATCTAAGGGATTTGGAAAAAAATTTGTGGTAACTTAGTCACCTCCACCCTCTTAGTTACTCTTATATTTCCAATATATTCAACACCATCAAAAAATTAATTTAATTACCCTTATAAAGAGAAGTTGTAACAGACATTAGTCTTTTGTAAAATTATACTATACAATATGATTTATGAAAAAGATAAACTTGTAGTTATTTCATTAACACCCACATGATTTTTTCTTAGTAGAGGAAGTTCATTCACTTATCAAGTAATTCTTGAAGATCTCAAAGCTGCATATAATGTTCCATATGTAGTTTTAAACCTTCATGCAGTTGAAAACATGGTTAGTGCTAGTTAACTGAGACACGCAATCAATTCCAACTACGCTTTCCCTAAGCTTAAGGTGGATGAGAGGATTCAATAATTTTCTCATGTTTTGAGGACCCTTTAAGGATTTTTTCAACTTTTTGAGGTTTTTTTGAGTTGAATTTTAGTGAACTATCAATTGAGGAGGTCTTTTGGACAGTTCAATAGAAAGTTTCGAGTAGTTTTACATCCTTTTTGCAGGATTTTTAGTGATACCTAAGGACAATTTTTATTTTTAGAATGGGGACATGTATATCAATATGGCTTCTTTTTAGGATTGCATTTAGGGTTAATCTTTCTATAAGGTTAATGTTGTAGGATTTATTTTTTAGTTCTTTCTTTTTGTTTTTATTTATATATTGCAAAGAGGGGCATATTAATTGTTGATCTCATATTTGTTTTGAAATTTGAGTGTCAAAACACTTAAGATATTTACTAAGTTCATGAAGAGCTAGTAATATATGTCGAGTATAATATGTATAAATGTTGAATTGTAATGAGTGTCAAGTAATTCACATGCTGAGTCAATCAAGTGTCTAGAAAATAGATATTGCCAAGTAAGTTCTGTAGACACCTAAAAACCTTTAGAAAATAAAGTATTTTTATTTTTTGAAAAAGTCCTGATGACATCATCATTTATTAATTATTTATTTAATTAATTAATTAATTAATTTTTATGCCATTAAATCCCTTTATCTTAATTAATAATATTTAATTAAGGAATCCCTCCCAAAAATGTTTAAATCTTATTTAAACATTATTTCCTTATTTATTAATTATTTAATTAATAAATTGACCAAAAAACCCAAAATAAATAAAAAATTTATTTTTTTTGCCCAAAACTTGGCCAATTTCCTTAAGACCACTAACCTCTTCCAAAATCTTCTAATCCTTCTTTAATTTTAATTAAAGGCTAATCCCATCATTTCCTACCCATAATCCCAACTCAAAATATTTAATTAAGATTAAATATTAATCCTCATGTTTATTAAAAAAGTTTTAATAAATATCTCCTCAACCCAAACCCTTGAAATAAATAAAACTTTATTTATTTCCTAAAAATCTAATTTATCCTCATCCTAAGAAGTTCTAGACTCTTCTAGAAAGTCTTCATCCTCATCCTACGAAATTCTAGACTATTCTAGAAAGTCTTTATCCTCATCCAAAGTCTAGACTCTTCTAGAAGATGTCTTTAAACCTAATCCTAATCCCCTCCTAACCTTGTCACATTCCCTAAAAATGGGTTAAGACTTCCTAACCCAAGCCAAAGTTAACAAATATCTCCTCTTTCACCCACCCTCATTAAATGCCATCCACTTGCCTATCCCTAAGCTAATCCTAAACCATCCTAATCCATCCTCTAATCATTTGCACAAGCCTAAGCAAGCTTAAAACCCTCCTAATCAAGTCCAAGTCGAAATTTCTCTCATCACCCTCAAAATATCTCAACCATAAAACTTTATGAAGCCCACTAGGCCATAAATGACTCTGCCAAGCCCTTTTATGGCTCTTACAAGTCATTATGAGGGTCTTTATGAAGATTTTATCCCTTGAGCCTCCTTTGTTGACTCATCCTTCCCCTTTCCTCCATCCTCTCACCATGTGACATGTGTCACTCTTTGATTGGCTATAAGGAAGCACAATCCATGTGCTCTCTTCTCATGCAATTTGAGCCCTCCATGAGATTTTTCCCATCCTTGCATCTTAGCCCTCAATCCCTCAAGCCTCTTGCCTATAAATTGGATCCTTCCCCTTTGCAAAATAAGACAATTCATGAAGTAAAGTTATAATGCTATTTTGAGAGCCAAATCCATACTAAAGCCATCTATCCACACCAAAAATCCACAATCATCCATTGAAGCCTTTGGAAGCATATTGAGCATACATCATATCCATTTAGACAAAGCTACTCAACAAGAGAGCTTGTCATTGAGAGAGCCCATTAATGGCTCATATTCTCAATTGAGAGCTCATCTTAGTCTATCTTGAAGTTTATGAATTTTGTTTAGTTTGTAGAAGCTTTATTTAAATTTGGTTTCTATTAGCATACTAACATTTCTCATATACAAGTTCAAGTGCTGAGAAAGATATAATAATACTAAGTGTTGAGCATCAACATTATGAAGAGCTGAGTAACACAAAATGAAACTAGTTATTTGTGATGGCACAAGCAACTATGTAAACTATTTTTGAGCCAAATTATTGATAGATCTCGAAGCTTTAAAGATAAGATGCAATCTATTTGGATTCCTCATGCAATCAACATGTAACCAGTCATAGAAATTGAAGGAATTCAGCGAGAAAAATGAATGAATCTCAATCGTAGATTCATAGCTAACCCTAAGCCACCAAAGTTTTTTTAAAGGAAGATAAAGCCCCATAATTTAGAGTGAGAATGAGTGAATGTGTATGTGAGGAGGTGATTTTAATGAAATGAAAGGGGTGAATTGATCAGTTTTAAAGTGACTTAGAAGAAGGAAAAAACTATAGAATCAGTTTGCAGAATCGAGAATCAAGGATACAACAATTTCATATCAGATTAGAAAGGATCAAGATAGACTAAATTGAGATCTAAAATCAGAAATATAGGATTGTAAGTAGTCACATCAAAAATTCTGCTATACTTTCTAACAACTATACGAGTAGGATGAAATCCATTGTATTAAGGTTGACTTAACAGTCCTAATAGGGTGACATTCTAAGTGAGTTTTCTAAAGTCCTTTAGTCAAGAACACTTTTAACTGGGTGTTAAAATCCTTTAACAGGGTGGGATCTAACAATCAATTGTAAGCCTTTAATAAGGTAGGCCTTCCACAAGGCAAATCATGAGAATGGTCAAACTATATAACCTCAATAGGTGAAATCTATTGTTGCAGTAGTACCTTCTCGTTGGAGGGTTTCTAGGTTATCATATCTAGTGTCAATTATTTAAATGAATGCATTTACTTTACATGTTATTTCAATATGTTTATGCATGCATTGTTATAAGGTTAAGAGTTTTATTGGTTAGAGATTAGTACTTTTGATTCACCCAACCTTCAAAAGTATACATTTCCTAGTATTTCCAACAATTGGTATCAAAGCCGAGTTCTCATCAGGAGAAGCCTTACATCTTGGAGAAAAGATCTTGAAATGAAATTTTACAAGTTGGGAGATACCATTGAGAAATAGGAGATTGAGATACATCTCTTACTACAAAAGATGAAGCTAGAGATGCCTTGAGAAGTTCACTAAAGAGAAAAAAATAAATTAATATGGCAAAAAATGACACACAATATAAAGAAATTGACACAACAAAGTTGTTTGTAGATGGTAACTCCTATGAATTTGATGTAGAAATTGTAGATCTCATGGAAAAGAATAGAGAACAAGATGAGGAGATCAGAAATCTCAAGTTGGAACAAGAATAACAAGCTATATTTCAATGTGAGGTGACTGAGCAAAAGAAGAAAGCTATAGCAGACAAGGGCATGATTGAAGAAGACAAAATAATTTTGGCAAATAGATTGGAAGAAAAATTAACAGAGCTATCTAGGATCTCAAACATGAAATTGGACACCCTAAGCCAAATTATGAGTGCCCATCATGAGTTGAATGTCAAGGACATTGAGATAACTACATTGAAGTTGTAGAATGAACAATTGCAAAATGACCTCAAAAAAGAAAAAGAGTTTGTTGAAAGTTTCAATAAGCCTAATGAATCCATCAATAAACCTAATGAAGCCATTGGGAAATCAAATGAAGTGATCACTTCACATCAAAGGTCAAGTGGTCACATCTCATCAAACTAAGCAAAGGTAGGTATGTGGGACTGATATTGAAATGCTTCATCATACATCAATTCCAAGATAAGTTAGTGCTAAAAGGATAAATTAGCATGAATAAATATGCAAGATAACAAGTAAATTTCATGGTTAAATCTTTAAGTTTTCATTCTACTACTGAGTGTGAAAAGTCCTCTTCAATTGCTAAGTAAATTCTAGTGTGTGTCAAGCTATTAGCAAAAGCCAGTTGAAGCTGAGTCAGTAGTAGCTGGAAACTGAAGAGAATCTCTATAGAAGTTAGTAAGGTTAATTATTATAGCTTCTAAGTGATGAGAAAACTAATGGATGCTGAGTGAAATAGAAATTGCATTGGAGCTGAGTTTATAGTTTTATATGCACCATGCATTAAATGTGATGTTCTAAAGGGTATAAGGCCATTTTTTGCTCATTTTCTTGTCATTAAAAATATAGAGCAAGAGTGAGCAGCATGAAGAAGAAATTTTCAAGCAAGAAAAAAGCATTTGTATGAATCAAATTGAATATCAAGTGTGAGATCATCGATTTTGAGATATTCTTCATCTGATAAGCTATGTAGTTTACATATATGTTAAAATCCTAGTTTGTAAAATGGCCTCTAGTTATAATAATCAAAAGGATAAGTAACCATTTGAAGTTCAATTAGTAAGAAATGAGGTCAAACAACTAGACTTTAGGGCTATAAAATAGGTTGCTTACAAGAATGACCCAACAAGCACATTATCTGCTATTTTGCCCAAGGTTGTTATGGTTCAAGATGTAAGGAAGTGTTATAACTCTAAGGTAGGAGGAATTAGAGACATGGAAATTCATCAAGCATATGATAAATTATGTGGACATCAACATTATCAACATAATTATAATAAGTGTTGAGCATTACCATTATCAAGTGCCAAGTAATATAGAATGGATCTATTTGTTTGTGATGGCAGAAATAACTATGTAAACCATTTTTGAGCTGACTTATGAATAGATCTTGAAGCTTTTAAGATAAAATTGAATCTATTCGGATTCCTCATGCAATCAACATGCAACCAATTAGAAAAATGGAAGGAATTGAGTAGAAAAAATGAACGAATCTCAATTGTAGATTCATAACTAACCCTAAGAAACCAAAGTCTTTTTAAATGGAGATGAAGCCCTCTAACTTAGAGTGAGAATGGGTGAATGTGTATGCAAGGAGGTGATTTGAAGGAAATGAAGGGGGTGAATTGATTATTTTTAAGGTGACTTAGAAGAAATATAGAACTATAGAATCGGTTTGTAAAATCAAGGATCAAGGATACAACAATTTCATATCAGATCAGAAAGGATCAAGACAGACTAAATTGCGATCTAAAATCAGAAATACTAGATTATAAGTAGTCAAATCAAACATTCTACTGTACTTTCTTACAATTGTATCAATAGGATGAAATCCTTTGTATTAAGGCTAACTTAAAAGTCATAGTGAAATAGTTTAATAGGGTGACATTCCAAGTGAGTGTTCTAAATTCCTTTAGCCAAGCACACTTTTAATAGGGTGTTAAAATCTTTAATAGAGTGGGATTTAACAATCCTTTATAATCTTTTAATAGGGCAAGCCTATCACAAGGAAGATCATGAAAATGGTCAAAATATGTAACCTTAACAAGTGAACTTTATTACTATAGTAGTGAAGAATTGTGGGTGTCATCCCCACCCTAGCTTTACCTTCTCATTGGAGGGTTTCTTGGTAATCATATATGGTGTTAATTGTTTATATGAATCCATTTACTTTAAATGTTATTTCAATATGTTTATGCATGTATTTTTATAAGGTTAAAAATTATTGGTTAGAGAATACTACTTCTGATTCATCCCCCTCCCCCACTCCCCACTCCTACCTGCTCTCAGAAGTATACATTTCCTATTTGTATGTCCAACATTAATTATAGCTCATGTTATTTTTATTAGTTGTTCCTTAATATTATACATATAGTTTTTGGTTCCTTCTATATTATTTTTTAGTATTTTCAATCTTGATTGTAAGTTTTTCAATCAAGTATTTGTCGCCATGATTTCATTCCCCTATATTTTTCAAACTTCTAGATTAGGGTTGAGTCAGTGTGATGTTAGAACTATGTCTAGATTTCTGTTAAGGAACTTCACTTCTCATCTATTCTATTGTGTCCACCTAGGTGGGCACTCAAAAGAAATCAATGCAATTGTTCATATTAGGTGATTACAAAAAGGAAGGGTAAGTCTATGCATTTCTTAGATGAGATGGAAGTTTGTTCTAAAACCTTAATAATTTAATCAAAAGTTCATGGAAAAGATAAGATACATTCAAAGGGAAGATCATACTCATATTTAGAATAAAAGATAGCAGAGAACATCAATGGTTGAGACTTAAAGATGATATGCAGATCGTGAGAACAAGCTAGAAGCAAGAATAGTTGAATTTGATACACAATGAGAATTGAAAGATGAAGAGTTGGTGAAAGAATCAAGTCAAAGGTGTTATGAATCTTGTTACAATCTAGTCAATAATTTATATTTAATCTACATGTCTATGTTGCAAAGTTGACAAGTCAATTGGCTCAGGGACTAAATCCAAGTCATTAGATGAAGACCAAATCAAAAAATGATGTTTTAAAGATGGAATTATAATTATTCAATGATGAATTTCCTTAGTCATTGATCTCCAAATTAATTTATTCTTGTCATTATGTCTCTTTCCAAATTTTCACAAAAGGTAACCAAAGCAACACTATGATAGTTCAACATGTGTCCTAATGGGCCCGTTATATTCCATAAGGCACTTGTAATGCCCTAAAAAGGGATCCAAAGAATTAACCTAGAATTTCACTAAGTTTGGTAACATTTTTTTTATTTTTATAACATGAACGTAAATACCACATATAACTTGTACATAATAATGGAAGCAATAACAATGTCCATCTCAAAGTAAACATAACATATATAACCAATTTCATTCTTTAAGAATCCCTTAACGTTGAGTTACATCTAAACTAACTAACATACATGAATCCATCTAGTACAACATCCACATGAATAATAATGATAAGTCCAATGTTCATACATTACATTTCTAAATGCTCAATCATCCACTATACATGTCACAGGGTATGAAGGCTTAAAAGAATATACATATGTGAAATAAGGTACATCATCCTATTCCAATCCATGACACATCAAAGTAGAGATAATCACATGATACATCATCATATAAGACATAAAGATAAAAAAAATAAACTAAGTGCACGGTTCCTCTCAACCGTAAATAGCATCATTAGACCATCGTGGATCCTAGCCATCCCTCCGTGCATAATATTCCAAAGCACTGAAGAGATCATCGGCTATTAACATAGTAGGAATGTCACTCCTAAAAACATCCTACTAACATGCAAAGTAAAGCATAATAAATCATCAACTAACATATGCAAATCATCAATATAAGAAACATACCAATAAATACATCCATCATAAGGTATATCATCAATCATAATGAAGATAAATACCAACCAAGAATGCTCTAGCCACGGTGTCTCAGATGGATCTCAAATGATAAGAGTGGAAAAAAAATACCACCCAACCGCATGGAACCTAAGTGGTCCACTCCCACCGTTCTGAGGAGATAATCTCAAGTCTCAAACAGGCTATCCATAACACATAGCACAAATCTCTATAGTCCAAGAGTCCTAAAAGTATACTAACTCAAAGGTTCCAATCACACAAAAAACTAACATCTAATTCTCAGAGGCACACAATGACATGTAGGAAACCTACTTTGCAAGTGGGAAAGTGTCATCGTAATTATCACCTACAAGTTACCCTGGCAGTTAGCTAAACTCTATGGGTCCATACTGATCTCATGCGGCAACTAGTATCCTCTCATACTGATGAGGCATACTATGGAATGCACGGTCACAACCATGCGTTCTCACTACTCCCATCCTAGCCTATACAAGTGCTCAAGGCATGGGCAAGAACATCAAAACAATTATCTTTTTAGGTTCATTTAATCTGCATTTAATGTGTAAATGTTATCACTTATTAACTAAACTTACAATGAGTTACCTTGGTAGCCACTTAGGGCCCCAGCCCCCATTGCAAGCCACTTCCCAACACTACAAGTAGATTACCTACCCTAAGCTCATGGAATCATAAATCACCACAGTGCTATACAAGCGACTGTAAAGAAAATACAAAAGATAATCCATAAAAAAAAGAATCATCAAATATCCATAATAAAAGCATCAAATATCCATAAGAAGAATCACCAAATCTCCAAGATATGAATCATCAAATCTCCATGAGCATTTGAAAAGCATCCATCAAAAATCATGACCACAATAGTTCTCAATCGACAACTGAAGCCATCACTGATAATCATAAGTATCCATTGGTTCTCAATAACCAAAATATATCTCAATCATACTAATCGAAGACTCCAAAAATGGTTGAGTCAAACATGTCACAACATGACATCATCAAGAAATAAATCCACATTTCAGTCCCATCATGGCGACTAGAAAATAATCCAATGATAACTAATCGATGACTCAAAAATGATTAGCTCAGGTATCTCATACACATACATCTTAGCTTCACACATGAAGACTGATGAAAAAATACAAACATTTCATAGAGTATACAATCACATTACCATGGTTGGGCTTATAAAAATTGAGACCAAATAAGATCAACATGCCATCATATCTCATAACCTCTGAACCTCTGGTAACAACTTAGGACTGGTCAACACTAGTCAACCCAAAACCCAAAACAAGAAGCATAGAGAATACATGATTCAAACACATGTTTTGGTTAACTAAATTCACATAGTTGAATAATGTGTAGGGGTTTCCAATTTTCTGTTTGCAAGTATATTTTCCAGTGTCTTAAGTTCCATCATTTGACCTACAAGTCAACCCATTGTCCCCGATAGCATTATCCTTCCATTATTAAGAATTACATTCTAAGAATAGCTTAAGGGTAAATATTCACTAAACTGATCATCATTGACCTTTAATTAAATTGTTCTCTATATTTAACCATGATCCATATTCTAATTGATTAATCTTTCAACTTTTCTAAGATCATTATTCATTATAAGAGGACCTATTATCATTCTTCGAATAAGAGATCATAACTTTATTAAATTGGTCAATTAAATGAATCAATTCTCATAGGTGCACAATCCATGACCTATTAACATCTTATTAGTTTTCAATTAGAAACTTAATTAAGTATTACTAAAGTTTGATTCTTTTAATTTAATCGTTATCATCATTGACAACCATATAAAAATAATGCATATTAATAATATTCTACTAAGAAAAAATTGCAATAATATCTTTAATTCATTCCATGCTTTCATATATTATTTTTGTAAAGCTTAAGCATAAAGATCTCTTGGTTATGGAAAATGGAGAAATATCTGTCCTTGAATAAAATAGTCCCAGTACAACGGCCATATCTCCTTAATGAACTGTTGGATCGGGCTGAAATTGAAATATGTTAGAGAGGGCCAAGTTGCGCCAATTCTGACTAGAGCGATTGAATAAATTCGATCACGATAAAAAGTTATGAATGATTGAATTCGGGTCTATCCAAGGGGCAGCGACAGGACAATTTTATGATGAATTAAGAATTTCCTCTTAAAATAATTGTTCTCTAAATTTACCCATTCATCCATCTAATAGGTTTGTCCATACGCATCTGAAAATATAATTTGATAGAAAGATTACATCTAATCATTCAAATTTTCAACTTAGAATTTCTATTTTAATTTCAAATCTTGTCTATCTAATTTCACAATATAAATTCAAACTCAAACCTGATTAAAATCTAATTATTTCTCCTTAATTGGATCTAGGATTTTTCTATTGTTTTCTTCTCATCCAAATAAAACATCTAGATTTCAATTTCAAATACAGAAAGTATTCAGACACATAAAACAAATATGATGAAGATAGGAAGAGAAAGAGTGCAAAGGGAATATGAGAATATCACAAGTGCACCTGGACACTGATGCTAATTTGCCATGCCTCAGAAGTTCATAGAAAATCCCTTTCTGCTTCATCATTCATAATTCTTCCAAGAATCCAAGCCAATCGAATCCTCCAAGTGATTAGAAGTGCTAGAAGGATCATAGAAGCAAGTAGAAAATATATGAGCATATGAATCTTCTCCCCTGCATGTAAGCTTTGAAGCTTCTATTTTAGCTTGTAGCTTGTAGCTTCCATTAAGCTTTTCATTTAAGCTTCTATAAATGCCTAAGTATCAAGAGCTCTAAAGAAACTTTTGGAATGCTTTTTGAAACCGTTGAAAGGTGTCACCAACTAAGCATGGGTCTTTTCCAATTCTTTTTGATGAGTCATAGAATTGTAGATACCTTGTGTTTAATTGATGCACTAACCCCCGTGTTGTTGACACATGTTAATTCCCATGCAAGCTTATAACTCCAATTTATTTTACTCTTTCCAATTTAATTTATTTATTTATTAAGTCTCATGCACTAACTTTAATATCTCCACGTTTCAATCTTAATATATTTATATTTTAATCATATGAGATTTAGAATCTTTTAATAATTTAAAATATATTTTCCACTTTTAAATTTTATTTTCCAAAATTTTATTGCTAAAATATTTATTAGCTTTAATAATAATATTATTTAGTCATTTATTTAAAAATGAGCTCCAAATATATTATTATTAAAATAAATATCATCACATTCCAAATTTAAACCTTTAACTTTTATTTTCAAATTTAATTATTTTATTTAATTAATTTCTCAATTAATTAAATAAAATAAATATTAAAATACCATATTAATTCTTCATTTAATTAAACCATTAATTAAATCTTTTAATTAGGCTTAATTAGTAGAAAATACACCAAAAACTCACAAGGTAAAAATATGAAAACTCATCATAGCCAAAATACATACAAAATCAAATCAAGGGTTTAAATTATAAATTAAGTCATCTGACACATTCAGAGGGTACTCAACTCAGATACTTGTCCTAATTTTTCAATTAGGACAAATGGCTTAAAAGGTTGGGATTTGGACTTGAGAATTTATCTCCCCTCTCTTATCATTGAGATAGTGTGATAGGGTACGCTCATCCTGGCAAATCAGGGAAGTCGATACCCGGTACTTGCAACTTGCATAAAAATCATGCATGTAGAAACACAATATATACTAAACTAAAAAGGCAATGGCAAGAAGTGGTGCATCCTATAGATCTCGACTAGTAGGTGACTACGACTCTTTTCCTTAACCACATTAGACACACCATACAAAAGAAAACACACAAAGCAAACACACACACCATACACATGCAAGTATGGGGTAAGTATCTATAAGAAAACACATATGATAATAAATCATCTTACTAATCATCATCAATAACTACAAATACTAAAAATAATCATCATACATATATGAAATGTAGAGTCTAAGTAATCTCATCACATATCAACTAAATCCATAGCATAATATTTGATAATCTCATAATAATGTTACTAACCATCAACATGAAACTAGCTCTACAAGAGTTCAACAATGATAACAAAATGCAAACCAGGGGCAGGCACTACATCCACCCCCCCTGGGATTAGGTTTACTCCTGGAAGCCTACAAGAATGAAAAGCTAAGATACTCACTATGTGGGTCCCATTGAACCCTTTTCCTCTGTAGGGAGGAATGATTCCACTGAAGATATTACAACACCCTTAGAGCAATATGATTCTAGTTTAATGGTGAACCAAAAACTATATCGATCCAACATTCATTCTGTTAACAACTACTAAAATAGATCCCTTAATACATTCTAAACAAGAGCAACTTAATGCTTGCAAAGATAAAAAAAGGTATACTACTTTAAAACATAGATAAAATGATATTTGTTTTACAACTAGAATGAGTTTCAATTTTTAGTTTTGCCTTCGTTTAAGTTTTCAGTAGAATTTTCAATTTTGAAAGCTAAGTTTGAAGTATGGAAAATATGCAAGTAACAGTTTTAAGTTCTGTTTCAGTTCACCTAGTTTTCAAATTTTTTGTTTGAAAGAGATACACATGATAGTTCAAAGTTTTCATTTTGTTTAACTAGTTAACAACTAGTGACATTCCAATATACCCAAAGCCCAAGTTGTAGTGCTTGCCCTTGGTTCACATTTTTCTATCATTGTTGAACTCTTTTAGAGCTAGTTTCATGTTGATGGTTAGTAACATTATTATGAGATTATCAGATATTGTGCTATGGATTTAGTTGATATGTTATGAGATTACTTAGACTCTACATTTCATGTATGTATGATAATTATTTTCAGTGTTTGCAATTATTAATGATGATTTATTATCATATGTGTTTTCTTATGGATACTTACCCCATACTTGCATGTGTATGGTGTGCTTGTTTGCTTTGTGTGTTTGCTTTTGTATGGTGTGTCTGATGTGGTTAAGGAAGGGAGTCGTAGTCACCTGCTAGTCAGGATCTACACAATGCACCACTTCCTTCCATTTCTTGTTAAGTTTAGCATATATTGTGTTTCTACATGCATGGTTTTTATGCAGGTTGCAGGTATCGGGTATCAAATTTTCTGAATTGCCAAGGTGAGCGTACCTTATCACACTATCTCAATGATAAGAGAGGGGAGATAAATTCTCAAGTCCAAATTCCAACCTTTTAAGCCATTTGTCCTAATTGAAAAATTAAGACAAGTATTTGAGTTGAGTACCCTCTGAATGCGTCAGATGATGTAATTCGTAATTTAAACCCTTGAATTGATTTTGTATGTATGTTGGCTATGATGAGTTTTCATATTTTTACCTTGTGAGTCTTTGGTGTATTTTCTGTTAATTAAGCCTAATTAAAAGATTTAATTAATGGTTTAATTAAATGAAGAATTAATATGGTATTTTAATATTTATTTTATTTAATTAATCGACAAATTAATTAAATAAAATAATTAAATTTAAAAATAAAAGTTAAAGGTTTAAATTTGGAATGTGATGATATTTATTTTAATAATAATATATTTGGAGCTCATTTTTAAATAAATGACTAAATAATATTATTATTAAAGCTAATAAATATTTTAGCAATAAAATTTTGGAAAGTAAAATTTAAAAGTGAAAAATATATTTTAAATTATTAAAAGATTCTAAATCTCATATGATTAAAATATAAATATATTAAGATTGAAAAGTGGAGATATTAAAGTTAGTGCATGAGACTTAATAAATAAATAAATTAAATTGGAAAAAGTAAATTAAATTGGAGTTATAAGCTTGCATGGGAATTAACATGTGTCAATAACACGGGGATTAGTCCATCAATTAAGCACAAGGTGTCTACAATTCTATGACTCATGAAAAAGAATTGGAAAAGACCCATGCTTAGTTGGTGAAACCTTTCAATTGTTTCAAAAAGCATTCCAAAGGTTTCTTGAGAGCTCTTGATATTCAGGCATTCATAGAAGCTTAAATGAAAAGCTTAATAAAAGCTACAAGATACAAGCTAAAATAGAAGCTTCAAAGCTTACATGCAGGGGAGAAGATTCATATGCTCATATATTTTCTACTTGCTTCTATGCTCCTTCTAGCACTTCTAATCACTTGGAGGATTCGATCAGCTTGGATTCTTGGAAGAATTGTGAATGATGGAGCAGGAAGGAATTTTCTATGGAATTTTAAGGCATGGAAAATTAGCATCAGTGTCCAGGTGCACTTGTGATATTCTCATATTCCCTTTGCACTCTTTCTCTTCCTGTCTTCATCATATCTATTTTATGTGTCTAAATATTCTTTGTATTTGAAATTGGAATCTAGATGTTTTATTTGGATGAGAAGAAAACAATAGAAAAATCCTAGATCCAATTAAGGAGAAATAATTAGATCTTAATCGGGTTTGGGTTCGAATTTATATTGTGAAATTAGATAGGCAAGATTTGAAATTAAAATAGAAATTCTAAGTTGAAAATCCGAATGATTAGATGTAATATTTCTATCAAATTATATTTTCAGATGCGTATGGACAAACCTATTAGATGGATGAATGGGTAAATTTAGAGAACAATTATTTTAAGAGAAAATTCTTAATTCATCATAAAATTGTCTTATCGCTGCCCCTTGGATAGACCTGAATTCAGTCATTCATAACTTTTTATCGTGATCAAATTTATTCAATCACTCTAGTCAGAATTGGCACAACTTGGCCCTCTCCAACATATTTTAATTTCAGCATAATCTAACGGTTCATTAAAGAGATATGGCCGTCGTATTGGGACTATTTTATTCAAGTACAGATATTTCTCCATTTTTCATAACCAAGAGTTCTTTATGCTTAAACTTCACAAAAATAATATATCAAAGCATGGAATGAATTAAAGATATTATTGCAATTTTTCCTTAGTAGAATCTTATTAATATGCATTAGTTTTATATGGTTGTCAATGATGATAATGATTAAATTAAAAGAAATAAACTTTAGTAATACTTAATTAAGTTTCTAATTGAAAACTAATAAGATGTTAATAGGTCATGAATTGTGCACCTATGAGAATTGATTCATTTAATTGACCAATTTAATAAATTTATGATCTCTTATTCGAAGAATGATAATAGGTCCTCTTATAACAAATAATGATCTTAGAAAAGTTGAAAGGTTAATCAATTAGAATATGGATCATGGTTAAATATAGAGAACAATTTAATTAAAGGTTAATAATGATCAGTTTAGTGAATATTTACCCTTAAGCTATTCTTAGAATGTAATTCTTAATAATGGAAGGATAATGCTATCGGGGACAATGGGTTGACTTTTAGGTCAAATGATGAAACTTAAGACACTGAAAAATATACTTGCAAACAGAATACTGGAAACCCCTACACATTATTCAACTATGTGAATTTAGTAAACCAAAACATGTGTTTACATCGTGTATTGTCTATGCTTCTTGTTTTGGGTTTTGGGTTGACTAGTGTTGACCAGTCCTAGATTTTTACCAAAGGTTTGGGGGTTATGAGATATGATGGCATGTTGATCTTATTTGGTCTCAATTTTTATAAACCCAACCATGGTAATTTGATCGTATGCTCTATGAAATGTTTGGATTTGTTCATCAGTCTTCATGTGTGAAGCTAAGATGTATGTGTATGAGATACCTGAGCTAAAAAATTTTGAGTCATTGATCAGTTATCGTTGGATTATTTTCTAGTCGCCATGATGGGACTAAAATGTGGATTTATTTTTTGATGATGTCATGTTGTGACATGTTTGACTCAACCATTTTTGGAGTCTTCGATCAGTATGATTGAGATATATTTTGGTTATTGAGAATCAATGGATACTTATGGTTATCAGTGATGCTTTTAGTTGCCGATAGAGAACTGTTGTAGTCATGATTTTCTATGGATTCTTTTCGGATGCTCATGGAGATTGGATGATTCTTATCTTGGAGATTTGATGTTCTTCTTATGGATATTTGATGCTTTTATCATGGATATTTGATGATTCTTTTTTTATGGATTATCTTTTGGATTTTCTTTACAGTTGCTTGTACAGGACTGTGGTGATTTATGATTCCATGAGCTTAGGGTAGGTAATCTACTTGTAGTGTCAAAAAGTGGCTTGCAATGGGAGCTGGGGCCCTAAGTGGCTACCAGGGTAACTCATTGTAAGTTTAGTTAATAAGTGATAACATTTACACACTAAATATGACTCGTCAATATGAGAGGATACTAGTGGCCACATGAGATCAGTATGGACTCATGGAGTTTAGCTAACTACCAGGGTAACTTGTATGTGATAATTGTGATGACACTTTCTCACTTGCAGAGTAGGTTTCCTACATGTCATTGTGTGCCTCTGAGAATTAGATGTCGATTTTGTGTGTGATTGGAACCTTTGAGTTAGTATACTTTTAGGATTCCTAGACTATAGAGATTTTTGCTATGTGTTATGGATAGCCTATTTGGGACTTGAGATTATCTCCTCAGAACGGTGGGAGTGGACTACTTAGGTTCCATACGGTCGGGTGGTAGTGTTTTTTCACTCTTATCATTTGAGATCCGTCTAAGACACCGTGGCTAAAGCATTCTTGGTTGGTATTTATCTTCATTATGATTGATGATATACCTTATGATGGATGTATTTATTGGTATGTTTATTATATTGATGGTTTGCATATGTTAGTTGATGATTTATTATTCTTTACTTTACATGTTAGTAGGATGTTTTTAGGAGTGACATTCCTACTATGTTAATAGCCGATGATTTGTTCGGTGCTTTGGAATGTTACGCACGGAGGGATAGCTAGGATCTAGGATGGTCTAATGATGCTATTTACGGTTGGGAGGAACCGTGCAAATAGTTTATTTTGTTTGATCTTTATATCTTCTATGATGATGTATCATTTGATTATCTCTACTTTCATGTATCATGGATTGGAATAGGATGATGTACCTTATTTCGCATATGTATATTCTTTTAAGCCTTCATACCCTATGACATGTACAGTGGATGATTGAGCATTTGGAAATGTAATGTATGAACATTGGACTTATCATTATTATTCATGTGGATGTTGTACTAGATGGATTCATGTATGTTAGTTAGTTTAGATGTAACTCAATGTTAAGGGATTCGTAAAGAATGAAATCGGTTATGTATGTTATGTTTACTTTTAGATGGACATTTCTATTGCTTCCATTATTATGTACAAGTTATATGTAGTATTTACTTTCATGTTGTAAAAAAAAAAAAAAAATTTACCAAATTTAGTGAAATTCTAGGTTAATTCTTTGGATCCCTTGGCAGGGCATTACAACACCACAAAGAAAAGTAGTTCAATGTTAGATTCTCCAAGCAATGGAATAGTGCCAACTAATTTTCACAATGTGCATAGTTAGAAAGTGAACCAATAGCATAAAGAAAACATAGATTTAAGATCATTTATCACCATGTTTAGATCTTAAAAGACCTATGATTTTTGTTATGTCACTTTCAAAAGATGCATGAAAGATAACTAAAATGATATAATGACAATTTGACCCATGTACAAAGAGGTACCCATAGAGGAAAATGTAAAGGAAGAGACAAAAGGGTTTATAATGATTTAATATCAACATTGATTTACTATCAACAATGGAAATTCAAAACTGCAGTGATCATTGTATTATAAATTATATAGACTTAAAGGGAAACAACAAAATATGAAGGAAACAAAGAGTTTAACAAGGTTTTCTAAAGTTGCATGAAGATGAATAGTTTCTAGGAGTTCTTAGAGGTGCCATGGGATCAGGACATCACCAATAATGATGTCACATATCTATACTATGTTGAAGATTAAATATTTTTAATGTATTATACATATTGTCTTTCTATTTTGTGATTGTTTCTCTACTAGAACTGAGGGATGACATAAAACTATAAATGTGATTTTTTTGATAATATAGATGTTGAAAAACTTGATGGTGAATTGGTTTGTAATTGCATTTACTCTATTTCCTTGTCATGTATTGTGGCCAATGGATAGATTAGTTTTTCATTAAGAGTTGAAAGACAATCATGTATTATTTTGTGAATAATAAGATAAATTCCAATTCACTTTGATTTTTGTAGTATAGTGATTCCATTTACTTTACTCATAATTTTTTCTATTTCTTCTCTTGTTAGTTTCATAATATGTTACATAATTTCATTGTGAAATAAAAGATAAATGTGTATGAATCTATTAGTTATTGGTTGGATTCCATTTCATTCAAGGTTTATAGTGAAAGAAATTCCATTTTCCCTCATGTGCATATCTTTTGCATTCCTCTTCTACATTTAGATGGTTAATCTACATTTAGAATAGAAGTAAGAGTCAGAAATCTCAAGATAATTGATGGGAAGACAACCCAAGAATAGAATGGACACAATAGAAAAGGGAAAATTATATTAACTGAGCAAAAAAGCTAATACAAATAGCACACAGAAAATAAACTTCAAGACATGCCTTAAGGGCTTACAATAGCATAAATCTGGAGATAATTTCTCCTTTCAGTACCTCCTCTCAAGCTCCACTCCAAATTGCCTTTTACAATGCCAGAAATCTCCTTAAATAGACCTTGGAGGGTTAAGGACTAGGAGTACATTCTAGAAACTGCTAGTAGGCATCCACCGACCAAATAGAAGGTTCCAGAAGCTACGTTAGAAGTCGGTGCAAATCTAGAAGAATCAAAAAATGGTAACCAAACTTTTGGGAGGCATAACTTTTGAACCGTAGCTCCGATTGATGAACTGTTTACATTTTTAGAAAGCTCTCGAAGCGCTCTATAGCCCTATGGACCAGCTTTTCTCGTCCCCCATTTTTAAACCCTTTTCAAGGTCATTTGATGCCCCTAACCTGACTTTGAAGCATTCTTAGGAGGTCTCCAAAACTCGAAAAATTGCAATAACTTTGAAACCATGGGGCCTTTTGACTTGATTCTTTTTTTGAAATGCTCTAAATCTAAATTACATTCATCTAGCCAATTCACACATTCTAGGTCACCAAAATGATGGCCAAATTGCATGCTCCTTTTTTTTCGGGATTTTTTAGCACACCGATAGTTGAACTGTGAGATTTGAAACCTTTATTTGACCCAAATGGGTATCCAAAAATGAGAAGACATGAAACAGAAACTAAGTCTAAGTACATTTTTTGGGTGACACAAGATTGCGCTTATACCTCTGGATGCTCCTGCATCAATAATCAACTACAATCATTTCATTGGGTGTGATAGGTTATTAAAATCTATCTTGCCCAAATTCTTTGTGCCTACAAATAATTTGGTTATCCTTTACTACTCTCAGGTTAAGAGCTTATAATGTGAAAACTTTTGATCTCATAAAAACATATTAATTGCAAATCATTTTAAATCATAAGGAAGTTGTACCTTGTAATTTGGAAGGCAATGATAGAACACATAGACTAACCCATTTGTTGGTAAACATCCTCTATTCTCTCTAAAATAATGGGTATCGAAGAATTAGGTTATAAAATCTAATAGGATGACAAGCTATCAAGCAACAATTTTTGGCAACTCTATTGGGGATTGGAATCAATGTCCAATGTTTGGTTTTTTATTCTTAGAAATCTAAAGGTGTCTTCTCTAGGATGAAGACTAGTGACTCTATATGAAGGAACTGTTCCCTTTTGTCTAAGAAGGTCTAGTATAACTCAATGGCCATGCCAAATTAAAAGACTAGGAGATGGCTAAGACCTAAACCCACTCTCCAAGAACTTAATGAGATTACTGACAAGCTGCTACAAGAGCTTATACTTCAATATAAAGGAATCATGTCCTTGTAGACACCTAAATTTGATTACATTGCTTTGGTAATCTTATTTAGTTATCTCTAAAGGCATCATTAATTAAATTCCTATTTAATTAATCCTTTGCAATCCCCTAGCTGATTAATTTAATTAATCATCTATAGTCCTAATTGATAAATCAAATAACTTATCATTTATCAATTAAATCCTATTCTTCTATCTAAATCCAAAATCCCCATTTATTAAATAAACCTATTTGATAAATAAAACCCTCAAATCTAATAACCCTTAACTTATTCCTAAACCCTCTTTTTAGCCCAATCCACCCCATCCACCCATACTAACCAAGCTTAGCCACTAACTCACCCACCCTCATGAATGCCATCCACTTGCAAATCTCTAACATCCCTAATCTAATCCTAAACCCAAGCCTAATCCACCTGCTAATGTTGTCACATTCCATAAACAAGCTTAAGACTTTCTTAAGCCAAGGAAAGTCAACAATCTCAACTCCCTCCAAAATATCCCAACCGCCCAACAATGAATGCTCTTACAAAAGCCATAAAGACTCTTACAAGCTCTTACAAGCCATAATGAAGGGTCTTTATGAAGATATTATCCTTTGAGCCTCTTTTGTTGATTCATCCTTCCCCTTTCCTCCATCCACTCACCTTGTGACATGTGTCACTCCCTGATTGGTGCTAAACAAGCACAATCCATGTGCTCCCTTTTGAGTGCATCCTAGCCCTCCTTAAGCTTTCATCTTTCCTTCAATCTTAGCCCTCCATCCCTCAAGCCTTTAGCCTATAAATTGAATCCTCTCCCAAGCCATTTTATCACAATCCATCAAGTAAAGTTATAATGCCATTTTGAAGCCAAATTCATACTTTTGCATCCATCCACACCAAAAATCCCAAAAATCTCCATTTAAACTAGTTTGAACCTTGAGCATACATCCCAAATCCTATGAAATAGACTCATCCATACATCAAGAGAATAATCTCATTGAGAGAGCCATTCCATGGCTCATATTCTCATTTGAGGGTTTCTCTTTTAGTCTCTCATTTATGTTATGGTATTTTATTATGTAAATTCTTTTGATTTCTTAATTTAGTGTTTCTAACATACTAATATAGCATATACAGTCCTATGTCATCCAAAAGAATATCAACATTGAAGATGATCATGTTTTTTCTTCCCTATGGAAATGTGTGTGCTCTAGATTCTACAAGTTGAAAGACATTCAAAGAGAGGAGCTAAGGTTGAAGCTCATTCCTACTCTTGAAGAACTTCACACCACAAATGAAAAGATGCTTCTTGAGATTTTTGAATAGTATAGAGAAAGCATCTTCTATACAGTTCAAGAAAACTTTAGTATGGAAGATGATCATATGTAAAATATATTTTGGAATTGCATCTATGCTCACTTCCAAAGACTTAGGGAATTACAAGAAAGAGAAAGAAATATGATAAAAAAAAAGTATAGATAGTTGAACATAAAAAATCATTGGTAAGGTCACCTGACTCTATTCCTTATGGTTTTCAAATGTTTAAAGAGAAGGTAAATAGTCCTAATGTGAGCACCAAGGAAGGGTTGAGGCCTAAGCCTACTCTTAAAGAAATCCATACAACTAAGGATAAGGTCTTTTAGAAGATTTTGTTAAATCTTGTAGAGAGTCTCAGCAAAGAAGATGACCCCAAAGCAAGGAAGATATGGTATTATTTTTGAAAACCATTCCACCAGTTGAAGAATGAGCTAAAGCTGAACATAGAATCTACACTTGATTATGTATCTCCCATGGTAATGTCACCTAATTCTAATTCTCATATTACTCCAGTCTTTAGTAGAAAAGAGGCTATTTCTTATGTTATAGATCAAGGTAACTATTCTCCATTACATCCCCCTAAAGAAGAATATTTGGATGATCATATTCCTATACTAGAACATTCCACTTGTGATCTTCCAATAGCTACAAATCAGACTCTAGCTAAAGAAAGAAACAATGAATTTTAGCCTACCCTTGATAAAAATGTGATTGAAGAAGAGAGTCCTAAGAATAACTATCAACTTGTAGAAGAATCAATTCCATTCGTAGATGCAAATTTTTCTTATAGTGAGGAAGAGGAGATTGTGCATGGTTTCTTGTCACCCTTCCAAATGGATGAACCCTCTCAAGATGACCTAGCTATGGAACTAAAACTTCAAGAAAGTTCATTCAATTTTGAGTCTACGTTCAAATTGTGTAGGTAGGGATCATACACTAAAAGACGGAATGGATTAAATTGATTCTTCAAAGAAATGAGATGACTAATCATCAACTAGTGGATTTTGCAGTGAATGTGACATTTTCCTACACTCAAGCTCATAAAGAAAGTTCAAACCATTGTAATAATGAGTTCATTTTCTTAAAAGAGGTGTATGTATTTGGCACAAAAGAAGACCATTAGGAGAATGACATGAAAAATCCAAAGGGAGATAATGAAATATATGACTAGGCATTATTGTCTAGACCTTAATGGATGTATAGCTAGCTAGTGCATGTAATCAAAGAAACATGTAGAGTTTCCATGTTGTTTCTACTGCTACAAGTAGGGGTCCTACTTAGAGATCAAATTCAATTGTGGAGGAGGGAATCCTACTTTAGACAAACAATAAGTGGATTCACTTGAGTATGTTGTGTTGTTGGTTTCATAAGGTGAGATTCATCTCACCTCTGTAAATATGTTACATTAGGTGTGTGTTTAGTGTAGTTGTGTTTCCTTTCTTTCCTACTTTTTATGTGTTTGCATTTCCTTTGTGTTGGCTGCCCTATTTCCCCACCTCCCAAATGCATAGCATCTTCCTCTGCTACTTTAGATTCTTGAACCCAATTGACTAGGCACTGATCTATCCTATTTGGTATTTTATGTAATAAAGAAAGAAGGTAGCCTATTATTGTGTGTGTTTTTGTAGAGATTTTTATGAAACTAGATATTGCTAGGTTCATACTAGGCACTCACATGCCTAGTTCCCCAGTCAGAACCAATATTTTCCATGATTTTAGTCCCCTATATTTTTCAAGCTTTTGGGATTAGGGTTGAGTCAGTGTGATGTTAGGTTTGTGTCTAGATTTTCCTTAAGGAACGTCTCTTCTCATCTATTCCTTTGTGTGCACCTAGGTGGGAATTCAAAATAAATCTAGATGCATTTTTTCATATTAGGTGATTAGGAAAAGGGAGGCCAAGTCTATGCATTTCCTCAATGAGAATTTTATTTTTTATGAAACCGTAATACTATAATCAAGAGTTAATGGTGAAGATAGGATGAATTCAAAGGGAAGATCATACTCATATTCAAAGAAAAAGAAAAAAGAGAACATCAAGGATTGAGACTTAAAGATGGTATACAGATCATGATAATAAGCTAGAAGCAAAAACAATTGAATTCAATACAAAGTTAGCATTGAAAAATGCAAAGATGGTAAAAGAATCAACTCAATGGTGGTATGAGTCTTATTGCAATCCACCTGATGACTTACATTTAATATGCACATCTATGTTGCTAAATTGACAAGTCAAAGTCCTTAGGGACTAAATCCAAATCATTAGATGAAGACCAAATCGATAGATGATGTTTTAAAGATGGAATTATAAGTATTCGTTGATGAATCTTCTCAGTAATTGATCTCTTGATCAATCTATGCTCATCATTATGTCACTTTCAAAAGTTGCATGAAATTTAACCAAAGAAATATTATAAGTATTCAACACATGTCTTGATGGGACCATTATATTCCATGAAGTTCCACAAAGAAAAATAGTTCATTGTCAAATTCTCCAAGAAATGGAATAGTGCCACCTATCTATCATGATGTGCATAGTTAACAAGTGGACCTACACAATGAAACAAATAGATACTTAAGATCATCTATAACTACTATCACATCTTAAAAGATCTATGATTGTCATTATGTCACTTTCAAAAGTTGCATGAAAGATAACCAAAGTGATATTATGACTATTCAACACATTACCTGATGGGTCCATTATATTCCATGGAGTGCCACAAAGAAAAATAGTTCAATGTCAGATTCTCCAAGAAATGGAAAAGTGCCACTTGTCTGCTATGATGTGCATAGTTAGAAAGTGGACCTGCACAATAAAACAAATAGAGTCTTAAGATCATCTATCACCACTATCACATCTTAAAATATCTATGATTGTCATTATGTCACTTTGAAAAGATGCAAGAATGATAACTAAAGTGATATACCGATAATTCAACACATGTACAAGGAGGGACCCATAGAGGAAAATGTAAAAAAAGAGACAAAAGGATTTATAATGATTTAATATTGACCATTGATTTGAGATCAACAATGGAAATTCATAACTCTAGTGACCATTATATTATGAATTATATAGACTTGCCACAAAAAATTAAAATATGAATGAAATGAAGAATTTGACAGGGTTTTTTGAAGCAACACTAAGATGAATAGTTTCTAGGTGTTATTAGAGGTGTCATGGGACAAGGACATTGCTGAGAACAATGTTACATGTCTACACCATGTTGAAGATTAGATATTTTTCATGTATTATTTATATTTTTTTTCTATTTTGTGACTATTTCTCTTCCAAAACTAGGGGATGACACAATACTATAAATGTAATTTCTTTTGATATTACAAAGGTCAGCAAAATTGATGGTGAATTAGTCTGTAATTCTATTTACCCTATTTTCTTGTCATATTTTGTGACACATGAATAGATTATTTTTGCATTAAGAGTTGAAATACAATCATGTATGATTCTATGAATAATAAGCTTAATTCCATTTTACTTTTATGTTTGTAGTTTAGTGATTCCTTTTAATTTCTTTATATATGGTTTTGTTTCTTCTCTTGTTAGTTTCATAACATCTTAGATAGTTTCATTGGGAAATGAAAGATAAATTTGTATGAATATATTATTGATTGGTTGGATTCTATTTCATTCAAGGCCAATAGTGAAAGCAATTCCATATTCCCTCATGTGCATAGCTTCTTCATTCCTCTTCTACACTTAGATGGCTAGCCTGCATTTAGAATAGAAGAGTTAGAAATCTCAAGATAACCTACTAAAATCACTCCATTGGGTGTGATAGGTTATTTAAATCCATCTTTCCTAAATTGTCTATGCCTAAAAACAATTTGGTTATCCTTTACTTCTCTTAAGTTAAGAGCTTATAATGTTAAAACTTTTGATCTCATAAAAATATATTCATTGGATATCATTGCAAATCATAAGGGAGTTGTACCTTGTGATTCAGGGGGGCAGTGATATAACACATAAATTGACCCATTTTTTGGTAAACATCCTTTTCTCTCTCCAAAAAATTGGGTATCAAAGAGTCAAGTTATAAAATCTAATATAAGGACAAATCATTTACCAACAATATTTTATGTATGCATTATATTCCTTTATTTAATTGTTATTTTTCTTTCAAATCAAGTGTTGAATAAGATATCTAAGGGTGAACATTTATGTTTTTGTGTCTGCCATTTTGATTAATTAGTTTTTTTAAATACACAATTTTCCTTCTTTTTAATATAGATAATAGTGTCTTTCATAGCATTATTTTCATAGGGATTGTTAAATTGGTTTGTGAACCTCGATTTATCTATTTGTGGGTATTTTTGTGAAATTTCCATTGATGCAAGTTACATACATTTTGGTGTGTCACCTTAGGTATAGGTTTCCATGTTTCACATATCTTTCTATCTTTTTTCCTAATTAAATATAGTTTTACTTGATTCAATGAGAAGTTGGTGCATAATCCAATGATTGAATTGTAAGACAGGCATATGCATAGGCCTAAAAATCATTCCATGTTTCATGGGATTGCTAGTTACATCTATTATTAAGTTGGGCAGAATCCATCATGAGAACAAACATAATGAAAAAAATAAAAGAACACAACCTCATATAATTATACATAGAGAAAATCACTACATTCAATAATATATAACAAAAACCAAATTTTCGGTAATGTCACTAGTAATAATTCTACCTAGATACTACTTCTATTATTTATACTAGAGAAGTCAAATTTCCACAAAGTCATAGTAGCGCAACTTAAAGTATCAAAAAAGAGATCAAATTTAAACATAACAAGTAAAATTAACATAGAAGATGTAATTTCTATGATAAGGAAACTCATTTGTCTCTAGTAGAAGCCTCTCAATTAATGGTGAGGCACTTGTTTTCCTTATTCTATCTCTCAATGTTTTACTCTTTTGTAAACACTCTTCTCCAATATTCTATTTCCACTAACCATGGCTAAAAAAACACTCATTATGAGACTATGAAATACACTGCAACTAAAGGTGAATACATAATTGAAATTGTTAGTAGTTATAGTTTGAAGTATAACATTTTCCAATATAGTGCCTATTTTAAAAGGCCCAAATGTACTTCAATGGGGATTCCTTGTTGAATATCTCATTCTATATTTTTTGTTCATTGTTTTGTTTCTTTTTCCTCAAAACTAGGGAGATACAAGTGATATTCACAATAATCCATATCTTGATTAATAGTGAGTTGATCATATTTATTTTGCACAATATGTTCTTGATCATTGACCTCTTTTTTGTAGTCCTAATCACCAGAATTATCATTTTCCTCTACCTCTCCTTGTGTTAGAATAAATGCATTAAGGGGAAGATTGTCAATACTTGGATTGATTGTAGTCATTATAGATTTATCATTAATGTCAATATATACATGTTTGGGATTATGATAGATAATATGTATGTACATCATTGATGATAGATTGATTGGTAAAGTGGGCATATGAGAAGTGAAGGTATGCAAGATTGGATATATGTTGAAGGATGTATCTAGTGACTACATCTATGTTTGGAACATAGAACTTGAGATATTTTACGATTTATAATTTTATTTTAGCTCTATATGGAAAAAGTTCTTTTTATTTAAGTTATATCTAATGAACAAGATTGAATTCAGTTAAAAGAACCTGGATGGTGGTTGAGGAGATGTTCATGATATTATGTTCAAGATGCAAAATTATAGAGATCATTATTTGTTAATTGGTGAAGAGTAAAGAGGGAAATATTCATTAACAACTAGCATTTTAGTTTTATTATCTTGGGAAGAGTAAATTGTAATATAATATGTGATGTTATATCTTAATGTGGTCATATATTGTTCACTATACATTAAGAAGTCAAAAGTCTTAATCCATTACTTATTATGACAAGGTATTAAGGTAATATATTTTTCTAGGTTATAATTATGAGTATCATGTATTAGAAGATTGTATTAATGTGTGTTTTTGATATTTAGGATTGATCAGAGAATGATGCAGAGGAACTTAAGACCTTTATAAAATTAGTAGACAACTTCAGGCTTCACATGCATGCATGAATGCATATTTCATCAAATGCATTGAAATTTAGTGAAATGAGGATGAACACATGAAGATATTTCATGGACACTATCCTCCAATTTGGTGGTTGTGGTTGATGTTTCAAATCTTTGGAACATTAGCCTCAGCAAGACTTGAACTATGTGTGCTCCTAAGTACTGCCACACAAATTTCTCAATGTACTTCTCTAAGGAAATTTTTTGGTCAAATGAGCAGCTCTCCAAAAGCATTCCATGTCAAAAATCGTTCCTATTTTAACATAGGTGATAATTTCATAGACCTATGACTTATGGCAGATTTTTTTATTTCCACCTGTATTTGGTGGTTTATGGTGCTAATTGTTTTTTAACTTTATTTTGGGACATGTGGACTCCATTGTGTTTGTCATTTTGAATATTTTGGAGCATCACATGGTAACCTACCTTGGTGCACATGCCAACAACTTTGATAGTGGTTTCCAAGATTAAAGGGTGGATTTTTTCATTTTCTAAGTGGCGAATCATTTTATTTGTTTTTTTCTATTTGCCCTTTTTCATTGGCACATACAAAATTAATTGCCCATTGATTTTTAATTTGGCAATAGCCCTCTGCCTGACTCTATCTTTCTGACAACTAGATTTGGTTTCTAGTAGGGGTTATTTTATGACATTTTTTTTCCTCGAAAACCATTTTCCCATCGAATTTGGGCTCATCACTTATTGATGTCAGTGCCATAGTATCACTACATCAACATTTCTTGTCACCTCCTTGGCCTCTTTTTGGACCTACCTTCATTATTTTTCTCATATCATAGAAATACAATGAGAAATCATAGAAAAGATGGTTCTAAACTCATCATAGTGCTACAAGTTGGTTTTAGTTTTGATACATTTTAAGGTTTTTTCTACTATCAAAGTTAGGATTTCCTTTTTGCACTTCTAGAGACATATCTTGAGCATCTAATCTTTGATCTAGGAATATTTAATATCATTGGAAAGGTCTTTTCAAGCTCTTTCTAGTCATGCTAGTTGTTTTGCTAGATTATGCTCCAAGTACATTCTATTCAATCTTTTGCATTTTTGCATTCTAGTGGATATCTTGGATGTTTTAGGTGTAGGGATCAATTTTATTGCTTCAAATGATTCATCACGGTTTGTACTATCTATTGTATTAGTCTTATGTCTCTTTTAGTCTATGTAGCTATCATTTGTATGCATTCTTTCAAATACACTGAGATAAAGTGTCGCACTACATTTGTATTTTTGTTTCAATTGTTTTGCCTTATTTTGCCTCTTGATTCTTTAGTAGTGTCATTTGAGGACACTCAACGTGAAAGTAATTAATCCTACTAGAATTCTATAGTTCAAAGATGCAAATAAAGATTTGGAGACCTTGCTAAAGAGTTTCTAGGATATCATGATCAAGATTAGGGATAACGACACTCCTACTTCTCATGATTTCACTATGGTAGCCAATATGGAATCTACGTTGCATTAAGATAAGGAGCTCATTCCTAGAAAAAGGTGGAGGATTAAGGAACTAAAGTGATAGGAGGACTATTATAGGTTAAAATTGCTTAGCCTAAAGAATCTTCATCCTGGTGCAACTCAGGAGTTTATGAGTGCTTTTCAGAGCTAGAAATTGGTCAAGCAAGCCACGTTAGAAGATGCTAAACTTGATGAAGAAGTTTAGCTATGGAGAATTATCTTTTTTAGTTGCTTGTTTTAAATTTTTTTAAAACTAATTATGATAAGTAAATATTTGTAACCTAGATGGCAAGGTTTTGATGGAGGCCTATCAGATTTTAAGACTATATATGTTGGGGCATAAAACTAATATAGGATTAGCTTTTAGATAGAGAGAAGATAGTCTTAATAGTAGCATTACTCTTTTTGGTATCATTTTCAATAGTAATTTTTAAAAAGTAAGGATGATAATGTGAATGATTTGTTTCTAATACTTTGATCTTCGAAATTTACATTTATATATCTATCAATACATGTTATTATTCAAGAGTTTGAGTTTTAACTTACATGTGGTGCTTACTTTGTGAACCAATGTTGTGATTATTAGTGGCACTGATTACTATTTTAGTTTGTTGTTCTTGTGTCGATGGTTTTATAATATCTCAATGTTTCTTGAATTTTTTTTCAATATTGAGAGAACTTTGTGTTTGTTAGTCTCTTTGCATTTCTAAAATTTGTAAATTTCACCTCCATACCCAAGAGTATGTGAGAGATCCATATGCACTTTCTGGTAAAAGTGCATGTATGTGATTATTTTTCTTTAGATATAAATTAATTTATTATCTATCAGAGGGAGTTATACCTCTTAGAATTCAAAGAGAAATAGTTAAAGAAACATTTACCCAATTGTTGTGAGCTTCATTGGTTTCCCATTCTAGGTATAGATCAAGTTATTTAACTTTTGAAAAGGGAAAAAGGTTTGTTCACCAACATGTTAGATATATTATATAGTATATAGGATGTATTATATTATTTATTATAATATATAGTATATATATTATAGAATACATAGTAGTGATATAGTATATATATGAAATTATAGTATATATTATCGTATAGATTAAATTATATAGTAATTATATATTATATATGATATTTGTTTGAGTGGGTCAAAAAGGGTCATGGGTATCCTATCACCCCTTGAAAACCATTTGATGATAACTATTGGAAATATAAAAGGAGTAACTAAGAGGGGAGGGGTGTATTAGTTACTATGAAAATAAATCTCAGATTCCTTAGATGTCAGTATAAAAATGCAAATTGAAAATTGAATACTATTGAAGCTCAGTAAACACATTTAGAATATTGTAACTTTGTAATAACTGAAAGAGCTTGGTATAAAATTAAGATGTTATTACTTTTACTTAGTTGCAAACACATAAAAAAAAATAGCATGAACATATTTCACACCAAGATTTAATGTGGAAACCCAATTTGGAAAAAACCACCAATTATAACTAGTTATTGTTTTCACTTTTCTGAAGTGAGTCATGTTAGGAGCCAACCCTATTAAAGGTTACAAAACACACTATTAGGTGTGACTCTATTAGAGGATTTAATCACCCTATTAGATGTGGCCTTGTTAGAGGTCTTTAGAAAATGCAATAGAACTTCCACCTTGTTAGAGGATTTGCAAGTAGCTATTAAGCCAACTTTGTTAAGAGATTTAGATCACTACTACAAAGGTTAGTGAGTAACAATGAGTTGAATTTATTTGAATGCAATTGAATTGCTTATTAAAAGTATCTATTATAGCTTGTACTTGATCCTTTCTAATTGAATATAGATTTTCTACTCCACAGAAATTTTTTTTTTATCTTTCAAATTCACTACGTCTTCTCATCATTAAATCTTCAATAACATCTTCATACTTCCACATCCACACATTGAAATCAAAAATTAACCTTATACTTATATCTTCCACTTTGTGAAGTTGGCTCAAATATAACTTAAAATAATTAATATTCATCACCTCAATTGACTAGAATTAATAGATAAATCAATTCAACTTATTATGCTAAAACAAGAAAATCCTTCATTAGCGGACATAGCTCAGTAGAAGCTAAGTCAGAAGTGATTTCCTTAGTTAACCAAAAAAAGCTCGGTTAACATTAAAAACTTGCAAAAATCCTTTGGCAACTGAGTGAGCTTAGTTAGCACTAGTTCCATCCAACTTTCCTTCATTAATCAAGTGAGTTTACTTAACACTCATCTTTTGCATACTTTCCTTTGATGCCCAAGTGAATTTGGTAGACACTACCTTCTAAACTAGGAAATCACAATAACACTTGGTAGACACATGAAACTGCCTTCACTACCCAAGTTAGCTTCGTATATACTGACTAATAATAATATGATAGTTGTGTAACATCAAATACAATACACAACTAATCAATTATATCCAACAATCTCCCTCTTTAGCCTTGATGGTGACACAACATGTCATAGCACAATGAAATTTTAAATTTAGACTTAAGAACTCCCTCTATCAGTAAACTTATCCTTCTATAGTTCTTTAGTTCCTTACTTTATTCTAGTTCAAAATTCTTTTTTCAAAGATATGACAGTAAACTTCTCCCTCTTTGACAACACATGCCAAAGATAATAATTATGTTAATACCATTGTACCTTAATTACTAATTCATTGGCAATATGCTTTTCCCAATTTTGCACCAACCAATTTATCTTCCACTTAGCTCTTATTGATGCATCACTAAACTTTATTTAGTGAACTTTATATAGGGAAATGATCTAGGTAGTTCACCTCTTAGATACATAAATGCATCTGTAGGTAATGGCTTGATGAATGTGTCTACAATCTATTCCTTTGTATTAACATATCTAAATCTAAATTCTTTCTCTTGTACTAACTCTCTTAATCAATGATATTTTATAGAAATGTACTTTATTTTACTATGCATCACAAGATTCTTTGATATATTGATTTCACTAGTGTTACCATAGTATATGACAATTAGATCAATGATCTCTATCTTCATTCCTTCCAACAATTATTTGAACTAAACAATGTTAGAATAATTAACAGTTGGTACCACATATTCTACCTCTATTGTGGATTAAGATGTACAATTTTTGGTTCTTACTTGTCCATGACACTAGTCTTTTACCAAGAAAGAATGCTCCACCGCTAGTTCTTTTTTTGTCATCAATACTTCCTACCCAATCAACATCAGTAAATACTTTCAAGTCTGAATTGCCTCCAAGTTTATACCATAAGCCATAGTCTTTAGTGCTTTTAGAATTTTTTTGAGAATCTTCCCACTATTCTAACTACTAGAGAAATATTAAGCCTTGTATGTACTACATACTACAATTTTCCCATCATAGATTTGTATGTGGTTTGATCTACTTCTTTCAAATCATCACTTATAGAGATCTTATGTCTAGTAGACATATGGGTTCCAACTAGTCTTAAATCTTCCATTCCAAACCTTTATAGTATCTCCTTGATATTCTTATATTGAGTGATGTAGATACTATTTTTGTTCTACTATATCTATAATCCAACAAAGAATTTTATCTCACCTAATATGGACATCTCAAATTCTTTACTCATTTCTTCTAATAATGCTTTGTACAAGTCATCATTTCTTATAAATGAAGTATCATCAATGAATATTTCTATCATGAAAATCTTCTTGTCTAGTCCTTCCTTGATATAGAGAGTACTATTATCATTTGTCCTTTGAAAGCCAATTTGTACCAAGTAATTATGAAGTCTTTCATACCAAGCTTTGGGAGCTTTCTTGAGACCATATAATTCTTTTTGTAACTTGAAAACCATGTCTCTTTTTCTAGGATCTACAAAACCTTCTGGTTGTTCAATATAGACTTCCTCATCAAGAATTCCACTCAAGAATGTTGATTTAACATCCATGTGATAGACTTTAAATCCTCTATGTGTTGCATATGCTAGTAAATTTCTAACATCTTCTAGCCTTGCCATAGGAGCAAAAGTCTCACCATAGTCAATACTTCTTCTTGAGAATAGCCTTTGCACACCAATCCTTCTTTATTTCTTGAATTTTTTCCATCTTCATTTAACTTGTTTATGAATACCCATTCTATACCAATTACATTATTAACCTTGGGTGTAGGAATAATAGTCAAAGTTTTGTTCTTTTCTATCTTTTCTATCTCTTCATTCATTTCTTCAATCCAACTTTCATTTTCTAGAGCATTCTAAACACTTCTAGGTTCAAATTTAGCAAGTCAACATGTACCTTTTAATTTTCTTCTTGTCATTATTCCATCTGATTTGTCTCTAATGATTTGATTAGGTGCATGATGCTTTCTAAGATATCTTGATAACATAGGCTCTTTGGGCTTTGAAAGAGTTGCACCATCTTTATTTTGAACTTCAGTTTCAAGCTCAAGTCCTTCTCTCTATGACTCAGGTCCATTAGGCTCAGTTTGAACTAGCTTGATAGCCTCTGACTATGACTCAAGTCCTTTAGACTATAACTTAGATTGCACTTTCTGCAACTTAGTAACTATTGGAGATTTTGGGGACTTGAGAGATGAAGCTTCCTTTCTTTTAGATATATTTGTTAGAGTATTAGGTTCATAGTAAACAAATATTTTGTGACCTTCTGGCTCCTTGTTGCTTTCTTCTTCACTCTTTTCTGCAAACTCATCAATTGTAATATGTGTGCTTTCTATAATTTTATGAGTAGAAAAATTTAAACATTTGTATGCTTTACTTTTTTAGGAATATCCTAGAAATATTTCTTCATCGCCATTTACACCAAAATTGATTTTTTCTAGTTTCTCTCAAAATATTACATTTGTTACAAAACACTTCTAAGTAAATTACATTAGGTTTGTAGCCATACCATAGCTGATAAGGAGTTTTGTTTGAATATTTCTTCAACTATTCCTTATTCAATGTATGAACTATAGTGCTAATAGCTTCCTTCTAGTATTTGATAGAAACACTCTTTTCAATCATCAGGGTTCTTACACAATCCATGATAGATCTATTTCTTCTTTTAGCTATACCATTATGCTATAATGTACCAGGAGCTGATACTTGTCTTTTGATTCATCTTTCAATGCATAAATTATTGAATTCATTGGAGATGAATTCACCACCTCTTTTTGATCTTAAGCATTTCAACCTCTTTCCAATTTTTTTTTTCTACTCTTTCTAGATACCACATGAATTTTTGAAAGGCTTCTAATTTTTTTTAGATACATTATAGTCATCATTCTAGAATAGTCATCAACAAAAAGAATGAAAAACTTTTCTCCACTATAAATTTCTATACCAATAGGTCCACATAAGTTTCTATAACAATTTCCAAGACTTTTTTTGACTAATAGTTTTTACTTTTGAAACTAGTCTTTCCCATCTCACCAATTTGGAAATTCTTGCATATTCCCATATTAGGTTTCTTCAAACTAGGAATACCTCTTACTCTTCTATATTTCCTTATGTTAACTAGATTATCAAAGTTTACATGACATAACCTTTTATACCATAAATAGCTCTCTTCTACTAGAGCAATAAAATATCAAAAATCATTGAGATCAAAATAAAATAGATTAGCTTTTGTTTTCTTGTTAGATCTAACCAAATTTCCCTTTCCATCAAGTAGTTTGGCCTATCCATTTAGGAATTCTATCTTGAATCTAATGATATTCAACTCTGCCACACTTAGTATAGTAGCCTTTAGTCCTTCAACCCAATAATTATTGTCACATACAAGTTATTTAGTCAATGAAATACATCCTTCACAACAATATATATTATTTTATCTTCATTATTATCAGAATCTTTAGGTATAAAACAAGATTTATTACTTTTTCCTTTGTAGTTCTTGTACTTCTTGGAATCCTTCTTGCCTTTGAACTTATTTCTTTTCTTTTCATCCTTGATTTCCATATTTGGACACCTTGTAGCAATGTGACCAACTTCTTCATAGGAAAAGAAAATTAGAGGAACTTTACCTTTGTAGTTTCCTCTTTCTTTGGAATACTTCCTTGCAAGTAGGGCTTTAACAACTTCAAGATCACTATTTGAACTTTCTTCTGATGTTCATTCTTCTTAACTTCCTGATTGACTAGATTTTGATTTCTTACCCTTTTCTTTGGGTGAAAGTTTAGCTTTAAAAGTAGATTCAATAACCTTTGAACTAGGAACAAAGTTATCTAACTTAGAAGCTGCCAATCTTCTGACTAGAATACTCAAAGACATTTTATTATTTGGATCACATCTCATTTCTTGAATAGTAGATAATCTAATTGCATAAATAGGAAGAAGAGTTCTAAGTACCTTTCTTACAACTATTTTCTCTTCAATTTCTTCCCTAGATTCTTTGATTACACTTACACTTGCTTTGATCCTTTCCACATATTTTGCAATGTTCTTATCTTCTCTCATTTTTGTTGCATCAAAAGGAGCTCCAAGACTTTTAGCCTTTGTCCTTCTTACATTTTCATCACCTCCATATATATCTTTGAATTTGATCCACATCTCGTGAGGTATCTAGCAATATTTTACTTTATCAATTTCAACATAACTAAGAGAACATATAATATAAATCATCATGATATTATGATTCTTCATTTTAGCAATATCTTCAACTAATAATGTTCTAGTGGGAGTCTTGCATTTAGTATCAAGATACTTGCATCCTAGGTTATTGATGGCAGCAAAGTGTAACCTCATAATTCCTTTCCATGCAAATAAATTATCTCTCTTCAGCTTGGGGATCTCTCTTCTATAAGACATCCTGATCTTTAGCTTAGTTCCTTGAAACCTTCTCTACAAGCACTAAAAACTCTGATACCAATTATTTGAAATATAAGAGGTGTAACTAAGAGGGGAGGGGTGATTCAATTACTACTAAAATAAATTCCACATTCCTTAGATGTTAGTACAAAAATGCAATGTAAAAATTGAATACTGATGAAGCCTGATAAACACATTTAGAATGCTATAACTTAGTTGCAAAAACATAAAAGAAAATAGCATGAACACATTTAAAACCAAGATTTAACATGGAAAATCAATTCCTATTAGGATCCAACCTTTTTAGAGGCTTTAATCATCTAGTTAGAAGTGGCCTTGTTAGAGGTCTTTAGACAATTAAATAGAATTACCACCTTGTTAGAGGAATTGCAAATAGTTGTTAAGCCAACTCTTTTAAGAGATTTAGATCACTGATATAATTGTTAGAGAGTAACAATGAGATCACCTGATTTGAATGGAACTAAATTGTTGATTATAGATCTCTATTATGGATTGTACTGGATCCTTCTTGATTGAATATAGCTTTCTAATTCATAATGATATTCTACTTATCTTTCAAATTTGCTTTTCTCTTCTTGTCATTAAATCTTCAATAACATCATATTTTCACATCCATGCTTTGAAATCACAACTTGAACTTATATCTTTCACTTTTTCAACTCAGCTCAAATACAACTTAGAAAAATTAATATTCATCACCTCACTCGGCTATAATCAATAGATAAATCAATTAAGCTTAATATGCCAAAATAAGAAAATCCTTTATTAGCCAACCCATTTTGGTAGAAACTAACTTAGAAGTAATTTCCTTATTTAAGCAACAAAAGCTTGGTTAACAGTACAAACTTGCAAAAATCCTTTGGCAACTGAGTGAGCTCACTTAGCACTAAATTTATCCCACTTTCCTTTATTAATCAAGTGAGCTTTGTTAACACTCATCTTCTGCATACTTTCCTTTGATGCTTGAGTGAACTTGGTAGGCACTGCCTTATGAACTAGGCAATCATAGGAATGCTTAGTAGACATAGAAAATTTTCTTCACTACCTCAGTAAGCTTGGCATATATTGACTAATAATGATATGACATTTATGTAACATGAAAAATAATACACAATTAATCAATTGTTTCCAATAGATAACATATGTCCATAGGGTTCTTAGGGTCCTAGGACCCTTAGGACATATGTTGTCATCAAATGAGTCGAAAGAGGTCATAGGGTATCTTATGACCCCTTTTGACCCATTCAATTAAAACATATACTTTATGACCCATTTTGATGAAGGTTGTCCCCCTTAATACCATAAACCATAAAAGAAAACAAAGAAACAATAACAAATGCAAGAATAAAATATGAACTTCTTTTTTTCTCTACAAATGCAGAAATACAAAATTCATAAGTACAATATGCTAACCTACTTGGGTAGCTTTATTATAATAATCTACAAGACAAGCTACAAATTGTCACCAAGAGTTGTTCTAGACAATGTTTAGGCCTTTCTTAAATAGACAATTTTATGCTACCCAGGAAGCTTCTAGACAATGAAACTCAATACCTAGGGCTGACAAACTCTACCAATACATATAGAGTTGGCCAAATACAACTTTTACAATTATTTTAGATATTTTGGTAGCCCAACTTTGAAAGGTCCTAACTATTGAAACATTGCCTTGATTGGCTTTTTTGGCAAATGTTTTGAGAAAAAATTGATAATAACTTCTGCAATAATTACAGTGGAGCAATGAGATTTTATTTTAGTGTTATATCTCTAAAATGAACCTTCATATAGAAAATGAGAACATTCTAAGCTCATATGAAAAAATTACTAAAAATAGAAAGTTCCCATTAATAGTAACCACCCTATATACCAATCCTTTTAAAATAGAAAAGACTAAAAAGAAAATATATTTGGGTGATGCAAGATCACTCTTACAACCAAGATGATCTCGCATTAGACACCTGGGATAATTTGAGAAGTGACTCTGTCATGTATCAGGTGTTTAGAGGAAAACCAAGATAGTGTACCTCCTCCCTTGCTAGCCATAATGAATCCTCTATTAGCCTCTGTTTCCATTTGACTAGATATTCTCATAAGTTCTATTCCTTCTTTTCTAACATGACTATCTAGTATCTCCTCAATCTCCTTTGTAGCTAAACTAACTATTGGAATACTCCATTGCACTTTTGCAATGTAATCTCCATCACCTCCTTCATAATACTCTATCAAATTTGAAATATTAAATATTGGTGAAATATTCAAATCAGCAAGAAACTCCATTTCATAAGCATTTCCATAATCATGCCTTTTCACTATCTTGCACAGTCCAAACTTCTTCATCTTCATCTTATTATATGTACCCACTAGAAAATTCACCTTTCTCAAATGAACCATGACTTCATCTCCAAGATAAAGTTCTTTATACCTCATTTTTACATCTGCCTTAGTCTTGTACTATGTATTCATCTCTATGATGTGCTTCGTCACCCCCTCGTGGATGTTCTTCAACTGTTTAGTAAATTCTTCTATTTTCAACAGTACTTATCTCTCCTTTATCCAACTACCTCAATTTGAAAGCATTTTTGGGACTACTTTTGTATACAATCTGGAATGGTGATTTACCAGTACTACTATTGACAGAATTATTATATGCAAATTCCAACCATGGAAAAGTCATATCCCATCCTTTTGGCTTGTCTCCTACCAAACATCTTAACATATTTCCAAAACTACTATTTACGACTTTTGTGACATGAACATCATCACTAGTCTTCTTGCAAAGAATAAAATGTGCCATATTTAGCAAACCATGTACTCTAACCACTTCTCTGAAAAACAATTTTGTGACATGAACATCATCACTAGTCTTCTTGCAAAGAATAAAATGTGCCATCTTTGAAAACTTATCAACAACCACAAAAATAAAATCATGCTTATGCTAAGTCCTTAGTAATCCAAGAATAAAATACATGCTAACATCCTCCCATGGCTTCTCTAGTACAAGTAATTGTTGATACAACTCTATATTTTACTTTACTCTTTTTGCCATCTGACATACTCTACAACTCTATACAAACTTCTTCACATCTTCCTGCAAATGAGGCTAGTATTAATTCTCAACAACCAAACCTATGGTTTTATCTTTGCCAAAATGTCTAGCCAGTCCACCACTATTCTTTTCCTTGATATTATGTCTCCTTGAACTTCTAGAACTGGACAACTAGCTTCCTTTAGACATCATACTATCCTAGATCATGAAACCCAACCACTTTATTCTATCAAGTGTACTAGGTTTTGTACAAGTCTTCCACACTTCACCAAAATTAGGATCATCTGGATACAAAGTACTAAGTTCCCTAAGCCCAACCACTTTTATCTACATTTATGTCAATAAAAATTGTCTTCTACTATGAGCATCTGCAACATTTTTAGACTTCCCACTCCTACATTTCAAAACAAATATATAACTATACAAACAAAACCCACTTCAAATTCCTTTGGTCCAATTTTCCTTGACTATTCAAATATTGCAAAGCTTGATGAGTAGTATACAAAACAAACTCCTTAGGAAGAAGATAGTGTCTCCATTTCTTCAATGCTTGAACTAAAGCATAAAATTCTTTGTCATAAACATAATATTTTCATTTTTCATCATTCAATTTCTCACTAAAATACGCAATAGGTGTGTTAGTCTTAGAATTATTTTGACATTTGAGTGCCAACACACTTAACCACTTTCTACATTGATGCTAAGCCACAACATGTGCCAAGTCAGAAAATCCAATACGTGCCGAGTGACTACAGGTGCTGAGTGAAGACCAAGTGCTGAGTGACTTCAGGTGCTGAGCATGATACAAGACCTAAGTGATATTTAAGTGTTGAGTCACAAACAATGCCTAGCATAAGAAAAATGCAATAGGAGCCGAGTGAGACATTTTTTTTACATGTGTCGAGCATCAAAAATTAGTAAGTGTTGAGTAACACAAAATGTACATATGAGTTTGTAACTTCACTAATTCAAATGTACACCATTTTTATGGTTGACATATATGAATCTCGAAGGATCAAAGTGATAAGATCGTATCTTTGGTATTTCCTATGCAATCTATGTACAACAATAAGAAAAATGCAGAAGGCATGCAACCAATAAAGGAAGGGCAACGAATAAGTGAGAAATGAAGATTCAATATGGATTGTAGATCCACATCTAACCCTAAGTCTTCAAATGTCTTTATAAGAAAGATAAAATCTCATTGTATGATGGATGAATAGGAAGGAGTGTATGCGAAAATTATAGTGGAGTTTAGAGTGAAGAAATAAAAAGACTTAGAGGAAGGGAGCAGCGGTTAGACATTTAGTTGATCATAACAAAAAAAGGGATACAAATAAATATTAGAGGATCAAGATTAGAGAAAAGTTCCTAAATTCAGCAATAAAGGATTGTAAGCTATTAGGTTTATTATACCTAATACTCTTTAGCCATTGTATTAGAAAGGAAACCCTATGTTGATAGGTTAGCTTAACAACTATTGTTGTACATCCTTTCAATAGGTGATAAAATCCTTTAGCAGGGTAACACTTCATGTAAAGTGTTTGTAAATCCTTTAACCAAGTCACTATTGACATAGTGTAAAGCCTTTAACAGGGCAGACTATTACAAGTGGTTAAACATTATTACTATAGTGATTTTGTGGGTATCATCCTCACCCCAATTTTACCTTCTTATTCCTGGAAGGTTTATGGGTTATCAAAATTTCAAGTGTTATGTGGTGATGCATATTTGTTTCTCATAATTGCTTAATGTTTATATAGATGGATGTTCATTTCAATTATATGCTATTAATGGTTTAAAATAGGCTAGAAGCTAGTACTTCTAATTCACCCCCCTCTTAGAAGCATTCTTTCTATTAAAACATTCCAACAAAGTCCACCTTCTTGGCTCATAATGGATCCTATTATAGTACCACTAGCGTCACAATCTACTTGAAACACCTTGCTAAAATATGGAAGTGATAAAATAGGTTGTTCAATAACCTTCTATCTCAATAGATAAAAAATCTTATCTACTCCTACTGTCCACTTAAATTATTTCCTATCCCCTCTCATTATTTCAGTCAAGGTTTCACAAATACTACTAAAACCTCTTATGAACTTTCATAAAAACTAGCCAATTCATGAAAATATTTTACCTCTATGGCACTTCTTGGAATAGGCCATTCAAGGATAGCCTTCACTTTCTTAGGGTTCATTCTCAGACCTTCTACTAAAACTAAAAATTCTAGGTACACCAACTCCTTCTTTACAAAACTGCACTTGTTTAGGTTTATCAGCAACTTTTCTTCCTTCAACTTATCAAACACCTTGTGATTATGGATCAAAGTCTCCTCTAACATCCTACTAAAGATCAATATATCATCTAGGTAAATAATGACAAGCTTAATGTGAAACTCCTTCAGTACCTCATTCATGAGCCTCATGAAAGTTCTTGGTGCATTGGTTAGCCTAAAAGGCATGAATAACCACTTTACAATTATTCTTTTGTCTTGAATGCAATCTTCCACTAATCTCGTTCTCTGATACAAATCAAATGGTATCCACTCTTTAGATCTATCTTTGTGAAATTTTTAGGTCCACTCAAATAATACATAATATCATCCATATGTGGCAATGAATTTTTTTACATGATGGTGATGTTGTTGATAGTGAAAAAATCTATGGACATCCTCCATTCTCCATTCTTCTTTGGTGCTAATACTGCTGGTACAACACATGGACTTAGACTATGTCAAATCAACCCCTTTTATAACAAGTCATGAACTTTTCTACTCAACTTTTCACTTTCTGCTGGTATCATTTTGTGCACTACCTTGTTTGGCAAACTGGCTCCTAGAACCAAATACAACTAATGACTAATCATCCTCATTAGGGGAAATCTATCAAGTGCATTGTTTGATACAATATTAGAAAACTCTCCCAACATATTTGAAATTTTTACAAGTACTTCATCTACTTCTTCTTTACTATCTTTTTGAATTATAGAAAAACACATATGCTGAAACTTCATACCATTGAGAAACTCTTTTCCATCAACAAGACATATTCTAGCATTACATAAATTTTCTTCTTTATCTTTTAATGGCTTCAACTTATGTTTCACTCTGTCCTTGGTTAGAGTTTAGGTATTTGCTTGCCCATTGTGTACAACATGCCTATCAAATTGCCATAGCCTACCCAATAATATATGACATATGTCCATAGGTATGATATCATATAGTACCTCATCCTAGTAGCTTCCAAGCTTGAACTTCACAAAGCACTATTCATTGACCATGACCTTGTGGTCATGTTTCGCCCAAGCAATAAAGTATGGATGGGGGTGTTTCTATCTCTTTAGCTTCAACCTGGAGACCATCATTTTTGACACCAAATTTTTAGTACTTCCACCATCAATGATCACATCACGACACTTATCTTCACATCTACACCTTGTGCAAAAAAAGCTCCTTATTTGATCAGGTTAATTCTCACCACTTAGTATGACTCTTCTATTAAATATGACTTTTCCTCTCTCACCATATTATGAATGTAAAGATTCAACATGTGCAACTCTGGCCTAGCCTTCTATTCTTTGATCTTTCCTCCCTTGGAACTAGGAACATTCAAACACTCTATGCCCTTCTCTATAATGAAAATGTTTCCCACAAAAGCCTCCTCTTCTAGATTCTTGTGCTCTACCTCTTCCTCTCTGATCTCTACTATTTTGATCATGGAAATGATCAGAACTATTTCCCCTTTTATTTTGATTTCTACTTTTGACCTCATCCTTATTCTTCTAATCATTATTATGACCTCCATAAGATTTTCCATTGTATCTTCCACCATGACTTTTTTTGCTATTCTTGTTGTTAAATTTGTTGCTCTCTTTCTCCTCAAATTTTAGGGAAAAATATTATGCCTCTTAAATAATATCAAACCAGACTTAGCTCTACTTAAATGCTTGGCCTTAACCCATAAAGAGAATGGGCCACTTTCTCCTTATCAGCTTCTACATGGCTGGTTCTAATGACAACTTAGTAGAACTCTTTCATATAGTTTTGAACATACTTTTCCACTTACTTTGAACCTTGCATTTTCTTCAACAAATCAAGCTCATAATTGATGAAAATGAATTGTCATTGCAATTTAGCTAACATCCATTCCCCTCTGGTGATTTTTCCCTTTCCCTTTTTATTTCACTCTAACTCAACCTCCTACGACTAGATGTTTGAGTGTCCCTTCAGTTTTGCCTTCACAAACTTGACCCTATCAGGATCATCAATATCTTCATACTCAAAGTACTCCTCTAGTTCAATGATCCAATCAATTAGCTCCTTAGGGTTAAGATTTCTTGAAAATGTGGGAACCTCAAACTAAGACCATTTTCCAATCTTGGAGATGGCCCTAAAAAGCTTCTCTTCCTCTGGGTTTAGAATTGCATCTACTTCTACATTGTCTTATACTTCACCCTCATCCTCAATTTGATCTCTTATGAGAAGATTTCTTCCTCTACATATTTGTTCTTCCAATTCTTGCATTTTTCTTTAGAAGGCTAGGAAACCCTCAGGTGTAACACCTACAACTCTTCCAACACTCTCTTTGGGGAGACATTTTTGTGCTTTTGCCAAAACCCTAGTGTAAACTACCTCTTGATTAGCAATTTATCTACATGATCAGCCCAAACCATGATCCTCGTGCAAATTGCCTCATAGTTGTCAATATGTCCACACAATGAAGAACTCTAGCTCTGATACCAGTTGATGAATGGTGCTCCCCTTAATACCATAAACCGAAATTGAAAAAAAACAAATAAAAAAAAATGCGAGAACAAAATATGGACTTCTTATTTGCATTGCAAATGAAAAATTACAAAATTCACAAGTACAATATGCTAACCCATATGGGCACCTTCATTACTATAATCTGCAAGACAAGCTGTGAACTATCACCCAAATTTGTTCTAGACAATGTTCAAGCCTTTCTTAAATAGGCAATTTCATGCCTCCCAAGAAGGTCCTAGGTAATGAAACATAGTACCTAGGGCCGAGAGACACGAACAATACATATAGAGTTGGCAAAATACATCTTTGATAATTATTTTCAGATATTTGGGGTAGACTAACTCTTAAAAGCCATAACTCTTGAACCATTTCTCCGATTGGCTATTATAGCCACTTTTCAAAAATAGTAGCTCTTGATCTATAGTCTCAAAAAATTGCAAGCACCTTTTTGTCAAGTTTTTGGACCTCATTTAGGCAATCTAAGGCCTCTAATGGTGAATGTGAACATTTTTCTACAAATTTTTACACTAAAAATTCATAATAACTTCTTTGATACTTAAGTTGGAGCAATTAGATTTTTATGTTAGGCTTATAAATCTAAAATTAACCATCATATAGAAAATGAGAAAATTTTAACCTCATATGAAAAACATACTAAACATAACAAGTTCCCATAAATAGTAACCACCATGTCTACTAGTCCTTATTTTAATAGAAAATAAAATATTTTTGTGTTATGCAAGATTTCTCTTACACCTAGGATGATTCTAAATCATATTTTGACTCATTTGATGACAACATATGTCCCTAGGGGTCTTAGGACCCTAAGGTACATATCTCATTTGTTTGGATGGGTTGAAAGGGGTCAGAGGGTATTCTATGACCGCTTTCAACCCATTTGATGATAATGTCAAAAGGGGTCATAGGATATCCTAGCACCCCTAAGGACATATTATATTTGTTGGAATGGTTCAAATGGGTTCATAAGGTCTTCTATGATCCCTTTCAACCCATTTAATGACAAAATATGTGCCTAGGGATTCTAGGACCCCTAGGAGCATATGATATTTGTTCTAATGGAATGAAAAGGGTCATGGGGGGTTCTATAACCGCTTTTGGCCTACTCAATGACAACATATGTTCCTAGTAGTCCTAGGACCCCTAGGAACATATCCCATTTGTTTGAATGGGTTGAAAGGGTACATAGGGTACCCTATGAACCCCTTCAACCCATTCAATGATAACATATGTCTCTAGGGACCTGAGGACCCCTAGGGACATTTATATTTGTTTAAATAGGTCAAAAGGGTTCATAAGGTACCTTATGATCCCTTTTAATTCATCGAATGGTAACATATGTAGGGGCATATTATATTTGTTCAAATTAGTTGAAAGAGGTCATGGGATACTCTATATCCCATTTCAACCCATTTGATGATAACATATATCCCTAAAGGGTCATAGGACCCATAAGGACATATCTCATTTTCCCTAATGGTTTAAAAGTGGGTATAGGGTACCATATGACCCCTTTCAACCCATTCAATGGCAACATATGTCTCTAGGGGTCCTAAGACTCCTAGGAACATACTATATTTTTTGTTGAATGGGTTGAAAAGGGGTTACAAGGTACCTTATGACCCCTTTTGATCATTCAATGACAACATATGTGCCTAGGCATCCTAGGACCCTTACGGACATATCTCATTTGTTTGAATTGGTTAGAAGGGGTAATAGGGAACCCTATGAGCTCTTTCAACTCATGCAATGACAATTTATGTCCATAGAGGTCTGAGGACCCCAAGGGACATTATATTTGTACAAATGGGTAGAAAGGGGTCATCGTACCTTATGACCCCTTTCAACCCTTTTGATAACAACTTATGTCCCTAGGGATCCTAGAAACACTTTGGACATATTGTATTTGTTCAAATGGGTCAAAATGGTCATAGGGGCTCTTTTGACCTTATAATTACAACAAATATCCTTAGGAGTAATATAAATCCTAAGGAAATATTAATACTATTCATAGGGTGTCCCATGACTATGTTTGACCCATTCATTGAAAACATGTTGTGATATGGAGCCTAATCATTCTTGAAGGTTATTTTTCCCAATTTATTTGACACATTTTCCCCCCAGATTTTACTTTATGAGTTTAGGGGATATTCACCCAAGATGAGGTCAAGGGGTAGAGTCCCTTGTAGAGTCCTAAGATAGAGGCCTAGATGTGCTCCATATCATTGTATAGGGTGGGGTCAAGGATCAACACCCTTGTAGGGATTTCCAAGGCTAGTGCCCTTAAAAGCTCAACAAAATTTATTATTGTAAAAGGTGTTGATTGTTATTTTTCTATTGGATGACTTATTCTATGCCTAATTTTTTAAGTAAAGAAAAGCTTGTATAAAATGCTTTATGGTTAGGGATTTCATAATGTATGATGAGATTGTAGCTTCATGTGGTGGTATTGAGTTGTATTGGATTGTGGATTGTAATCACTAGATAACAATAATATTTGTCTTGTTGTTGGTGGATGCAGCCTAGGAATTTTGTGAACCATGTTAAATCTCTATTTCTTGTGTTCTCTTGTGTGATTTATCAATTTTTGATATTGGTTATATTTTTGTGTAATTATTATTTATGTTTGTGCTTAATTCTAGCATAACATATGCCCCTAGGAGTCAAAGGACCCCTAGGAAAATATCTCATTTGTTTGAACTAGTCAAAAGGATTCATGTGGTACCCTATGTTTCCTTTCAAGCCATTCTATTACAACATATATCACTAGGGATCCTTGGATCCCTAGGGACATATCTCATTTCTTTGAATCAGTCAAAAGGGAACATAGGGTACCATATAATACCTTTCAACCCATTTTTTTGAATGGGTTGAAAGGGGTGAATGGATACCCTATGACCTCTTGCAAATCAGATATATCCCTAAGGTTGCTATGACCCCTAGGGAAATATGTTATAACAGATTGGGTCAAAAAGGGACATCGAGTACCCCATGACCCCTTTTGACCCTATCAAACAAATGAAATTTGTCCCTAGGGGTCCTAAGAGCCCTAGGGACATAAGATATCATTGAATGGGTGGAAATCTACCATGTATAGCCTATGACCCCTTTCAACCCATTCGATGACATGATATGTCCCAAGGGTCCTACAACCCCTAAGGACATATCTCATTTGTTTGAATGGGTCAAAAAGGTAATAGGTGATGCAAGGGTATCCTAGGTTCTTATAGATTATGGAATTTTTGGTGGAGTACTAGAGTTTCTCATCCATCTCTGTGTTATTTCTTGGTTGGAGGCTTGAACAAATAGGCTTGATAAATAAGCTTGGTGTTTGATTGAAGTGTGTTACTTGGTTGAAAAGGTGCGCTTAGTCATCTTCATGTTGCTTTTTTGACCAAGGAGTTCCATTACTAAAGGAGCTTGGTCATGGAAAGAACTTTCTAGATGAAGACACTCAAAAACTAAGGGATCTTGGCATACAATGTGTTTCTTATCATGTGTCAGGTGCTCCACATGTATTTTTTCTTGGCAATGCTTTGGGGTTTCTACTGATGCTCAGTAGTTTTGCTTGTCAGATGGAGTTCTTGTGGATTTTCATAGTTAACTTGCTAGATTTAATATGTGTGGAGTGTAATTGTGATGTGGAGAAATCATGGGATTTTTTTTAGGCCTATTTGGATCTTGTTTATTTTATGGATGTTGTAAGCCTTTTAAGGCATTTGGTATTTAATATATATTATAGGTTAATTTTTTTCTTGAATATGTATGTAATATAAGGATTTATTTAATTTGTAACTTGCAAGACTAACTTGTGACTTATTTGGGTATAAGTAGAGGGTTTTGTGAAGTTTAGAGTCATTATCCATTTTCTAAAAGGGGTAGCTGAGAGAGAAAAATTGTGAGAAAAGATAGTAGTTGTGGCTTGGAAAACAAGGAGATTTCTTGGTGGCTTGCAAGCGCAAGTTTAAATCTCATTGGATGATTCCACCATAGTATTTTTGTGTTAGAAATTTTAACTAGCTAGGATTTGGATGTTGAATGTTGAGGGATCTTACAAAACTATTACATGTTTTATGTTTGAGCTATAACTAGGAAAGCCTTACAACTTGATCCATTGCATGTAATTCATTTTTTTATTAATAAATAATTGAGTTTAGTATCAGGTCTTGCATCTTTTGTTTCCTTTTTTATGTTTGGTTTTTTTTTGGGGACAAGATATATTCTTTGGGGATTATCATTCCTTGCACAGTGTTAGGTGGTATTAGAGAAAGTTTTCTTGAGCATGTAGACATATCGCCGAAGTTGAGGCAGTTTGTACTAGTACATGGGGTGAAGATTGTCAGAATGAAGGTTGGTCTTGTGGGAAAAGTTTATTCTTATGATAAATTTTTCTTTCTCAAGTCATAGATATAGTTCTTGTGAGGTAGCCTATCATGGTTCTAACTTATAATCATAGAGAACTTATAGATGGATCTTGATATGAAGAGATGTTTATGAAGATGGAAGATAGATCTTGCAAGAAGGTTTGATCATCTTGGAGATTTCTTGAAGAGGGCTTTCAAAGACCTTGGAAGATGGCTCCAAGAGGATTGGACCTTGGGATGATTCTAAATCTTTTTGATATGGCAGAGATGTAGATTTTAGAGGTATTTCCTCAAATGGATTTTTCTTTGTCTAATCATGTTAAGGAACAATTAGTTGAGTTTCATAGAAACTTTTGGAGCCAAGTCTACCAATCTGGAAGAGAGTTGTCTAGTTAGATAAAAGACTTGTTCAAAAATAAAGATGGAATGATAAGATTGAGGTTGAGGTTGGTTTTTAATATAAAGGTTTATTTAATTTTTAACATATTAGGCTAGCTTGTGTCTTGGTTGGGTATAAGTAGAGTATTGTGGATTCTATAGTCATTATTCATTTTAGCAAGGGGTAGATGATAGAGAAAATTTTATGAGAAGAGCTAGCAGTTGCAACTTACGAAACAAGGAGATTTCCTTGTGGCTTGCGAGCATAAGTTTAGATCTAATTAGAGGTTTCTATTAGAGTGTTGTTTTGTTATAGATGTACACTAGCTAAGGCTTGGTTGGATGTTGAGGGATCTTGCATAAATATTACTTTCTTTGTATTTTGGTTGTAACCAAGACAACATTACAACCCGAAACATTTCATGCAATCAATTACATTATAAATAAATAATTGAGTTTGGTATCATATCTTGTATCTTGTGTTGTATTTCCACATTGTGGTTACTTGTTGTGGGCTAGGATATATCCTTTGGGGATTCTCCTACCTTGCACTATATCAATAGGACACCCTATGACCCCTTACAACCCATTCAAACAAAGTACCCTATAAACCCTTTCAACCCATTCGAACAAATGATATATGTCCCTAGGGGTCATAGGACCCCTAAGGACATATGTTGTCATCAAATGGGTTGAAAGGGGTTATAGAATACCACATGATTTAAATGGTTCATGGGATATGCGATGACCCCTTTCAACCCATTTGATGGAATGATATTTTCTTAGGGGTCCTATGACACCTGGGGAAATATCTCATTTGTTAAATGGGTAGAAAGGGGTCATAGAGTGGTTAGCATGAAAGTTGATGGTATTCCTTTGGGGGAGTATCCTAAACATCAGAGATATTGTTTTAGATTGACATGTTGTATTCATAAGTGTGTTTATGATTGATGTCAACATAGCGTTAATTATGTGAAGACTCACAAAGTAATAAATAGAGAATGAGGTAATACAAACTATGTATTGATGATCAGGTCAAGCATAGCTAAGGAAATGTTCTACACTATATCCTAATGAAGTGGATAAGTGCACATACAAAGAGTCAAAGACATGAGGAATTTATTCAATATTTTTAGAAGAAAATATGGAAACAAAGTACATAATAAGTTACTTTTGGTGATTTATTTGCATCTCTTAACTAGGATAAAATTGACATTCACACAATTAGATTGTGATAGTAAATAGCTTGATGATGATGTTAGTAAGTGCACAAGCTCATAAGTCACACATGTGAGAATTTTTAAAGACTATGATGGGATAGTGATTTTTAATTAGGAAATGATGTAATGTTTTATACTATATTAATGAGGTCCTATTATAATTAATTGGGAAAGCCTCAAGCCCAACTCAAGAAATTATTCTAAGGACATGGTATAAAGGAAATTTATTATTGTTTTTGTAATGTATGCATTCAAATGTGGTATGTGAAGTATTTGGTAAATTTGAGTAATCTATTCAAGGGATTCTTTGGATGCAAGAATGGTGATTTGGTACTAAGATCAAAAGAGGATAAGTCTAGTCAAGAGGACAAAGGAGCTGAAATTATTCCATTTCTATTATTCTACAAGGAATAATATAGAGACCATTTGGATAGTAAGTTTGATCCTCTTGCCCTAAAAAATTTTTAGACAGTGGGTCCATCTCCCTTCTACAACTCTTAACAGAGTTGGGATAGCTCCTAACAAGGTTGGAATCTCCTAACAAGAATTGATATGTACTAAATGTATTTGATTGGCTCCTAAAAGAATTTTTCTTCTTATAAGGAACATTTATATTAATACATCATATTGTGGGTAGCATCCCCACTGAGTTTTTCGCTTTGAACATGGGTTTCCCTGGTGTCATTGTTTATGAGTATCTTGTTGTAGTTATTGATTATATTTCTCACATGGTTAAGGATTACTAAGGTTGATAACTATTTTAATAGTTAGATAATTTATTCACCCACTCCCCCAAATAAATTACCTTTGTGGACTTTTCTTTCTAACAATTGGTATTGAAGCATTAGGTCCTTGAAGAAAAATCTTATCAGCTTTGGGAGATCAAAAATGGTTCATGTTGGAAAAGAAAGTCCTAAATTTGATGGTGTTAACTATGATAGATAGAAGGAGAATATGAAGACTCATATTCTATTTAAGGATTGAGATTACTAGTTCATGACAAAAAGGAAAAAACAAAATTGTGGAAAAAAATAAACTTGAGGTATGGAATGAAGCTTAAAGATATCTACTTATGTATAATATGCTTCCTATTGAAGAATTATTGTCATCTCTTCCTAAGAACAAATATAGTAAAGTAAAATCCTTAGAGACATCTCATAAAATTTGGACAAGTGATCAAGTTATACCTTGCACTAATAAGCTTACCTGACAGACTTTACATGGAAGATTGGAAGCATCATAAGTATTGGAAATATAGATGGAGTAACTGAGAGGGGGGGTGAATCAGTTACTACAAAATAAATCCATAGATCCCTTGGATGTCTTAAATAGCTAGCTATTACTGTCAGTTAGTAGCCACACAAAAAAATATTGTAACTCAATAGATGAACTATGTATTAACTTATTATTAATGTTTAAGTATTCACAATTATTAACATGCATGCAAAAAGAAAGAAAATGAACCCAAGAGACACCATATTTAATGTAGGAACCCAAAATGAGAAAAACCACCAAGTAACTAGCTACCAATTTTCACTCTTCTAAAGTGAGTCCTATTAAGAGCCAACCCTATTAAAGGTTACAAAACATAGTGTTAGGTGTGACCTTGTTAGAAGATTTAAACACCCTACTAAGAGTGGCCTTGCTAGAGGACTTTAGAACAATTCAATAGAACTACCCACCTTGTTAGAGGATTTACAAAACTAGCGGCTAAACCAGCTATGTTAAGAGATTTAAAATTCACTACTAAAATTGTGAGAAAGTAACAATGAGTGACCTAAATGAGATGCAACTAATCTTTACAAATACAAATCTCTATTTTTCTTCACTAGATCATTACTGATCAAATACACCTTTTCTTCTTCTCAAGGATATCTAATCCTTCTTCAAAATTTTCTCACACTTCTTCTTCACACAATCAACTAACTTGTATACTCTCTCATTCATACATCCATTCATACATTAGAATTCACATTTTGACCTTTTATTTATACTTTACAAATTTTCTAGTCAACTCATTTACAAGTTATAGTTACCAATAAAGAATACATCAGTCAGCTACAAACATTACATGAAACAATTAAAATTTATTTCCCAAAATAATAAAATCCTTCATTGTCCAACCTTGCTTGGTAAACACTACTCCAAAAATGGTTTACAGTGTTAACCAAGTGAAGCTTGGTAAACACTGTGAACTCTACAAAATCCTTTGGAGATCGAGTGAACTCAATAGGAACTATTTTTTCCTTTTGCTGACCTTGTGAGTTTGGTAGAAACTAACTTCTACCATGGAATCCTTCAGCACCTGAGTGAGCTTAGTAGAAACTATCTTCATAGTGTAACTTCTAGAAATGCTTGGTAGACTCTATAATTCACTTTGTTGATGTTTTGAACTTGGTGGACTTTATCTTTTGATTTGTTAAACAACTATGTTTTGTAGACCTTGTTTGATAACTGACGTGACATTTGTGTAACATCAAAGACAACATGTAATTGAACAATTATATCGAACAATCTCCCTCTTTGGAATTGATGGAAACACAACATGTCATAGCAAAATGAAATTTGAGAACAAGTCTTTTTCTAACAGAATGTTTCTCCCTCTTAGCTTTAATTCCAACAACTTCTCAAACACAATAATCTCCCTTTGTGAAGGAATTAGATAGCTTCTTTTCAAACATCAAACTCTTCACAAAAAAATTCAAATTTTAGAATGATATGATAATATACTCTCCCTCTTTGACAATACAAGCCAAAGACAACATAAACCAAATAAATAGCAATGTACCTTTTGTATTGATTCATATACAATATTCTCATGACTATTCTATGCTAACTGAAAGATCTTCAACTTGAAACATGTTCATGCATAACTAAAACTTTACTTTAGTGAGATTTAGATAGGGGAATGACCCCTAACTTACCTCTTAAATACAAGAATGCATCCTTAGGTAAAGGCTTAGTGAATATGCTAGCAATTTGTTCTTTTGTATGGACATATTCCAATCTAATCTCCTTATCCTACACCAATTCTCTGATGAAGTGATGTTTTATTGCAAGTGCTTGGTTTTTGAGTGCATCACTAGATTTTTAGATATGCTGATTGCACTTGTATTTTCACAAAACACAACAACATGTTCTTTGATTTTCTCTTTCATGCTTTGCAATAAATGTTTGAACCAAGCAATATTAGAACAATTTACTATTGCTACAACATGCTTAGCTTCTATTATAGAATGGGATTTACAATTTTTCTTTTTTACTTGTCCAAGAAAACAACCTCTTTCTAAGAAAGAAAGCTCCTCCACTTGTACTCTTCCTGTCATCAATGTTTCCTACCCAATCTATATCAGTAAACACTTTGAAGTCCAGATTACCTCCAAATTTGTACCATAATCCATAATCTTCAGTGCCTTTCAAGTATCTCATGATCCTTTTGATTTCCATCATGTGATTTTCTCTCAGTTTTGCTGAAAATCTTGCTACAATACCAACTGCAAGCATAATATCTAGCCTTGTATGAACTACCTACTACAACTTTCTAATCATAGATCTATATAATGTCTGATCTACTTCTTTTGATTCATCATCCTTGGTAAGCTTTAGACCAGTGCACATATGAGTTCCAACCGGTTCATAGTCTTCCATATCAAACCTTTTTAGTATCTCCTTAATGTATTTAGATTGATTAATGTAGATGTCATTCTTACTCTATTGAATTTGAAGACCAACAAAGAAATTGATCTCACCATACATTGACATTTCAAATTCCTTGTTCATTTTCTCAGAGAATTATTTGCAAAGATCATCATTTCCTTTGAACAAAGTGTCATCCAAAATTATTTCTACCAAAAGAACCTTGTTATCTAGTCCTTGCTTGATGTAAAAGCTACTTTCATCATTAGTTCTTTGAAAACTAATTTGAGTAAGATAGTTATGCAATATTTCATACCATGCTCTAGGGGCTTGTTTCAGACCATATAATCCTTTGTGTAGTTTGTAGACCATGTCCTTCTTGTTTGGATCAATAAAACCTTTAGGTCGTTCAATGTAGACTTCTTCATCTAGTATACCATTGAGAAATTTTGACTTGACATCCATTTGATAAACCTTAAATTCTTTGTATGCAGCATATGCAAGTAGGGTTCTGACACCTTCCAATCTCGCAATAGGAGAAAAAGTCTCCCCATAGTCTATTCCTTCTTCTTGAGAGTATCCTTTGCATAGTAGTCTAGCTTTTTTTCTTGAAATCTTACTATCTTCATTCAAATTATTTCTAATAACCCACTTAGTTCCAATTACATTTTTATCTTTAGGCCTAGGTACAAGAGTCTATGTTTTGTTTTTCTCTATTTTCTCTATCCTAGTTTCATTTTTTAATGCATCTTTCACACTTCTAGGTTCAAAATTAGAAAGTAAAGAAGTACCCTTTAGCTTACTTCTTGTAATAGTATCTTCATATTTATCTCTAGTGATTTGATCTAGGGCATGATGTCTCCTGACATACTTTTTTAAAATAGGTTCCTTGCCTTTTGAACGAATTGCACTGTCATCCTCTTGCACTTCAACTTTATGTTCTAGCTTTTTTCTTTGTTGCTCAGGTCCTTTAGAATTGATAGGCATTGGCTTGGTAGCATCTGAATGTGACTCAGTTTCCTTCAACTCAGTTTGAACTTCCTACAACTCAGTTACTGAAGACTTGGGAGTAGAAGATTCCTAGTTGATAGATGTATCTAGGATTGTATCAAGTTCAATGAAAACAAATCTTCTATAGTCTTCTAGTTCCTTTTTGATTTCTTCTTTAGTCCTTTCTACAAACTCATCAACTTTCATATGTGGACTTTCTATGACTTTTTGAATAGACAAATTCAAAAAGCTATATGCTTTGCTTTTGCAAGAATATCCCAAAAATATTCCTTTATCACCTTTCACATCAAATTTACCTTTTCTAGATTCTTTCAAAATGTAACATTTACTTCCAAATACTTTTAGGTAACTTACATTGGGTTTATAGCCATACCATAACTCATAGGGGGTTTTGAATGAGTCCTTGTTTAGTTCTACTAGGTTCAAGGTATGAATTGTAGTGCTAATAGCTTCCTTCCAGTATTTGATAGAAATGTTATTTTCAATCATTAAAGTTCTTGCAGAGGTCATGATAGATTTGTTCTTCCTTTTAGCTATTCCATTTTTCTCGAGAGTGTCAGGGGCTGATATCTATCTTTTGATTCCCCTTTCAATGCAAAATTTATTGAACTCATGGGAGATGAATTCACCTCCTCTGTCTAACCTCAAGTAGTTCAGTCTTTTTTTTTTGTTTCCTTTTCTACTCTAGAAAAATACCACTTGAACTTTAAAAAGATTCTAATTTCTCTCTTAGTTACATGTCAGTCATCATTCTAGAGTAATCATCAACAAAAGACTGAAGAAATTTTCTTTAGTATAACTTTCAATTCCAATAGGTCCACACAAATTAGTATGCACAATTTCTAAACCTTCTTTAGACTGATAGTTCTTACTTTTAAAGCTAGTTTTTCCCATTTTAAAAATTTTACAATTCTTGCATAGACCATCATTAGGTTTCTTTACACTAGGAATGCCTCTAACTTTCTTGAATTTTCTTATCTTAACTAGATTATCAAAGTTCACATGACAAAACTTTCTATGCCATAACCAACTTTCTTCAACTTGAGTAATAAAACATGAACATTCACCAAGTTCAAGATAGAACAAGTTACCTTTTGTCTATATGCTTGATCCAATTAGCTTTCCTTTTTCATCCATCAATCTTATTTTTCTATGCATAAATTCCACTTTGAATCCATTATTGAGTTGTTGTGCCAAACTCAGCGGATTATGTTTTAAACCTTCAACCAATAGGAATTATGACGTACAAGCACTTTGGTTAGTGAGATTCTTCCTCTTCCTTTCATGCAACAAGGTTCATTATTAACAAACCTCACACTACCACCATCATAGTCTTCAAATTGTTTAAACTTAGTTTTATCACCCATCATATGATGAGAGCAACCACTATCTATGATCCATTTATCATTTTTTCTCACATGAGAGATAAGTACCATTTTATCTTTCTCATCATTATCAGATTCCTTTTATATAGAAATGTAAACAATTTCATCTTCTTCTTCATTAGAATCATTAGAAAGCTTAGCCATGAAACATGTTTTCTTACCTTTTCCCTTGAATGATTTGAAGTCTTTCTTGCCAATGCACTTGTGACATTTCTTCTCATCCTTGTTCTATTTATTTGGGGACCTAGCAGCAATATGGCCAATTTCCTCACATGAAAAATTGATTAGAGGAAACTTACCTTTGTATTTCCCTTTGCCTCTAGAATATTTCCTTGCAAGTAGAGCTTCAACCACCTCAAGATCACTATCTGAACTCTGTTCTAATTGTTCTTCACTTTTTGACCAAGATTCACTTATCTTCTTAGTTTTTTATTTGAGTGAAATCTTGGCTTCAAATGCTGATTCAATGTTTTTGGAAGTTGGAACATAGTTATCATAGTTATCTAGCTCAAATGTAGTCAATCTTCCTACTATGGACTCTAAATTTATCTTATGATTTGCTTCACAACTATTTTCTTGAATTGTAAAAACTCTAATTGCATAAATGGGAATTAATGTTCTAAGAAATTTACTTACAACTATTTCCTCCTCAATGTCTCCTCTAGAAGCCTTGATTGCATTGACAATTATTTTGACTCTTTCAACATATTTAGCAATATTTTCATCCTCTCTCATCCCCATTTGATCAAATTTTCCTCTTAGACTTTATAATTTGGCTCTTCTCACATTATCATCACCTCCATAGATAAATTTCAGCTTATTCCACATTTCAAAGGAAGTTTTGTAGCCCTTGACATCATAAAATTCTTCATAGCTTAGCACAGATGCAATATCTATCATCATGGTGTTATGAGTCTTTTTCTTAGCAATATCATTAGCAAATAATGTACTAGAAGGACTTACATATGCTTCATCCAAATATTTCAATCCTATATCTCCAATGGAAGCTAGATGGAGTCTCATGAGAATTTTCCATGTTGAAAAGTTATCCCTATTAACCCTTGCAATTTCCCTCTTTTAAGACATCCTGATCTTTAGCTGAGATCCTTGAAATCCTTCATACAAGCACCAAAAGCTCTAATACTAATTGTTAGAAATATAGATGGAGTAACTTGGGGGGTGAGGGGGTGTGGGGGGTGAATTAGTTACTACAAAATAAATCCACATATCCCTTAGATGTCTTAAATAACTAGTTATTACTGTCACTTGATAGCCACACAAAAAAAATGTTGTAACTCAGTAGATGAACTATATATCAACTTATTACTGATCTTTAAGCATTCATAATTATTAACATGCATGCAAAAAGAAATAACATGAATATAAGACACACCAGATTTAATGTGGAAATCCAATATGGGAAAAACAATCAAGTAACTAGCTACACATTTTCAGTCTTATAAAATGAGCTCTATTAGGAGCCAATTCTGTTAAAGGTTACAAAAAACACTATTAGGTGTGTCCTTGTTAGAGTATTTAATCACCCTTCTAGGAGTGACCTTGGTAGAGGACTTTAGAACAATTAAATAGAACTGTCCACCTTGTTAAAGGATTTACAAAAATGGCTGCTAAACTAACTCTATTAAGAGATTTAAAATTCATTGCTATAATTGTGAGAAAGTAAGAATGAGTGACCTGAATCAGATGTAACTGATCTTTACTGATATAGATCTCTGTTTTGCTTCACTAGATCCTTACTAGTCAAATACACCTTTGTTACTCCTCAAGGATATCTTATCCTTCTTCAAAATTCACTCACACTCCTTCACACAATCAACTCACTTGCATACTTGCTCATTCATGCATCTATTCATACATTGGAATTCATAACTTGATCTTTTACTTATACATTATAAATTGTCAAGTTAACTCATTTACAAGTTACATTTACCAATCAACAATACATTAGTTAGGTACAAACATTACATGAAAGAATTAAACTTTATTTCTCAAAACAATGAAATCCTTCATTGGCTAACCCTACTTGGTAAACACTACTCCAGAAATGATTTTCAGTGTTAACCAAGTCAATCTCAATAAACACTATGTACTCTGCAAAATGCTTTGGAGACTGAGTAATCCTTCAGCACTTGAGTGAGCTTGATAGAAACTATCTTCGTAGTGTAACTTCCAAAAACACTCGGTAGACTCTATCTTTTTCTTTGCTGACCAACTGAGCTCAATAGAATCTATCTAATAACTGATATGAAATTTGTGTAACATCAAAGATAACACACAATTGAACAATTGTACCCAACACATAAGTATGTTAGAAATAGATAATATTGAGAGAGGGGTGAATTAGTATTTTACAAACTTTTGCCCACAAATGAATATTGTTAATTACTTTACAACTTGCATATGTAAGTAAACCAACAATATTGAATAGTAAATATAACCATACACATAGAGAACTCATAACACCATTATTTGTTAAATAGGGATACTCTGTCCAAGGGAAAACCCTAGTAGGGAAGATACCCACAAGATGATTCACTTAAAAAAAGTACCGTGTTAAGGATATTAACCATGCTAGGAGTCTATTAAGTACATATAGTGTCTCAAGTCATCATTAGAGGACTATGCCCTATTAAAATCCTCAACCATGTTAAGAGTTGCTTCAACACTATTAGGAGTTGGTAGAAAAATTAAAATGTATGCAAGAAGAGCCCACTTCTCTAACATGTAATTATACAATAAGATTCTCCACATGAGTAGATATACATACAATACTTGCTTACTATTTTAATTCACACTTTCTCTAATCATACATCAGATATCGCATCACATAAGGCTCAAAAAATAGTTTGCATCCCTTATATCACATCACATATATTGTTCACAATCACATATATCTCACTCTTATTTGCCTAAGATAAGATATTTACTTATACCTCTCAAATTATAAAACTATGCCCTCTCAGCCTTCATGTTTCACATGCTTGACATAATATAAAATAACTTATGGATTAGTATCCAAAATTTTGGGTCACCATGAATTAGTAATTATTTTGTTACCAAAATAATACCTTAAGCCATAAAAATCAATTCTCTATTATCCTTTGTTCTTCTATGTTATATACCCATACTGGTATTTTAATAGTAACTCATGTCATACTATCTTTACATATATTCACACTGGCATACATCACAATGACACTATCATAGAGCTATCCTCAATGGTACATAAGCTAACTTGAAGTGAGTCATTTGTACACATCTCTTCTTTCTCTATTCTATTGCAAATTGTCTAACACTTAGACAATTTCCTATCTCTAAATGCATAAATTAAATGTTGAATACATGTTGCCATAAATGAAAACCATCAAGACATCTAACTAAATATATTGCCAATGATCTCCCCCTTTGGAATTGATGGAAACATTTTGAAAAATTGGCTAAGTCCCAAAATCATGTCATACATTAAAAAAAAAAAAAAGTAACTACACAAAAATTACCTTCAAAACATAGTAATTGTATTCATGTTCTGATGGATCATTACATTCTTGGTCACTCCTTTACATTGACACATAAGAGTACTCCCCTTATATATACATATACAATCATATAATATTCCTAACATATTAATAGTTCCCCTTTGACATCAATGAAAAAGGTATCATGAAATTGTAAAAAATTGTTTCCCAAACATTGTGGCATGTCATTGATCAATGTGATATCCTTGAAAAACAATCTACATATACAAGTTTTAGTCTTTCCACGTCCTTCTTCCAATTCTCCTTCATTGTATCAGAAAAATTGATTAGTGTGCATAGTGCATAGGATGTTACTTCAACTATGCTCAAGTCAATAGATGAAAACTTATTGTAGGAAGCCTTTGTTGCAAGATATTCCTCTAGTTGTCTCTACAAAGTGGTGATCTTTGGTGATAGGATTTCTCTAAGAGTAGAGAATATTTTTACTACCTTTTCCTTATCAGACTCCAAACCACTCATTAAACTATGAATCTTCTCCACTTCTATTCCATAGTCCTCAATGTTGGCCTAAGGGAGCTATAACTTTATAGTTAGTATGTCAAGATCACTCATATTACCTTTCATCTCACTTTCAAAATCTGCTAGGTACTTGTATGACAATGCACATAATCCATACAACTTCTTACTTCCATCAATGTCTTTCCTCAGTTCTTTAATGCATACATCAAGTGCCTTTAAAACATTTCTTACTTGAGTGACCACTGTATCAAAAAATTGTTACATCATGCTTGGACTATAATTTCACTAAATCTACCTCAGATAATGTTTTGAATTCCTCATCAAAGGTCTTCAAAAATTCTTTAGCCTTCAACTACAATTCTAGATTAGCTATAGTTGTAGTAACTATCTTCTTCATTTTATCAAAGACTTCAGCTAGTGTCTTCTCCAAAGACTTCACATTATTTTTTCTTTTGGAGAAATTTTCTCAAAGAACTCATCAGTCCCTTTTGATCATCATCATCATTAGATGGTATTGCTATTGTTTCTGCTACTCCTACTAGAGTTACTACTAGAATGAGTGTAACTACTTTCAGTTCTACACTCTTCTTCTCTTCCTCGGTCTTCTTCCTCTCATCCTCTAGTCTCTTAGCTTCTTTCTTTGAATTTTCTTTCTCTTTATTTTTGCCTTCTTCCTCTTGTTTCTTCTTACTTTCCTCTCCCTCTTGTTTCATTTTCTTTTCCTTTTCTTCTTTCTTTTCCTTTTCATCTTCTTCTTTCATTTTCTCTTCCTCGTCTTCTTGCTTTCTTATTTTCCTCTTCTATTCTCTCTATTTCTTTCTTCCTCTCTTCTTCTTGATTCTTCTCTTCTCTTTACCTCTTCTCCTCAACATTTTTCTTCTTTTTGTCTTCTTCTTCTTCATCATTAGAGCTGGTATATGATGTGATATTGCCAACAATGGATTGGCCAAATGCTACAAAATGATTCTTCTTTGCATCCATTGTGATATGTGTACTATCCACTTGCATAGATTCAGTAACCATAAAAATATATGGTATTGAGGGTGCCTACTATGTCTCCTCAATCTCCTCTTCATTACTAGAAGGTGTACTTTCTTTTACATAAACTAGCTCTTAGGTTTAGACTATGCAATCACCTCTATTATTGTAGGCATTGAGGTCATGTATTTCACAATAGCCTCCTCTATTTCCTTGCTTACATCCTCATAGTTGCCTCTGATCAGAAGAATTTCTCTTTTTTTTTTCCTCAGCAAGGGTTCAATACTATTCAAAATTCTATCTAAGTTCTCCTTAGAGTTCATTTCACATAATTTATTTATCATTGTTTCCCTCAACTTGGTGTCATCCTCTATGACTTTTTTCTTTCTATTTAATATCTTATTATATAGGTACTCTAGTATGTTATTCTCAATGTTATCAAACCTTTTATACCTTCAAATCATATTCCTTACTATATTGTTCTCTAGTTTCCTTCTATCCATATTATTATATAGACTATAATAATTATTCAACTGTACAAAATTGTCATCATTAATGATTTGCATGTTAAGGTTTTCTACCTTTGGCTTCCATGATGATGAAGAGAGTCCTAAAGATAAACCAATAAATTGGATACATTTTGATCCCATAAAAATGCATGAGATAAATTCCATTCTTATAGAGATCTCACCAAGAAAAACTAAACTCTTTCCAACAGTAGTTTACAATACTTCACCATTCACATGGTCTGAGTTCCACTAAAGAGTATATTATTCATAACTTTTATTTTTGATAATTTTCTACCAAACTACTTGGAGAGGTTTAAAATTATCCCTTATAAAACATATCCAAATCTGAGAGAAATCCAATGAATGGATTACACATTATGGACTCTATACCAAGACCCATACTTATTGTCATAAGCCAGTAACAAAACCTAGAACCTTGCCTAGGGCATCTAATATCTTTCACAATACAAAACCAAATGATCCCAAACCAATTTTATAATAATCATTACTGAGTCTAGTTTCCAAATATATTATCCATTGATTCTTCCAATCCATGAATCATTACATTTGCACAAATCTATGCCTAAAACTCTATTGAAGATATTAAAAAACTAGTTTTCAGTAAGAAATGTATAACTTCAACAACTCTCAATAAAAATGACTAAAACTGAATGGAAATAAAACTAGATTCATACATCTTTCAAATGAATCCATTTGGTGTTCCTAACTATTCCATATGTGCTAGTAACAAGTGATTAAACATGATTGTTGTCAAACAATCGCAAATATGCAAACAAGACCTTTTGCCAAAATGTTCATACCTTATTCATTTGTACACTAAATAACTCAAAACCAAATCCAAAAGGAAGACTATTAATCCTAATGATAAAATACATATATTTTACATGGCTTTCAATTTCTACGTGTTCATACAAGACCTAAAACACACAAAACTAAAAAGCCAATCAAAACAACAACTTAGAATAACTCTAAATTTGTTTCCAATGTAAATATTTCCTTCCATTAATTCTTTGGTTCAACCATATATATATATTTATAGGCTCATTATTTTTTTAATACTTCCCAACCAACTTTTTACATTCTCTTAACCCTTTTTTCATTTTTTTCAATAGTTTTGCACTTTAAAACATTTCTAAAAATTTTATGACTTGGTGCTCCTACACCATACTCCCAAGATTGAAAATTTTCCATATCCTATGGACATGCTCTGGTGAGAATTTGTAAAAAAATCTATTTCTTCTTTGTCTTCATCACTAGATTGATGCCTCCTCCACTTTCTATACCTTGTTCAACCATGACTTCTATTCATTAAGTTTGTGTTGATCACCTTCAGTGGTGCTTCAGCTATTACATAGACCACTCATCCATGCTATATCTCTCCCTCATTTGTGAGTTCTACCATGCCTCTCTCCCCAAGACTATTGGTAACCCACAAGACCAATATCTGGGCCTAGATCATTTATCATGACCCTCTTGGTAGACATTCTTGTACACCCACTATAGATAAGTGAACCAACACCAATCTACAATGAAAACTTAATAAAAATAATCTAAAATAAAACCAACATAGGGTTAGGTCTTGGTGTGAGTCATAACACACTCAAGAGCTTCTAGCTTATATATTTTGGTTGTAGAAAGAATTTGGTTTCTATAGAGATGGTGATGAAGTTAGAATTAAAGAAAAGACCAAATTCTTTCTCTTATAATGTTTCACGACTTACTAAAGTGTAGTGAACTTGAATGATTAGGCAATCTATTGTAGAATTTTCTCTTAGGGACTATAAAGACCAAGTCTTGTGTGAGATTGTTGACATGTATGCTTTCCATGTCCTTTTAGGGAGACCATAGTAGTATGATGTGGATACCAACTATAGTGGTAGGAAAAACACATACACCATTATCAAAGATGGAAAAACCTACACTATGAAGCCAATGCCTAATCAAAAACTAGAAAAGGAAATCACAGGAGTAATGATTGGGGAAAAGGATGTTATTAAAACAATTGAAAAATTAGAAGAGGGAGGTCTCATACTGATGATGAAGCCTAAGGATTGTGAAAATTTTGATAAAACACCTTGAAGCCTTCACACCTTCCAACTTTCCTCCCAACGCTTCTCCTTCTCGAGCTTCTCCTTTTTGAGCCTCTCCTTCTCGAGCTTCCACTTCTAAAACTTCTACTCCTCGAGCTTCCACTTCTCAAGCTTCTCCTTGAGCTTTCACTTCTAAAGCTTCTCCTTGAGCTTTCACTTCTCAAGCTTCCACATCTCAAGCTTGATTAGAAATGCTCATATGCCTTTCTTAAATAGGCACTAACCACCCAATACACGACTTATCCACAACCTTCTAGAATTCCTCCACAACCTTCTACAACTTCCACAACCTTCTACAATATCCACAACTTTCTACAATATTCATAACTTTCAAGAATTCTACCCACACACCTCAATAAATGGAATGAGAACCATTTTTATTTTATTTTTTCTATTATGCCACCTATGCACCTTGAAAATAGAAATTTCTCCTTTTCCTTTCTTTTCTCCTTTTTTCCTTTTTTTATATTTTTTATTATTTCTCCTCTAATTTTCCTCACTTTCTCTCTCCAGATTTTTTCTTTTTTTTCCAATTTTTTTTTCCAATTCTTTTTTTTCAATATTTTTTCCATGCAAGATGCTCCTGCATCACCTACATCAGTAGAAGTTAAAAGGCTACTAGAAAAGTACAATGATATCATGGCAAGTGACATGCCCTCTTCCATCCCTCCCCTTAGAGATATCACAAATCAGATTGATCTAATACCTGGTTCTTCTTTGCCAAATAAGACACCATACAAAATAAATCCAAGCGAAAATGTAAATATTGAAAAATAAATCAAGGAAATGTTGGCCAAAGGTGTAATTCAAAAAAAATTGAGCCCATGTGTAGCACCCTCGGTCCTTGAACCTAAAAAGGATGGCACATAGAGGTTATGCACTAATAGTAGACCCATAAAAAAATAACTATTACGTATAGAATTCCTATGCCAAGTATTAAAGACTTACTTCATCAACTTGTAAATGCTTCCTATTTCTCTGAAAGAGATTTGAAATCAAGCTATCACCAAATAAGTATCAGACTTGGAGATGAATCGAAGACAACATTTAAAACAATAGAAGGGCTATTTGAATGGATTGTAATGCCCTTGGGCTAAGTTATGCTCAAAGTAGATTCATGAGGCTCATGAATGAAATATTTATTGACTTTATTGGTAGATTTGTTGTCTTTTATCTTGATGACACTTTTATTTTTAGCAAAAATAAGGAATAACATTTAATACATTTGGAGCAAGTCTTCAAAAGACTTCATGATCAAAAACTAATCATAAACTTGGAGAAGTGCACATTCATGTAGAATTAACTCACCCTTTTGGGAATTTTCATATCCAAAGGGACCCTAAAGATGGACCCAAGATAAGCAGAATCAATTATCAATTGGCCACACTATAAAAATCAAGGTAATGTAAAGAGTTTCCATGGTTTGGCTAAATTTAATAGAAAATTCATAAAGAAGTTTAGTCATATATGTGCCCCTATACTTGACACAATAAAAGGAGGTAAGAATTTTAAATTATATTGGACTAATAAGGCCAATAATGACTTTGAGTATTTGAAGAATAAAGTATCTCAATATCCTATTCTAAATTTTCCTGATTTTAGGAAGGTGTTCACTGTTAAAACAGATGCTAGTAACAAGCCATTGGTTTTTTCTGAAGTCAGGAAGGGAAGAATATTACTTTCTTCTTTTCAAAATTAAATAATGCTAAGATAACATAATCAACATATGGTATTGAATTATATGTTTTAGTGAAGGCTCTCAAAAGCTAGAGAGATTACCTTTTGCCAAAGGAGTTTATTGTTTATACTGACAACAATGCCCTTAGCTTCTTGAAATCTTAGGAAAAGTTAAGTCTCAAGAATATCAAAGGGATGGAGCAACTACAAGCATACACACTCACATTTAAACAATGGAAAGGTCAAGAAAAAAAGTGCTTGATGCCATCTTTACAATGTGTGAATGCGTATTCATGAAACCTTAGTGTAGAATACAAAAGGATTGACGATGAACTAACTAAACCCAAGATATCATCGTGAAAATGTAATTTCTACGAGCATTTCATGTTTCCATAACTACAACTACCAAAATATCTCTTAGAACAATATCTTAGTGATAGTTGTAGAATGAGAGAATGCTAAAAAATGAATATGCAATGAAGTAACAAGTGATAAATGATGCTAAATAACACAAAATAATGCTAAAATGCTATAAAAAAAAGTGCTAAATAAGAATGCTAAATGATGAATCAAAATGTGCCTATAGTGCAAATGCCTAAGACTTGGGTTTGTTTGTCTCTTGAATTCTCCTTCTATTTATAGGATTTTAGAAGGCGTAAGGGTAAGAATTTGAGTTTTACCTTTTCACTTTTTCGATGGAAGTGAAACTGAAAAAGAGCTCAAAAGTCTTCATTGGAGGCTCCATGTGATTTTCATATCAACAAAAATGTCTCATGAGAGAAAAGAGAAAGATCTCAAAAGTCATGATTTGTGGCTAGATAAGGCTTTATTTCAACAAAAATGTCTCATGAGAGACAATAGAAGGAGCCCAAAAATCATTATTTGTGGCTAAATATGACCTTTTTTTTTTAACAAAGTATATGACTTTTATTTCCAAAAAAAATGTCGCATGAGAGACAAGAGAAGGAGCCCAAAAGTCATGGTTTATGGCTGAATATGACTTTTATTTTCAACAAAATTGTCTCATGAGAGACAAAAGGAGAAGCCCAAAAAGTCATGATTTGTGGCTAAATATGACTTTTATTTTCAACAAAAATGTCTTATGAGAGACAAAAGGAAGACCCCAAAAAGTCATGATTTATGGCTAAATTTCAATTTCTTTTAATTCTTTATATAAAACAAGGATTTTTATTTTGTGAGAATAAGTGGATTTATTGATTTAATAAAAGTTCTATTTATTCTCAAAAAAATGTCTTTTCCCTCTTTTTTTTTTTAAATTTCATTTTATGATTTTGAATTGCTTCACTCCTCTTCTGAAGTTGATTTAGGTCTTATTAATTTGATAGATGATTTTTTATTTAATTTTCATTGATTGATCATAATTGCATGATTTATGTCTTTGCCAATTTTTGGGTGTCTAGAAATGCCCCTCTTTGAGCTAATATGTGAAGCATACTAGTTTAAAGACTATATTGTTTTTTTGATTTTAGGTAAAATTCTAATGATTGGAGCTCTACTCATTGATGTTTGATTGTTGACAATTTGATGATTTGATTGCAATGTTGATTTGGTGTTGCAATAGTTTTGTTTGGTTGCCTTGGTTTTTGTAGGCTTGATGTTTGAAAATTTTTTGCAGGGGTAGGAAGTTTTTGACGTTTCAATTTTTTTTTGATGCCCTAGCTTGGATGTACCAGTTTGATTTGGATATACTACCCCCTCAAAAATGAAATTGGAAAAAATATATGTGTAACATAGGGACATTCCAATTTTATTTCTGAAAATGTTGGTCAGAACCATTGGTAGGGAAGGTCAAGTTGCAAAGTGATGGGTAGAATCAATCAAGTAATGTTGATACATAGGAAAAGTTTTCCCCTTAGGATAAAGAGTAGGGAAAACTAACATGTCCATCTCAGGATATATAGTAGAACAAATAACTAGATCAAGATAGAACCATTAGCTATGAATAGCTAGATCTTGAGATTTGATTGATGTAGGATGATCACTTGTGATGAAAAATTGGTGTCATTTTCCAGTGTTCAATTGTTCAAGATGAGGTGAGTGCTCCCGAGTGACAGGGGATCTTTAGATCGGTCACAAATAGATGATGTAGATGGTGTAACATAGGGTTGATTTATGGAGCTTCATTTTATTGGCTATCATGTATGTCATTTATGATGAGGACCCTTGTATGGTGAGACCTTCTAATGTTGACGATTCAATCTTTTTCATATATGAGACATTTGAGATTTTTTAATGTTCAAACTTGTGCACTTGAGATATCATGGACTTATGTATGCATGTGATGGTCTGACATGATGATTATGGTAGCAATGGATACAGATGTGTATATATATGTGAATGATTAATGTAGATGGATCATGAGGTAGAATAGAAGGATGTTACTGATGATGTAACAAAAATGTGAGTTGGTAATATGACATGACATGAAATGTGGTAATATAGAATGTGAAAATGAAAGGAGATGGAGAATGGGAAAAGATGATGCAGTGAATTAGAGGATATGGAATGTGGTGAAACATGATTATTGGAGATACAAAAGTTTGGAAAGGCAATAGATGATGTTGGGAAATTTGATAATGACTAGAATTGTTGGAGGTGCGAAAGCCATGTAATGTAATTAGTGAAATGAGAAGGTGAATGCATGAAGTGTAATGCTATTGTGGATATTGTGAAGAGACAGTCTATGAGAGAAGAGTGCTAGGAGCTTGTCATGATGTGGATGTTGATGTGGTTGTCCACTTTTTGATAAATAGTCACGAAGCTATGAACTAACATTCGTGAATCACATCCTGATTTATGTGCCAACCTCCAAAGGGAGAATAGCTTCATAGCCATAAACCAAAGAGAAGGGTGTTGCACTTGGAGGCCTCCTCAAACTCATCCTATAGGCCTCCTCTAAAACATATCAAAATCTAAGAGAAATCCAATGAATGGATTACACATTATGGACTCTATACCAAGACCCATATTTATTGTCATAAGCTAGTAACAAAACATGTAACCATGCCTAAGGCATCTAATATCTTTCATAATAAAAAACCAAATGATCCCAAACCAATTTCATAATAATCATTATTGAGTCTCATTTCTAAATAGATTATCCATTAATTCCTCTGATCCATAAATCATTACATTCATGCAAATCTATGCCTAAAACTCTATTGAAGATATTAAAAAAACTAGTTTTTACTAAGAAATGTACAACTTCAACAAATGTCAATAAAAATGACTAAAACTGAATGGAAATAAAACTAGATTCATACATCTTTCAAATAAATCCATTTTGTGTTCTTAACTATTCCATATGTGCTAGTACCAAGTGATTAAACATGATTGTACATAATCTCTACATGTTCGTACAAGACCTAAAACCAACACAAAATTGAAAAGCCAATCAAAACAACAACTTAGAATCACTATAAATTTGTTTGCAATGTAAGTATTTCCTTCCATTAATTCTTTTGTTCAACCATATATATATATATATATATATATATATATATATATATATATATATATATATATATATATATATATATATATATATATATATATATATATATATATATATATATATATATATATATATATATATATATATATATATATATATATATATATATATATATATATATATATATATATATATATATATATATATTTATAGGTTCATTAGTGGTTTACAACTTCCTAACCAAATTTTTACATTCTCTTAACCCCTTTTTCATTTTTTTCAATAGTTTTGCACTTTAAAACATCTCCAAAAAATTTATGACTTGGTGCTCCTACACCATACTCCCAAGCTTGAAAATTTTCCATGTCCTATGGACATGCTCTGGTGAGAATTTGTAAAAAAATATAGTGCTTCTTTGTCTTCATCACTAGATTGATGCCTCCTCCACTTTCTATACCTTGTTCAACCATGACTTCTATTCATTGAGTTTGTGTTGGTCACCTTCAGTGGTGCTTCAGCTATTACATAGACCACTCATCCATGCTACATCTGTCCCTCACCTAGGAGTTCTACCATGCCTCTCTCCCCAAGACTATTGGTAACACAAAAGACCAATCTCTTGGCCTAGATCATTTCTCATGACCCTCTTGGTAGACATTATTGTACACCCACTACAGATAAGTGAACTAGTACCAATCTGCAATAAAAAATTAATAAAAAGAATCTAAAATAAACCCAACATAAGGTTAGGTCTTGGTGTGAGTCATAACACACTCAAGAGATTCTAGCTTATATATTTTGGTTGTAGAGAGAATTTGGTTTCTATAGAGATGGTGCTTAAGTTAGGATTAAAGAAAAGACCAAATTCTTTCTCTTATAATATTTCACGATTTACTAAAGAGTAGTGAACCTGAATGATTGAGCAATCTATTATAGAATTTTCTCTTAGGGGCTATAAAGACCAAGTCTTGTGTGAGATTTTTGACATGTATGCTTTCCATGTCCTTTTAGGGAGACCATAGTAGTATGATGTGGATACCACCTATAGTGGTAGGAAAAACACATACACTATTTTCAAAGATGGAAAAACCTACACTATGAAGCCAATGCCTAATCAAAACTTAGAAAAGGAAATCACATGAGTAATGATTGGGGAAAAGGATGTTATTAAAAAAATTGAACAATTAGAAGAGGGAGGTTTCATACTGATGATGAAGCCTAAGGATGGTGAAAATTTTGATAAAACACCTACATCAGTAGAAGTTAAAAGGCTACTAGAAAAGTACAATGATATCATGGCAAGTGACATGCCCTCTTGCATCCCTCCCCTTAGAGATATCACACATCAGATTGATCTAATACCTGGTTCTTCTTTTCCAAATAAGACACCATACAAAATAAATCCAAGCGAAAATGCACAGATTGAAAAATAAATCAAGGAAATGTTGGCCAAAGTTATAATTCAAAAAAAATTTGAGCCCTTGTGTAGCACCCTCTGTCCTTGAACCTAAAATGGATGGCACATAGAGGTTATGCACTAATAGTAGAGCCAAAAAATAACGATCACATATAGAATTCCTATGCCAAGTATTGAAGACTTACTTCATCAACTTGGAAATGCTTCCTATCTAAAATAGATTTGAAATTAAGATATCACCAAATGAGAATTAGACTTGGAGATGAATCAAAGACAACATTTAAAACAATAGAAGGGCAATTTGAATGGATTGTAATGCCCTTGGGCTAAGTTATGCTCAAAGTAGATTCATGAGGCTCATGAGTGAAATATTTATTTACTTTATTCATAGATTTGTTGTCTTTTATCTTGATGACACTTTTATTTTTATCAGAAATAAGGAATATTATTTAATACATTTGAAGCAAGTCTTCAAAAGACTTCATGATCACAAACTAATCATCAACTTGGAGAAGTGCACATTCATGTAGAAGTAACTCACCCTTTTGGGATTTGTCATATCCAAAGGGACCCTAAAGATGGACCCAAGATAAGTAGAATCAATTATCAATTGGCCACACTATAAAAATCAAGGTAATGTAAAGAGTTTCCATGGTTTGGCTAAATTTAATAGCAAATTCATAAAGAAGTTTAGTCATATATGTGCCCCTATACTTGACACAATAAAAGGAGGTAAGAAGTTTAAATTCTATTGGACTAATAAGGCCAATAATGATTTTGAGTATTTGAAAAATAAAGTATCTCATTATCCTATTCTAAATTTTCCTGATTTTAGGAAGGTGTTCACTGTTAAAACAGATGCTAGTAACTAGCCATTGGTTTTTTCCGAAGTCAAGAAGGGAAGCATATTACTTTCTTGTTTGAAAAATTAAATGATGCTAAGATAATATAATCAACATATGGTATTGAATTATATGTTGTAGTGAAGGCTCTCGAAAGCTAGAGAGATTACCTTTTTCCAAAGGAGTTTATTGTTTATACTGACAACCATGCCCTTAGCTTCTTGAAATCTTAGGAAAAGTTAAGTGTCAAGAATATCAAAGGGATGAGAAACTACAAGCATACACATTGACATTGAAATAATGGAAAGGTCAAGAAAAAAGTGTCTGATGCCATCTGTACAAGGTGTGAATGCGTATTCATGAAACCTTAGTGAAGAATACAAAAGGACTAATGATGAACTAAACTAAACCCAAGATATCATCATCAAAATGTAATGTCTATGAGCATCTCATAATTACCTAACTAAAACTACTAAAATAGTGTATATGAGAAATGTTAGTATGCTAATAGAAACCAATTTTAAATAAAGCTTCTACAAACTAAACAAAATTCATAAACTTCAAGATAGACTAAGATGAGCTCTCAATTGAGAATATGAGCCATTAATGGGCTCTCTCAATGAGAAGCTCTCTTGTTGAGTGGCTTTGTCTAAATAGATAGGATGTATGCTCAAGCTTATGCTTCAAAAAGGGCTTCAAATGGAGTTGGAATTTTGGGGTGAGTGTATGGTTTTGATGTAAAATGGCTTCTTAAAATGGCATTATGACTTTACTTCATGTATTGTGTTCTTTTGCAAAGGGGAAGGATCCAATTTATAGGCAAGAGTCTTGAGGGATTGAGGGCTAAGATGAAAGGATGGGGAAAAGCTCATGGAGGGCTCAGATTGCATGAGAGGAGAGCACATGGATTTTGCTTCCTTACAGCCAATCAAGGAGTGACACATGTCACAGGGTGAGAGGATGGAGGAAAGGTGAAGGATGAGTAAAAAAAGGAGGCTCAAGGGATAAAATCTTCATAAAGACCCTCATAATGTCTTGTAAGAGCAATGAAAGGGCTTTGGAAGAGTCATTTATGGCCTAGTGGGCTTCATAAAGTTTTATGGTTGGGATATTTTGAGGGAGATGAGAGAAATTTCGACTTGGGCTTGATTAGGAAGGGTTTAAGCTTGCTTAGGATTATGCAAATGATTAGAGGATGGATTAGGATGGTTTAGGATTAGCTTAGGGATAGGCAAGTGGATGGCATTTAATGAGAGTGGATGAAGGAGGAGATATTTGTTAACTTTGGCTTGTGTTAGTAAGTCTTAACCCATTTTTAGGGAATGTGAAAAGGTTAGGAGGGGATTATGATTAGGTTTAAAGACATCTTCTAGAAGAGTCTAGACTTTGGATGAGGACAAATACTTTCTAGAATAGTCTAGAACTTCCTAGGATGAGGATGAAGACTTTCTAGAAGAGTCTAGAACTTCTTAGGATGAGGATAAATTAGATTTTAAGGAAATAAATAAAGTTTTATTTATTTCAAGGGTTTGGGTTGAGGAGATATTTATTAAAAAAAATTTAATAAACATGAGGATTAATATTTAATCTTAATTAAATATTTTGAGTTGGGATTAAGGGTAGGAAATGATGAGATTAGCCTTTAATCAAAATTAAAGAAGGATTAGAAGATTTTGGAAGAGGTTAGTGGTCTTAAGGAAATTGGCCAAATTTTGGGTAAAATTTTTTTTGAGTTTTTTGGTCAATTTATGAATTAAATAATTAATAAATAAGGAAATAATGTTTAAATAAGATTTAAACATTTTTGGGAGGGATTCCTTAATTAAATATTTTTAATTAAGATAAAGGGATTTAATGGCATAAAAATAAATAAATTAATTAATTAATGAATGATGATGTCATCAGGAACTTTTTTCAGAAAATAAATATACTTTATTTTCTAAAGGATTTTTAGGTGTCTACATTTTGCCCCTCTTTGATGTGATACTGCAAGTGGCATGGCATTAAAGATAAGAAAATAAGATGCCCAAGGCTAGAGCAGAAGAGGAGAGAATGGACTGCGAGATGCCCCCTCAAGAAGGTGACAGGGAGAGAAAGTGAGGCTTGACGACGTCTTGAAAAGTACAAGAATCCAAGATGATTAAGGATAATCAGATTAGCTTAAGAGAAGAGGTTTACTTAGCTCAAACTCTCACTATGGGAGAATGATAAAGGGAGAATTAGAGGCATAAGAGGAAGCAAGCATAAGATCTCAGGGATTGCAGATGATGAAGGAGTGGAGTGCTATAAAAAGAAGTCCAGGATGGGAGATGAATGAGGGGATTATAAAGCTGATGCAATAGGATTTCAAAGAGTCACATTGGCAAAAGATGGGTTTTGGACATCCCTAGGACTAGGATTGTGGAGCTTGAAAGATGAGGCTTGGTGGATTGATTGGATTGGTGGATCCCTAAGACTAGGATTGTGGATCTGTAAAGCTAAAAGTGTAGATTGATTCAAAGAGATACTGATGCATAAGCTGGGGTAGGAGAGATAGATGTTGGATATGGATGGGGGATAATGGACATGAAGGAAAACCATTGAAGTTTTTTTGAGTAGGGGGATACTTCAAAGAGAAGTACCACCATGTAGTTGAGCACTAGATTTGCTATAGAATTATTGGTTAATTGCCAAGGTTACCAAGAACATCAAGGCCATGTCACCAACCATCTAGAGGACTAACAGACTAACTCAAAACAAACACGCAAGGATTGTCTCAACATCACACATGAATCCCAGAGGAAGCAACATGGAACCGATACTAGGTAACCCACAAGCAGAAAAGAAAAACAAACAAAAGACCTAATCAAGACCTTACACTCAGATTGTCCCATTCGTAGTATACCATGATATGGAAGATCATGGAAACCTTGAGGAGGGAACAAGGAGATTGCTTGGAAAAGATACTTCAAGACCCAAAAGGGAAGATTCCAAATCAAAAGAAAGAGAAAATCCAAAAGAGAACTGTTTGCCAATGAGATAGACAAGGATCTATCAGAGAGCACCTAAGCTGATTGATTTTGGATGAGTGATGCATCTGGCAAGCTGAACTAAGAAGGATAACACTTTGGTGATAGTAGATCTAGCTAAAGGATGCATTGGAATAGCTAACCAAGGGTTGTGCGATGTGTTTAAGATGGTGATCAAGGAACTGACATGAAAGCTGGATAGATACAATGGTACTAAGCTAAAGAGGATGTACAAGCTGATAGACCAAGATATGTTACAAATGTATAAGGTTATTCATGTTTTGGTTTTTGTGAGATGGAAATGTTTGTGAAGGTTGGGATGTCTACAATAGTTGATAGGAAGATAGCTAGATGGTTTGCAAAAAGCTTAAGGAAAATGGGATTCTTTGTGTGCATGTGATAGGATACAAGCTAGGACACAAGATTTGGCATATAATATAAGTTGGAATATGGTACAAGATTTGGCCAAGATTTGGATATACAAGCTATGATACAAGGGATGATACAAGATTTGCAAGTTGGGGTACAATATTTACAAGATGAGGTACAAGATTTACAAGCTGTACAGGAGGTATTTACAAGCTTCATTAGATTTTGGATATTTGGTTGAAACACCAAGGGAACAAGTAGGTATTTTATGGGATGGTGAGTGGATGGATGAGGGATAGGATAGTGATAGATAATGGATTAGTCTTAGTACACAAGGTTCCTAAATTAACAGGTTTTCACCAAGGTACCTATCCAAGGTGCTTGAATTTCCAAGTTTTCACCATTGGATGCTTCTTCTTTTTTTTGTACTTTCAAAAGTTGGGTATACCAAGGATCTTCAAGCATAGAACTTCTTGAGATGAATGATGTTAGTAGAATCATTCAAGAGTTCTCCTTCTGGTGTAGATAGCTGATAGGCTCCAGAGCCAAAGGAGGCAGTGACAACATTTAATAGATTTGGAGCAAGTCTTAAAAAGACTTCATGATCAAAAATTAATCATCAACTTGGAGAAGTGCACATTAATGCAGAAGTAACTCACCCTTTTGGGATTTTTCATATCCAAAGGGACCCTAAATGTGGACCCAAGATAAGTAGAATCAATTATCGATTGGCCACACTATAAAAATCAAGGTAATGTAAAGAGTTTCAATGGTTTGGCTAAATTTAATAGCAAATTCATAAAGAAGATTAGTCATATATGTGCCCCTATATTGGACACAACAAAAGGAGGTAAGAAGTTTAAATTCTATTGGACTAATAAGGCCAATAATGATTTTAAGTATTTAAAGAATAAAGTATCTCAATATCCTGTTCTAAATTTTCCTAATTTTAGGAAGGTGTTCACTGGGTATGTGTAGGATCATGGTGTACCAAACTATGGCCTTAAGTGGCAGTGAAAAATTAGCAAATCAGGGTTTTGTCAACTTGACACATAATTTTAAAGTAGTTTTGGACTTTATATCAAAAATTTGTAAGAAAATAATCTGTAGGAAATTGAATATAGTTTCTAAAATACAAGGCCTTATTTGGAGAAAAAATTATTTGATTGGACAAAAGTTTGGATTTTAATGCAGTACTACAAAAATTTCAGGGTGAAAATAAAAAGTAGGTGTATGTCTGACCACCTTAATCATAATCAAATGATAATATTTTTAAATATAATTTTAGATATAAAAATTAGACTCATGCCTGGATGTGATGCATATTTTTGGAAATTTTTTTTCCAAATAAATAATTAATTATGAATTTTCTACTATACTATTTTCAGAATTAAAAAACTCCCATGTCTGACCACCTTAACTAGTTCAAAAAAAATCAAAATTAAGTTTTTTCTTTTTTTCCTTATATTAGTTGAAGCATAGAATGTGACACATCTTTTGGATTTCACAAATCTTATACGGTTTGAAAGTTATAGCTATTTTTCAACTAGTATGTTAATCAGCAGTTTGTGGCTAACTCCATTAGAAAATAAGTAATAATTACTTACTGAATTCGTAATTTGACAAAACTTACATTTATGAAAAGCTAAGAACATTCCTAAGAAACCCTTTTCATTACATCAAATTTTGGTTTAAAAAAAGTCGTCAGCTACATGCTTGAAGTGAAAAACACATAGAAACATGCCAAAAACACATTTTTCGAGATGTTTTAAAGATGACCATATAAGGTTGGTATTGAAAGATATAGTAGGAATTATAAAGGTATTAATTATTTTCATTTTGTATCAGGATGGGTGGAAAAAAAGTGGGAATATACTTTGAAATTCTTTGAGGCATTTCAGAACTACATATTTTTCAGATCGCCACTTTTTGGCACACCATGATCCTGCACATACCCCACTGTTAAAATAGATGCTAGTAACTAGCCATTGGTTTTTTCCGAAGTTAGGAAGGGAAGCATATTACTTTATTCTTTGCAAAATTAAATGATCCTAAGATAATATAATCAACATATGGTATTGAATTATATGTTGTAGTGAAGGCTCTGAAAAGCTAGAGAGATTACCTTTTGCCAAAGGAGTTTGTTGTTTACACTGACAACCATGCCCTTAGCTTCTTGAAATCTTAGGAAAAGTTAAGTCCCAAGAATATCAAAGGGATGGAGCAACCACAAGCATACACACTAACATTGAAACAATCTAAAGGTCAAGAAAAAATGTGCATGATGCCATCTATAAAAGATGTGAATGCGTATTCATGAAACCTTATTGTAGAATACAAAAGGCCTGATGATGAACTAAACTAGACCCAAGATATCATCATCAAAATGTTATCTCTATGAGCATCTCATGTTTCCCTAACTACAACTACTAAAATAGCTCTTAGACCAGCATCTTAGTGACAGTTCTAGAATGGGAGAATGCTGAAAAATGAATATGCAATGAACTAACAAGTGATAAATGATGCTAAATAACACAAAATAATCCTAAAATGCTATAAAAAAATGCTACAATAAGAATGCTAAATGATCAATCAAAATGTTCTTATACTGTAAATTCCTAAGACATGGGGTTTTTTTGCTCTTCAATTCTCCTTCTATTTATAGAATTTTAGAAGGGGTTGGGTTAAGAATTTGAGTTTTACCTTTTCACTTGGTGGGTGGAAGTGAAACTAAAAAGGAGCTCAAAAGTCTTGATTGGAGGTTCCATGTGATTTTCATATCAACAAAAATGTCTCATGAGAGACGAGAGAAAGATCTCAAAAGTCATGATTTGTGGCTAGATAAGGCTTTATTTCGACAAAATATCTCATGAGAGACAAGAGAAGGAGCCCAAAAATCATGATTTGTGGCTAAATATGAATTTTATTTTCAACAAAGTATATGACTTTTATTTCCAACAAAAATGTCTCATGAGAGACAAGAGAAGGAGCCCAAAAGTCATGGTTTCTGGCTGAATATGACTTTTATTTTCAACAAAATTGTCTCATGAGAGACAAAAGGAGGAGCCAAAAATGTCATGATTTGTGGCTAAATATGACTTTTATTTTCAACAAAAATGCCTTATGAGAGACAAAAGGAAGAGCCAAAAAATTCATGATTTATGGCTAAATTTCAATTTCTTTTAATTCTTTATATAAAACATGGATTTTTATTTTGTGAGAATAAATGGATTTATTGATTTAATAAAAGTTCTATTTATTATCAAAAAATTGTCTTTTCCCTCTCTTTTTTTAATTTCATTTTATGATTTTGAATTGCTTCTCTCCTATTTTGAAGTTGATTTAGGTCTTATTAATTTGATAGATTATTTTTTATTTAATTTGCATTGATTGATCACAATTGCATGATTTATGTATTTGCCAATTTTTGGGTGTCTACAAATGCCCCTCTTTGAGCTAATATGCAAGGCATACTAGTTTAAAGACTATCTTGTTTTTCTGATTTTAGGTAAAATTATAATGATTGGATGTCTACTCATTGATGTTTGATTGTTGATGATTTGCTGATTTGATTATTGCTAAATTGATGTTTTGGTTGCCATTGATTTGGTTATTGGATTTTCATTGATTTGATGATTTGATTGTCATTGATTTGATGATTTGATTGCAATGTTGATTTGGTGTTCCAATAGTTTTGCTTGGATGCCTTGGTTTTGTAGGCTTGATATTTGAAAATTTTTGGCAGGGGTAGGAAGTTCTTGATGCTTCAAAGTTTTTTTGATGCCCTAGCTTGGATGCCCTAGTTTGATGTGGATATACTGCCCCCTCAGAAATGAAATTGGAAAAAATATATGCGCAACATAGGGATATTCCAATTTTATTTCTAAAAATGTTGATGAGAACCATTGGTAGGGAAGGTCGAGTCACAAAGTGATGGGTAGAATCAATCAAGTAATGTTGATACATAGAAAAAGTGCCCCCGTCAGGATATAGAGTAGGGAAAACTAACATGTCCATATCAAGATATAGAGTAGAACAAATAACTAATTCAAGATAGAACCATTAGCTGTGAATAACTAGATGTTGAGATTTGATTGATGTAGGATAATCACTTGTGATGAAAAATTGATGTCATTTTTCAGCGCTCGATTTTTCAAGATGAGGTGAGTGCTCTTGAGTGATAGGGGATCTTTAGATCAGTCACAAATAGATGATGTAGGTGGTGTGACATAGGGTTGATTTGTGGAGCTTCATTTTATTGTCTATCATGTATGTCATTTATGATGAGGACCTTTGTATGGTGAGTGATGTAGAGCCCTCTATATTTATGTTCAAGGAATCTTAGTTCAACTCAATGGATTCACAATAGGCTAGTACACCCTCAAGGAACCAAGAACATCTCAAATATGACAACAAAGAACCCTGACATTATACACCAATAAAGGCAACATCTTCACTCACACAATCAGATTGCTATGTCTGATTGCATTGTTCATAACTTCTCTTCTATATATCTTCTTGAAAAATTTTTTGGAGGAATTGTTTCAAATTAGTATTTCTAAAACATACCCAACTTTGAGACCAATCCAATGAATAGATTGTAAATTATGTACTCTAAACCAGGACCCATATTTTCTGTCATAAATCAGGAGCCAAACCATTAACCCTTCCTAGGGAATCAAATAAATTTCTCAAAATAAATTTAAATAATATAAAAAAAATTCTTTAGTATCCATTTCTAAGTCTAGTTTCCAAATATATAATTTATTTTCTTTTCTCATTCATAAATCATTGTATAATATCAAATCTTTTTCTGCAACACCATTGAAGGCATTTAAAAATCAGTTTTCACTCAAATCTTCATAACTTTAACAAATCTAAATAAAAATGATTCAAACTAGTTGGAAATGAAAGTTAGTTCACATATCTTTCCAATGAATATTATTAGAGATCCTGATTCTCCAAAATATTTCTGCACCACATGCTGTAACATAACTATATTCAGCGAATCTCAAATCTGCAAACATCCACTTTCACCAAAATATCCATAACTTATTCATTTCTTCATAAAATTGAACCAAAAAAAAAGAATGAGAAGAAGGATTCATCATATTATATATCCATTACTATATTACATGGTTTTCAGGCTGTACATGGTCGTATAAGGCCTAGAAACTACTCTAAAACTAAAAAACCAATCAAAACCACAACAATAAAATGCACCAAAAATGTATCAAAGTATTTCCTCTTCTCCAAATTGATTTGGTTTGACCATACAATGGTTTTTATATCCATTTGACAGTTATAAACCTTCCTAACTACCCCCAAGACTAAGCATATACCTTTTTACATCATTTTTCAATTATTAGCAACTTTCTCAATGTTGCATTTTACAACCTTTTACGCAACTTTTACATTTTTGACAAAAATGGCTTCATAGCCTTTACAAATTGACCCAAATAAAATATAAATGAATCAAATGTATTTAATATCACAAATAATGAATCTTAATTTTCTCATGTTCTTGTATTGAATGTGCTCCTACACCAGTGACACCTTCTGATGTTGATGATTCAATCTTTTTCATATATGAGACATTTGAGCTTTGTTAATGTTCAAACTTGTGCAATTGAGATATCATGGACTTATGTACGCATGTGATGGTCTGACATGATTATTATGGTAGTAGTGGATGCAAATGTGTATATATATGTGAATGATTAATGTAGAAGGATCATGAGGTAGAATAGATGGTATGTTACTGATGTTGTAATGAAAATGTGAGTTGGTAATATGACATGACATGAAATGTGGTAAGATAGAATGTGAAAACAAAAGGAGATGAAGAATGGGAAAAGATGATGCAATGAAGCAGAGGAGATGGAATGTGGTGAAACAAGATTATTGGAGATACAAAAGTTGCGCAAGGCAATAGATGATGTTGGGAAATTTGATAATGACTAGAATTGTTGGAGGTGTGAAGGCCATGTAATGCAATTAGTGAAATGAGAAGGTGAATGCATGAAGTGTAATGCTAGTGTGGATACTATGAAGAGACAAAGTCTATGAGAGAAAAGTGCTAGGAGCTTGTCATGATGTGGATGTTGATGTGGTTGTCCACTTTTTGATAAATAGTCATGAAGCTGTGAACTAACATTCATGAATCGTATCCTGATTTATGTGCCAACCTCCAAAGGGAGAATAGCTTCATAGCCATAAACCAAAGAGAAGGGTGTTACACTTGTAGGCCTCCTCAAACTCATCCTATAGGCCCAAAGGGTGGGGTTCAACTTTAAATTCCAATCTCTACCAATATCATTGATAGTTCTTTTGAGGATGTTGATGATGGTTTTGTTGGTAGCCTTTGGTTGACCATTGCCTTGTGGATAATAAATTGATGAACAATGGTGTATAATGTGAATTTTTTTCACATAATTCATCAATTATTTGGTTTTTAAAATACAAGGTATTATTTGCGAGAATTGAATGAGGTGTGTCAAAACAACAAATGATATGGTTGAGAATAAAAGAGGAGATCTATTTTCCCATAGAGTTGTAAGTGGCGCCGCTTCGACCCACTTGGTGAAGTATTTAGTGGCAGTGATAATCCATTTATGCCCGCTAGAGAAGGGTGGATGGTTGGGTCCAATCAAATCAAAACTCCACTTGTAAAAGGGCCATGGTGTGGACAAAGGATTTAGCTCTTGGGCTGGTGCATGAACAAGGTTACCATGGATTTGAAATTTTTTGTAGGTTTTGATAAAATCAATAGAATCCTTTTCCATGGTTGGCCAAAAATAGCCCATTTTAAGAATCCTCTTTGCTAATGTGAAACCATTGGAGTGTGACTCGTAAATCCCTACATGGACTTCTTGCAAAGTGACTCTAGACTCATCCTTTTCAAGACACCTAAATAAAGTACCATCAAGACCTTTCCTATACAGTGTATCAGCCATGAAGGTGTAGTGGGAGGCTTGGTGAATGAAATTTCATTTTTGGTTATGTGAGAGGTCAGATGGAGTGATTTTATCACAGAGGTAAGTGATAACAGGACTGTACCAAAGGGAATCAGGGGTGTTTAGATGGAAAATGATAAGGGAATTGGGTTGAGTAAATGCAGGTTAAACCACCTCTTCCACTAGGAACTCATACGACTCATGCTATTCTGGGAGCTGAAGTAAGGAGGCCAAGGTGGCCATATCATCTGTTGCTATTTTCCTTTCATTGGGAATTTGTTCAAAATTAATGTGAACAAAACATGCCTTAAGTGTATCGACTATATGTTTACAAAGAAACAATTTTTCATCTTTTGTTTGATAAGTATCAGTAACTTAAAGGGAGTCTCCATAAACTTCTAGGGCTGTCATTTTCCATTCCAAAGCCAGCTTGAGACACAAGACCAAAGCTTCATATTTGGCCATGTTGTTGGTGCAAGTAAAGACTAGTTTGTAAGATTTAGGGATGGTAACACCAAGTGGCGTGATGAACAAAATGCTGGTGCCTAACCCATGGTGTGTGTAGGAACCATCAAAAAAAAATTCCATGATACTAGCTCTATTTGAAGGATGTGAGTATCAAGGAAGTCAACTAAGATAGGATTGGAACTTTCTATAGGTGCATTTTCCAATTGATCAGCAATGGCCTATCCTTTTATTTCTTTCCTATCTACATACTCAATATCAAATTCACTTAGGATCATCACCCATTTGGCCAGTCTACCTGTTAATGCTATCTTGCTGAGAAGGTACTTGAGAGGATCAAAGTTGGAGATGAACTTGACTTTGTGTGTTAGAAGATCATGATGTAGTTTTTTAGAAGCAAAAACTATGGCTAGGGAAGCATTTTTAATGAAAGAGTAATTAAGTTCATAGTTGACCAAGGTGCAACTAATGTAGTAAATGGCTCATTCTTTTCTTTGGCCATTTTCTTGTGCTAAGAGGGCTCCAATTGACTTATCCATTATAGAAATATACAATAGTAATGGTTTGTGTGATACCAGAGGTACCAATACATACAAATTCATCAAATAGGTTTGAAGTATGTCAAAAGCTTTCTAACATTGATCATCCTACTTAAAATGTATATCTTTATGTAGCAAGTGTGTAAAAGGTATACACTTTTCTGCCAACTGAGAAATGAACCATTAAACTGATTGAAGCCTACCTTGAAGAGAGTGTAACTGATTCAAGTTCTTTGGAGGTTGCCTAATAATTATGGCTTTTACCTTCTCGGGGTCAACTTCTATCCCTTTGGCTAAGACAATGTATCTTAGGAGCTTGCCTGATTTGATGGAAAAAGCAAATTTCTTGGGATTAAGCCTGACCTTGAATGCCTCTAGGTAGGTGAATATTTTGGCTAGTATGGGAAGATGTTCTTCTCAACTATGGTATTTGGCAAGAATGTCATCCACATAATCTTCCATGAAGATATGAATCATATCATGAAAAATAGTGGCCATGGCCCATTGATACGTAGCCCTAGCATTCTTTAACCAAAAAGGCATTACATTCCAACAAAATGTGCCCTATGCACAATTAAATGTTGTTTTCTCTTCATCTTCTAGTGCTATTCTGATTTGATTGTAACTAGAAAACTCATCCATGAGTGAAAACATGGAATGACCTATGATGAGATCAATAATGGTGTTGATGTTAGGGAGGGGAAAGTCATCTTTAGGACATTTTTTGTTTAAATCCTAAAAGTCGATACAGATTCATATGCTACTATTCTTCTTTGATATGGGGACAATGTTGGAGATCCATGATGCATATGCTAGAGGTCAGATGAAATTGGTACTGATTAATTTTTCCAATTTTTCTTTTACTAATAGGGCTATATGAGGATGCATCTTTCTAAGTTTTTGTTTCACTGGCTTGACCTCTTGAGACATGTTAAGATGGTGGAGGATTAAAGTCGGATCTCAACCAAGCATGTTCGCATAAGACCATGTGAAGTTTATTTTTCTTTCTTTGAAGCACTTGATAAATGCCTTCCTTTCTTCTAGGCTCAAGGACTATGCCAAATTAATGACCTTTAGTTCTTGCTCTACGCTGAGGTTGACCGGTTCTATTGGTTCAATCAAAATAGAAGATTGGTTCCCAAAATGTTTAGGTAAGGTATCAATTACCCCATCCCTAGGTGCCACAATTGGGTTTTCACCTTGGGATACATCACTTCGATTTGTTTCCATTTTTTTATCAAGATTAGTCACAACTTGGTAGTGCTCAATAAGGTTGTTGGATGTTTTCCTTGCTCTAGTGTGATTGAGGTGATTGATACCTGACTCAACTATATTCTCTTATTTCATTCATCGTTGATGAGATGGTTCAACCACATTAAGGGAGATGAAAAATTTATAGTCAGTGTCAAAATGATGGAGGTGATGAGGCTTAGTTGTATCCTAGTTAATGAGTTCAGGATGGACTAGGGAAAGTGATTCATAGTATGGGAAAGGTTCAGTGGGGCTTAAAGACATAACTTCATTAGATGGCTCATATTCTGTATCCATCAGATCTATGACATGGACTTCTTCTAGAGTGTTTGGGAAGGTAGAGATTATAAGGGGCTCATAGTAATCATCTTCAACTTCTATTGGGAAGAAGTTAGGGAATAAGGTTTGAAATTGAAACCCTTCAACTTGTTCACCTTCTTCTAAGCCACCCTGATGTATTTTTTTTCTTGGTGCAGTGGATCTAGAACTATGGTTTGTTATTTGTATAGCCAAATTGTTAAGGGTGGGTACATGGAAAACATCACATTCTTTGTCATGGAGAGATTCTTTAGATAGTGACTCAAATTCCCATTTAGCAAAATCATCATCATCTTCGTTATTGGATACATTTAAAGGTAGTTTCCCCATGGAAGGTGAACTTGAGAGGGAAAAATTTTCATTTAGGAGATCAGTTGTTGCTAGGGTATAATTTTCTTTTTGCTTGGATAACCACACCAAGGTAGAAGAGGAAGAATCATTATGCTTTGGGTGAGCTTTGGAAGAGGTTTGCACCTTGTCTTGTCCATCATACCCTACCCGTGCTTTAGATTTATTTGATCTAAAGTGTGCCATCAAAGGTTCAATGATTCCTTTCCCTTTTCCTAAGGGACCATCTCCCATGTATCCCATCTTTTTTAGTAAGTCAAAGCCTTTCTCGTGTAGGTGGGAGGAGATGTCAATGTTCTGTTGACTGATATTTTCCACTAGGTTTGGAGGTACACTATTTTCTTTGATAAAACATGCATGATATGGTTTGGTGGACATTAGTTTTCCATGAGACCTTAGAGAAAGTGGGGTATCAAATAGGGAGACTAAGTAGTCACCTACCCCTTTATGGTGCAACTTACACTTTCTATCAAATTCTTTCATTATTTTATCCATTTCCTCATAGAGTAGTTGCTTATGATCTTTTGATGATGATGGTGATGGAGAAGCAGAAAGACCCAAAAAAAAGACTTTCTCTTTACCCTTAGTTGATTTTGATATGTGGCTACTCATTTGGTTAGTGGAGTGTGAAGTGCGTACAACTGTGGATTGTCTACTAGCATCTGTTAGTTTATCAACTTCTTCTCTATTATGAGGGACAAGTGAGCTACAATATTGGGAAAAGTGTTGATCTCCAAGTATGGTTATCTCTTGACCCATGTATGGAAATTTGAGGCATTGGTGGTAGGTGGAGGGAATGGCTTTCATGTCATGAATCCATGGTCTTCCCAATAAAATGTTGTAAGTTAATTCTAGGTCTAAGACCTAACAAACAGTTTCTTTCTTGACCAGCCCTACTCTAATTTGTAACATGACCATGCTTTTGGAGGATCTTTCTTCATCATCATAAGCCTTGATGGTAATCTTTTTTCTTGGGTCAATAGCATCTTTTGCATACCTAAGGGCTTTCACTATACTAAGAATGCAAATATTGAGACCAACCCCGCCATCGACCAATGCTCTCTTAACTCAGTTCCTATGGATGAATACTTCTATGTGCAAAGGAGAATTTTGTGGCTATATGATAGACATGTCATCTTGGGTAAAAAAAAAAAATACCCAATGAGGAGCAACTAAATTGGTGACCATATTTTGGAATCTATTCAAATCTAAATCATTTGGCACTAAAGCTTTGGTGAGTATCTCTTTATGCTCTAGGAAGATTTGCAATAGTTCCAAAAAGGAGATGTGGGCCGAAGTCTTGAGTAATTGGTTAATCAAGTTATACTTGGGCATGCAGGAACTTGGAGTTGCTTGTTCAGGATTTGCCACTGGTCCTGGTAGGATAATTTTGGAGGCTTGGTCCTGGGTGACAACATTTGAGGACTATTTTTTATTTTTATCATTTTTTATGATGACATTTATAGTGTCATCAAATCCAGAGATCACGCCAATGGTATTATTGTAGTGTTGTACATAATTAACCTTGGTTTGCAGAGGTACATTTTGATTGGCCTTGGAGGACTCTCCCTTCTCATGACTCATGAAGAGGTTCTTAAAGGCCATATGGTCTTCATTATTACTAATATTGTTTACCTCAATGGTTCCATCATTTATCAATTTTTTGGATGACACCCTTAAGGGAAAAACAATTGTTTGTCAAATGCCCCAACTACGATGATAGGCACAAATGTGTTTGTCATTCCACCATTTTAGTTTGACTTGGGGTTCATATGGTTTAGCTTCCAGTAACATGATGAGGTCATCAGCCAAAAGTGTTTGTAAAGCACTCTCATAGGACACCCCTATGGGTGTGTACTCCTTAGGTATATCAGAAGACTGATATATTTGTGGTGGAGGAGCTTTATTGTAAGCCACTTGTTGGTTAGAGATAGATGGAGTCTTTCTGTTATGTCAATAAAAATGGGTAGCTATTATTTAGTTTAGGTGTGGCACTAGGATTTGGTTGATTTAAAAGGGGTTGAGTTTGAGTTTTGACATGAGTGGATTCAACTATCCCATCATTTCTGATGTTTTTATTATTGTTTCTCCACCACAATTTTTTCTTATTAGTGGACCAATCAGAGGAATTGTGTGTTTGTGTGGAATTGTTGGAGAAACAGTATCTTTAGATAATTTAATTATGTCATTGTTTACCAAGGTTTCTTCCACTTTAGCTACATTTTCTAAAGTGGTTTAAAAATATTTAGGCCCTTAGAGTTGGAGCTAATAATTCATTGGTTTCAAGAGACTATTGATGAATATATCTGTCTTCTCCTTATTTGGTATGTCTCTATGATATTAAGTTGTTAGAAATGGAAAAAGAAATATGGAAATAAGCAAAAAATAGGAAAGAATTTAAGTGAGTTAATGCATGAAAAGATATTACCATAAAATAGGAGAGAGAAAGCTTCAAGATCCAACACCATGAGACAAGATATTTGAAAAGGGGAAAGCAAAGAAAACCCCTTGTGACATTATGAATGAGGCATGGAAAGCCTAAGAAGGAAGAAAGAGAGAGAGAGAGCAATCACTCATACAATAATTGAGAAGAGGAAGAAACCTCATTAGAAATGAGAGAGGAGGGTCATCTCTTAAATAGAGATGTGAGAGAGGAGTTAGAAAATAACTCCCATGTCTATGAATGCCACCATTCATAAGTGTGTGAGGCCAAGTGTGAGATTCCTCTTAAGGAGGAATAATATAAATTACAAATTACAATAAATATTTGTCCTCACATATTCCACTAGAGGACAAAATAAGATGAAGTGGAGAAAGGACAAAAAAGAAATATATTAGGATACCTTGGCTTATATCCTAATATATTATAAAAATAAAGAAAGGAGGTATAACCTTGGTTTATAAACACACCAAGGAAAGATTACAACTTCTAACACGCCCCTTTAATCTTTACTTGGGGAAATTACATCAAAGGGTATTAAACCCATATTTTTACAATAAAATTCTAAATAGCAGAAACTTGATCTTTGAGAATGTCTTCAATTATGCAAAAGGTCTTTGTGAGTGTAGGTAGATCTTTGTAGATCCAAGAGAAAAGTGGATAGGTTATTTTAATGTACACCAAATAATATTGTCTTGTATGTGCCTGGATAGATTACCTGAAAAACATAGAGACAAGAAATGAGACAACTATCCAGAAGAAGTATTTTAGCTTATATTCAAATTAGAAATCCTTTTGAATAAGGATAATAAAACTCTCATAGAGAAACAATGAGGAAAATAAAATATGTTACCACAAAACAATGGAGATAACCTGATATCAAGATACAGTATATGCTCAAATATTATCAATAAGTACAAAAAGAATTTGATCAAAGATCTCACGAAAAGTATATTATACGAATGTACTAATGACCACAGACAAAGCCAACTAATGATACCTGCATCAACATTGCATCAATCATGTGGATATAGACAGTCCACTTAATGAATCATCTCACTACAAGTTAATGGGCTGCAGCACCATAACTTACATGACTCATGATCTAAGCAATAAAGTATGCAGAACATTATCACATTGTATATTTATCAAAGAAATATAAGAGAGACAATAATAAATAATTAGAACATGTGCCTCAAGAACCAAATTATTCAAGTTATAGTTTTTTCAATGTGGACCAAAGGAAGGGTTAATGAGGAGCAACAACATATTCCCTTCAAAAAAGAAATCCATCATGGACAAGTAGCATCATTTCCATGAGGAAAAAGATCAACATGGGTCAAAACAACTTTCTCAAATAGAGTCTCCAATATTGGAGTGCTCCAAGATATGGTAGCCTCGTCACCTATCAAAAAATGAGCAAGGTGTACGAAGTCATACCATGAATAAATCGCAACTAGGAGCATACACCAAGGAGACAAAGAGATTGGAATGGGCAATCACCATAAAATATCATCCTCGAATTGAGGAACAAAGTGGGACAAATAGAGGGAAACTCCATAAATATCAACCTTTCAAAGTAGAGCATATAGAATCAAATTGAGGAAAACTCCATATAAATATTAATCTTCCAAAGTGGAACCAATAGAACCAAATGGAGGGAAAATCTATAAAGAAATTATCCTATAAAAGTGGAACAGATAGGATCAAATGGAGGGAAACTCCATTGAAGTAAGTGCACACTAATAATAGGTTAGAGGGGTACTCCATGGGCCAGACAAGGTAACTATGAGTCAGTTTAAAACTATCAGGTCCACCATAGTTAGCCTTAATAAATTGGCTCTCGATGCAACTTACAAAAAAAGTATAATAAAGGAATGGTATTAAACCATGAAATGCTACTATGAGCATAAAGAGATGCTATAAAAGCATACAACTGCAACCATGTGCAGATAGATCAATTAAGTCAAATTATTAAATAATGAAGGCAATAGTGTAAGATAACTCATAAACCTGAATAATTTGAGCTAAATAAGAAGTATTTGGAAGAGCAATAAGCATAAATTATTAGATATCAGGTAGAAAACTCCATTAAGGGTAAACATAAGTACTTAAGATATTTTATGCAATGGAGTCTTGAGCATATGTATTGTAGAGAAGAAAAAAAATCATTCTAAATTAATAAAATCACAATAGCTTGTATATTTATCAGGGTATATATGTGGGCCCCCATATATACTTGAATAAATATACTTAAAATATGAAATCCTATAATGAAACAAGGTCATATCTGGCTCACATGGAAGCCAAATTATTGATGGAACATAAATATGTGTTCTAAAAGAAATAGACTTGAGGTACTTACCTTGATGCTTGATCAAAATTTTTTTTAAAATATAAATACCTATATTCACAAAAAAAAATGATAAAATTTCTATCATTTTCTCTCCAAATTCAAATTTATTAAATTGCATTATAAGATTTTAAGAATGGTGACAAGAATCATAAGATAGGTGAATTTTAAAAAAAAACTTTAATAGAAATTAAGATATATAAGATAAACCAAAAATTATAATTACTTGTTAACATTAATACAAATAATAATAAAGGAGCAGAACAATAATGAGATAATGTTACAAAAGAGAAGAATAAATATGATTAATATAAAATTTGTTACAACTAACAATGCAAAGAAAAGGTTAGTAAATAATAATAGAGTTTAGATCTTGTAGATAAGAATCTAGAAAAAGGAATAAATGAAGAGAGAGATTAGAGACCTTACAACAGACACTGCAACATCTAAAAAATGAAAAAAAATGATACCAATTAAAACTGCTTCTGTTCATCATTACATGAGGCACCAACAACTCGATAGCCTTTAATTTTAGCAAGCTGCCCTACAACAAGCCCCATTGTAATTCACTAATGAGTGTATCAACAAGTCCTTCTCTCCATGTAAACTCATAAGTGATAGACAATAGAATCCCCTGGAGAATCAAAAATTGGACTTGGCCAAAAATGGTCAGTCGACAGAACAACAAAAGGAAATGGAGCAACCTATGATTACATCCTCCAACTGCACTACAATACAAATCATGTGGAGTAAAGAGTGCACAGACATGGATGCAGGTGAATTGAACTCGACTATATTGAGCACTCTGATAGAAAATAGTGGGGGGATAATTTATCAATATCATGATTGTGTTAAAGTTCTTTAAATTGTCCTTGTATGCACATAGCTTTCCTGGTTTGAGCTGAGAATCATTCTATCTAGTTGGGCCTTGGTTCAATTTGGGGCAAGCGAAGTTGGAGATATTAAAAAAAACTTTGAGAAAGGCTTTTGCCACCACCTTTGGTGCAACTGGTTGAGCAGCAGCACGAGGCCGAGCCTACGGTTGCTTCTACTTCTTCAAAATCCCTGGCTGATGAGTTAAGGCAAAAGGTTGTCAAATAGGTGGAGTTCTATTTCAGCGATGTGAATCTTCCTACAGACAAACATTTAATGAAATATGTGAAGAAAGATCCAGATGGATTTGTACCTATTTCAATGGTGGCATCTTTTAGGAAGATAAAAAGTCTTGTCAGCAATCATGCATTGGTGGTAGCTCCACTAAGGTCATCTTCCTAGCTAGTTGTTAGTGAAGATGGCAAGAAAGTGAGGCGACTGCATCCATTACCTAATATTGACATTGAGGAGGTGCAGTCACGCACTATTGTTGCAGAAAATCTACCAAGTGATTATTCCATCCAAAATTTGGAAAAGCTTTTTGGTGGTGTTGGTAATGTCAAAATGGTACGTGTTTGTGATCCTCATGGGTATAATGAATCTAGCTCATCGTTAATGAAACCTTCCAAGAATGATATGCTAGGTAGCAACAGGTTGGATGCTCTTATGGAGTACCAAACTATTAAACAAGCTAAAAAAGCTGTTATGGAATTAAATGATGAAGGAAACTGGAGAAGTGTCCTACAAGTACAATTGCTCTGCAAGTGGATGGTCAAGAATGGGCATCAAACAAAGCACAAAAATTTGACAATGCTAATGTGCATGGGCACAGCGACAACTGCTTGAGCGAAGGTGCGACGAATACGCCGTGGGAATCTGAAGCAGAAGCACGGGAAAGATGTGGCAGACACTTTCAAAACCATGAGAGAGGCTCCAAGACCTTTAAAATTGATGTGCAGTGTAAGAACCAGCTTGATATGCTCAAGAAGAAGTACAAGCTTTCCTCAATATTATAAAAGATTAATTTCTAAAACTCATACTCTATCGAGACGGTATACCCTAAATTCTAAATCCTTGTTCTAGTGAAAAAAAATCATAAATCTGAACATTGTTTAGTTATGAAAGGTTGTAACCCATCAAAAACTAGCATATATTTAAAATATTAGGAGCAAACAAAAGTTAATCGGGTTTGGTGGTAAACCAGCCAAACCCAAAAAGAAGAAAAAATCATTTTCTTCCAACTTAAGACGATTAAAATAAAAATAAAAATAAATTAGTGAAATCTCTCTCAAGAGTCTCCTTCGGATCATACCTTCATGCAAACATTCAAAACAAAGATTAAACTACTCTGATACCATGTTAGAAATGGAAAAAGAAATATGGAAATAAGCAAAAAATAGGGAAGAATCTAAGTGAGTTAATGCATGAAAAGATATTACCATAAAATAGGAGAGAGAAAGCTTCAAGATCCAAGACCGTGAGACAAGATATTTGGAAAGGAGAAAGAAAAGAAAACCCCTTTTGACATTATGAATGAGGCATGGAAAGCCTAAAAAGGAAGAGAGAGAGAGAGAGAGAGAGAGAGAGAGAGAGAGAGAGAGAGAGAGAGGAATCACTCATACAATAATTGAGAAGAGGAAGAAACCTCATTAGAAATGAGAGAGGAAGGTCATCTCTTAAATAGAGATGTGAGAGAGGAGTTATAAAATAACTCCCATCTCTATGAATGCAACCATTCATAAGTGTGTGAGGCCAAGTGTGAGATTCCTCTTAAGGAGGAATAATCTAGATTACAAATTACAATAAATATTTGTCCTCACATATTCCACTAGAGGACAAAATAAGATGAAGTGGAAAAAGGACAAAAAAGAAATATATTAGGATACCTTGGATTATATCCTAATATATTATAACAATAAATAAAGGAGGTCTAACCTTGGTTTATAAACACACCAAGGAAAGATTACAACTTCTAACATAAGAAAACATGTGCCTCCATCACTATAGGAAGGTCTTGAATGATTCACCTAGGAGTTGGTTTGTGTTACATAGATCAATCATTGTAACCTCTCTTTCAATGTTGTAAGAATATTGGGTGATAAAAATGGAGGCCAATTGATCAAATATTTTGATATTGGAGGGTAGCTTGAAGGACCACTCCATGGCTTGTCCTTTGAGACTCCTAGGAAATAGATGCATTAAGTATGTTGTGTCATGGAAAAACTCCATGCTTAGCATATAGAATAGCCTCGGGTGATCTTGTGGATCCATTGTGCCAAAATATTTGTCATACTTTGGTATCTGCACATTTGGAGGAAAAGGTGTGAAGGTAATGTTTTTATCAAATGGCAGGGGACACACCTTTTCGAGGCTAAACTCTACGGATTGTGTTTTTCCTCTTTTCATCTTTTCCATTTCTAGTTGCAAGTCTTGCAATTTTTGTGTGACTATGTCTAAGGGTGACTCTTCTCCATCTTTTTTTAGGTTAGTCACATCAAAATTGGATGGCAATTTTGCACCTTGTTGTGCTAATGTGACTATCTATCATTCTTTGTGTTTTTCCATAATCTTGTCCATGATATCGACAAGTTCAAGATTTTGCTAAAAATCTTCAATTTTAGTTTCGATACTTCTTTCATACCATGCATCAATGAACCTATTGCAACTAAGGATTCAAAATTTTGATCAAACAAGGGTGACTTGTAAGTAACCATGTTCGGCAAGCAATCTATTGCTATAGTAGATTTGAGGAGGTTTAGAGGTTCTATGCATTTGATGGTTCTACTTGCTATCCTAGCACTCACTCATATGGGCGATCATTTTGGTTTTTTTGGGATGCTTGTTTTGTGTGGTGGCATGAAAGGTAAATTGGATTCTTTTAGTGTCCAGGCATTATTCAAAAGGTGAAATCTTTTGTTGACCATGATTTGTTTGTAGTGACAAGATAAATTAGACAAGGCATTTGCCAATGTTGGTAGAATAAGGTTCACTTTTGCGAAGTCGGGTATGGATGTCTGTTTCCAAATGTTCCTAGCTTGATGTGCAAAGTGAGGTAATGGTAACTATTGGATTGATGATCATGTAGCTTCACTTGTTTTCAAAAGATGTTTTCAATCAGACACATAAATTTTCAGACTTTATAAAATACTAGCACAAAAAAGGGTATCCAAATTTATTGTTTGTTCACAAGTATCATGTTTTTGCTTAGATTCATCACAAGAATGGTCAGATGCACTATTTTAGTGATCAAATGCATTATTTCATTACTTAGATGCGTCACAAGGATGGTCAGATGAATTTTTTCAAGGCTCAAATGTGTTTTTCTATGCGCATATGTGTCATGATAGAGATCAAAAGCATTATAGGAATGTTCAAAAGCACTATTTCATGTAGTGTAAGTTCAGCAATGTCTTGGTTTTGAGCTTGGTTTCTTGGTACCAGTTTGAGGTTTTTCCTTCTTGAAGGTTTATGATCCACACTGGTGTTTGTTATTAAGTTTTAAAACACTTCCAAGAACAATAGCAATAGAACCAATGCAAGATGTAAAAAATACACACAACTAGAAATGGAAGAAAATGGCTTCTTGATAAGGTTATCTAAAGGTTGGTGACTAGTGGGTCTTACTGTTCCAACTATGTTTGAATTTACCTCTCTTGTGACAGAGAGCTTCCCACCAATGCCAGGGAGGTTTGGCACAATCCTTAATGGGACTACTAGAGGAAGGTTATTTTTGAAACACAGGTGGCTTGCATTCAATTAAGAATGCAAGATTGGGGGCAATCCCTCTCACTGGCCCTACTAAGGTAACCCAAGAGGTAGCCCTTCTATGGCTAGATAATCTTACCTAGTGAAAAGAAGGAAATTGAAGTCACAAACAGGTCTGGGAATCTGATCAGTGAAGAAGAGTGAGAGCATAGCCCTACTATTTTGGTTCCCCAAACATGAGAAACACAAATGATTATTTACTAGCCCTTATACTATTGAAGATAGGGGACTCCTAATTAGGCTGTGTGTGGGTTCTTTCCCTTCTTTACAGAAGGTTGGGCATTCTGATCAACTCCAAAGACTTAAGAGCATAGGCCTACTTCTTTATCAAATCAAAAAGATTAAATTTTCTTATTAAACTATGTTTGAAATTTTGATAAATGCCACACTTTTAATTGACAAGAGCCATGGTCCACCTACCTGAATCAAAGCTAGAAAGGGCTAGGTGCATTTTTGAGAGTCTTTATTCCTATCGCACATTTCTAGTAGCCTTGTGTTTGTGATTTTTGATAGATATAATAGTTGTGAGCTTGGAAACACCTTTGAAAGTTTTCTAATCTTGGTATGAAGCTTGTCACATGCTATAGAACCTGCAAAAGATCAGACTCAAGTACAACCATAAAACAAGAGATTCAAGGATCCACTATGCATGAAAATGGAGATGAAAACTAATCTAAATGATAATAATACAAAGCAATGCAAGAAAGGAAAGGTTATAATAATCCAATACTAATCTATGAAAAGAAATATGGATTTAAGCTAATATGCAAATGCAAGGATGAAAACTCATGATGGACGCCAAGGATGTATGAGAGAAGAAGACAAGAAGATAGAAGTTCTCAACAACAAGCTTTAGTATTTAAACTCCTTCAAAAATCACTCTCCAAACCTACAAAACAAAAGTAGCATAATAATGGATCTAATAGAAGAATAAAAGATTAGCAAGAAAGCTTGAAGAACAAAGAGGCTTTAATACGAAGCCCCACGGTGGGTGCCAATTTGTACACAGTGTGAACATGTATTCATGAAACCTTAGTGTAGAATAAAAATGAATTGATGAAAAACTAAACTAAACCCAAGATATCATCATCAAAATGTAATCTCTATGAGTATCTCATGTTTACCTAACTAAAACTACTAAAATAGGTCTCAAATCAACATCTTAGTGATAGTTCTAGAATGAGAGAATGCTGAAAAATGAATATGCAATGAACTAACAAGTGATAAATGATGCCAAATAACACAAAATAATGATAAAATTCTATAAAAAAAAATGCTAGAATAAGAATGCTAAATAATGAATCAAAATGTACCTATAGTGCAAATGCCTAAGACTTGGGTCTATTTTGCTCTTGAATTCTCCTTCTATTTATAGGATTTTAGAAGGGGTTGGGGTAAGAATTTGAGTTTTCCCCTTTCACTTGGTGGGTGAAAGTGAAATTGAAAGGAGCTCAAGGGTCTTGATTGGAGGCTCCATGTGATTTTCACGTCAAAAAAAATGTCTCATGAGAGATAAGAGAAGGATCTCAAAAGTTATGATTTGTGGCTAGATAAGGCTTTATTTGAACAAAAATGTCTCATGAGAGACAAGAGAAGGAGCCCAAAAGTGATGGTTTGTGGCTAAATATGACTTTTATTTTCAAGAAAAATGTCTCATGAGAAACAAGAGAAGGAGCCCAAAAGTCATGGTTTGTGGCTAAATATGACTTTTATTTTCAGCAAAAATGTCTCATGAGAGACAAAATGAGGAGCCCAAAAAGTCATGATTTGTGGCTAAATATGACTTTTATTTTCCACAAAAATGTCTCATGAGAGATAAAAGGAGCCCAAAAAGTCATGATTTATAGCTAAATTTTGATTTCTTTTAATTCTCTATATAAAATGAGGATTTTTATTTTGTGAGAATAAGTGGATTTATTGATTTAATAAAAGTTCCCTTTATTCTCAAAAAAAATATTTTCCCTCCCTTTTTCTTGAATTTCATTTTATGATTTTGAATTGCTTCTCTCCTCTTTTGAAGTTGATTTAGGTCTTATTAATTTGCACTAATTGATCATAATTATGTGATTTATGTCTTTGCCAATTTTTGGGTGTCTATAGATGATTACCTTTTGCCAAAGGAGTTTGTTATTTATATTGACAACCATGCCCTTAGCTTCTTGAAATCTTAGGAAAAGTTAAGTGTTAAGAATATCAAATGGATGGAGCAACTACAAGCATACTCACTCACATTGAAACACCAGAAAGGTCAAGAAAAAAATTTTGTTGATGCCATCAATAGAGGGGTTTTCTTAATTGAAGAAATCTAATTATAGAGTATTTTGATTGATGCCCTCAAGCATCTCTATGAAAGAGATCTAGATTTTGAAGAAGCATTCAAGGTTTGCACTAAATTGATAGGAAAATATCATACTGATTTTTATTAATATATTATTTAAAATGATCTTTTATTCAAAGGTTCTCAACTTTACATACCAAGATTCTCTATGAGGCTAAATATCATAAAACCAAAGCATTGTGGTGGCATGGGTGGTTACTTTGGCATTGATAAAATATCTGAATAGATTAAGAGGAGTTTTTATTGGCCTAAAATGTCTAATGATATTAAGAAATTTGTGGAAGGTTACACTATATGTCAGCAAGCTAAGGGTGTATCTACTAATTAGGGGTTATAACAACCCTTGCCAATATATAGTTACTAGACCTTGGGAGTGCATCTCTATGGATTTTGCAATGGGGCTTCCTAAAAGCAAAGAAGGATTTGACAATGTGTTTTTTCTTGTAGACAAGTTTAGGAAAATGGTGCACTTTGTTCCATGCAAAAGTACTAATGATGCCTCACACATTGCCAACCTTTTCTTCAAAGAAGTTGTAAGAATTCATGGCTTACCAGAAACAACTATTTTAGATAGGGATGTAAAATTCCAAGAGTATTTTTGGCATACACTCTAGAATAAATTTGGCCCAAGTTTAACCAATAGTTCTTCTTATCACCCACAAAATAGTGGCCAATCAAAAGTGGTGAATAGATCACTTGGAAACATCCTTAGGCTAAGCAATATAATTAGAGCTGAGATGTTAAACTCTCTTAAGTAGCATTTTCTTTAAATGATTCCTTGAACAAGTCTACTGGCATGACACCTTTTCAAATAGTGTATGGTCTACATCCTAGAGACCCATAGGATCTAAGAGACCTACCATAAGAATTTAAAGATAGTCCTCAAGGAGAAGACTTGACAAAACTTATCAACCAAGTCCAAGAAGATGTAAAGACTAGATTGAAAGAAATAGCTCAACAATATAAAGAACATGCAAATAAACGGAGAAGAGAAGTTCATTTTTACATTGGAGATAAAGTTTGGTCATACCTCAGGAAGGAGAGATTACCAAAGGGAAGGTATTCTAAGCTATACATGAAGAAAGTTGACCCATGCATAGTTTTGCAAAAAATGGGAAAAAATTCTTATGAAATATCCTTGCCCACTACATTGTCTATTTCCCCTATCTTAATTGTTGCTAACCTAACTCTCTTTAAAGGTAATGTAGATTGCAATGTTGTGGGTATAAGTTCAAATAATGTTGATACATCAGATTTTGTCACAAATCTCTCACCTAACAAAATGATGCAATTGGAGAAGATCTTGGCATCTAAATTCCTTAGGAAGACTAGGACTAAAACATACATGTAGTAACTTGTTAGATAGAAGAGTTTACCTAACATTGATGCTAATTGGTTGACTGAAGAATAGATCCTTCAACATGGCACTGCAATTGATCAACTTGACTCAAGTGGCAACTTAAGATCTAAAGATAATGGGGAGTATTATATAGGAGCACCCCAATAAATATTCATGAAATGGAATGAAAATACCACTTTTGAAATGTTTTAAATCCTTAAGATTGATTAGGAATATTGGCTATTTCATTAGACCCATTTGTGAGACCTAGTTCCAAGATTGGTGTACTATAAGCCCTTGGTCAACTATGGTCAAAGGTGTAAAATAGCCTAGAAAATTAGGATAGTTATTTTTCATGTTTTAAAATGTTTTATTCCATATTGGATCACATAGAATCTAGTTTAGTGAACCTAGTAAAAAAAAATGCACCAAAATTGCAAAGCTGTTAAAAGTTGTCGAGCAACTTTTTAGCAACATTTTCCTAAATGTTGTAAATTGAATCCCAATGGTCATATATGGTTCAGATAGTTTTTATAACCATTGGGAAGGACTAAATTAGCCCACTTATGTGGGTGGTATGCACAAATGTGTAATTTTACCTTGAAACCAATAAAAATATCAAGTTTTTATGCCAAATCTGATGTTGTAACATGTTGTATGGATGCCGTCTGACATAAAAGTATGGAAATATAGTGTGGCTGGATATATTGGTGAATATTCCTTTTTTTTCACTTAAAATGAGGTCCTAATTTCTCCTTCAACTCTATATATTACCATTTTACTCACTGTTGTCATCATTTTGTCTCTTTTTCGAGGGTTTCATCTATTTTCTCTCATACCTTGAGATTTCACAATGGAAATTTAATGGACTTCGGTGGGATACAAGTTAGGATAATATATTTTAAGTTCCTTTTGGTTTTAGGACAAAATAAACAAGTTGAGGAGAGAAACTTGAAGCCCTAAGCATGCAAGATCCATGTGCATGCCAAGAATTTGTAGCAACAGCTCCCATAACTTGACTTTGAGAACATTTCAATGCTTGAAAATTGGTTTGTGATCATATTAAATGACCCCCATCATGTTCAATTTTTTGGAAGGAATTTTTTTTCAAGGGGTAGGGTACTTCCTTTGTTAATGGAGACCTAATTGCCTATATTCTTAGGCGAGCCTTAAAAAACTCAGTTGCTACATACTTGTCTTGATATCCCAAGATTTCAATATGTTTTATAGACCCAAAAAGGTTATCCAAATTAGTGATTCTTTTCTTGGGTTGTGATGAAATGCTTGTGTTAAATTGAGTTTCCATGTTCAAAGCATACAAGCGTAATCTTGAGTTTGTGAAGTAACCGAGCAATGGAAGTTTCATAGATTGAACCTAATGTTGGATTCATCTTAGTCTAGACCTAAATATTGCATTTCCATTCATGGAAGTAAACCCTAGACCTTATATGTGTTTTGGGGGTTTTCTGTCAAATAAGCCTTTTGATAACCTAAATAGAAACTAGAGATTAGTTGTCTTTGTGATAGGTTTCCTTGTGATTGGGGATTCCTTAGATTGATTTGGGTTGTGATAAATATTACTACCTTATCAAATACTCATAATAGGTGTCTATGTCTAATTGTATTGATAATGACACTCATTGTTCTGTAACCTTCAATGAAGAGGATTCTAGGAACCTTATTTGTTCTCACTACCTGGTTATGTTGCATCACATGCTTTCTTTCTTGCTACCCTCTTGTACAACTTTCTCTTCTAACCTATCCTTAGTTTCATTCTTAAATTCTTTAGAATCACTAACTTGTATTGTCTTTCTTCTTTTTTCTAGTCCACCCGTGGTCTGCTTGACCATTTTCTTGGTAGATGGTGTTTATTCTTGCTTAACCTTCACCAATTTTTCTGACATCCCTTGGAGAATAGGTTTTTCCACCTCTAACTGCCTCCAAGGCTGATGACTTATTTATCTCACTAGAACTACTATCATGCCCAAATTTTACAAGATAAAACTCAACCAACAATTTTTTATTTTTTTTGTGTCAGGTGAACTTAATAGTAAAATATATAAATCTATACTTGTTATGAACGTTCTAATGAATGGTGAGAAAATCATTTTAACCTATTTTAAATAATTTTAGCTTAAACTAACATGCACCCACATATTGGACTTAGACACTTCCTTGATATAATTACAAAAAAATAAACAAAACTTAAGTCATCATTCATAATTCTAAAATATATATATATATATAATTCACAATCTAGTTAGGATTTTAAATAAAATTAAAATCCTCTTTAAAAGGAACAAATCTTAATAGTATCTCAGATAATTTGATAGTTTAAAACCTTTTAGTTAAAACTTTGAATTTATGACATTATGACATAATAATTTTATTATTATTATTATTTTTAAAATTAGATTAATGTTACTTGTTTTATCAGAGCATTACAACGGTTATTATATCATGATTACTAATGAACACACCTCTCTCAAATTCTAACTTCAATATTTAATCTTCTAGTTAATAATAACATCATTACCTTATAATAATTAAGATTACCTTTTAAAATTTATATCTTATAGAAAATCAACCCACTTAATATTACTTGCTAATCTACTACAACTATTTAACCCACATTTTAAAATTTAATATTTCCCTTCAATATCACCCCATCTTACTATATTTTAGAAGTTTCTATATTTTAAGTGACCTTTTGGGAGAAAACTTGTTAGAAACATTCTAAAAGCATTCTCAATGATCTTCAAGAAAACAAAAGTATGGAGGGAAACTCTATTTCATAATCTTCATTAAGATATAGAAAGCCTACAACCTAATTAGGTTTCTTTTTCAATTTCTTTTTTTTTGAAAGTTTCTTATTTCTCTTCTCGTCTTGTTTTATGTGCTTAATAGCTAGCCTTATATATTTATTTTTCTTGTACATTATTTCTTATTTGGTTTGCCTTGTGTTGTAGATTTTATGGAGTGCTAGAAAGTGGAGGAGGCAACCCTTATTTTTTTTGTTTTGTTCTTCTTCTTATTTCTTTTAAATAGGATCTTAAATCATTATGGCTTCCCTTGTGTTTCTTGATGCAGGTTGAAAGTGGGGCTTTAATGGAGGATTAATGGTATTGAACATTTAAATCAGAGAGCCATGCTTGTCCATGCATGCACTCTCTTTTACCCCCCTTTTTAATTTTTTATTTTTTTTCATGGCATCATGATGCCTATATTTTTATTGCTTATTTTTATTCATGTTTGTAAGAGGGATTTTAATGGTCAAAATGTAAGGTTAATTATTTATTTAGTTATTTGATTTTGTTTTCAATTAATTCCCTATTAATTAATTAATTATTCAATAGTACCAATATCCTCAATGCAAAAATAAGTTGATGTATTTAAATAACTTTTAATTTAGTATGACATGTCATAAAAAGGACAAAAATTTTAAGGTTTAACATTGCTAACTATCATTTTTTTATTCATTTAATTAAAATCCTGACCATCCTAATTAAAATAAATACATTCTCATTTTTTTAAAAATACACTCTTAACACAAACAAATTACTACTACCTACCACTATATTAGCTACCCTTAATAATCACCTACACATACCAGCATCCCAAATAATCTCTATTCCCAAAGTCAGCCCCTTTCCACATCGAATTCCTATGTTGTGGCACCATGTGCCCACTCTATCTTCCCACTAATGGTGAATAGTCATAGGTCCCATTGACCTTTCCCAATGCACTAGTTTCTTAAAATCAATTTACATGGTACAACCCTTCGCTTGCACTCCCCTTCTGTTGGCACTTGTAATATTGCATTTACTACAGAAGCTTTAGGTTAGGATATAATGGCTCCAACCAGCGGTGAACCAGTTGTTTCTAGTGTTCATGCTTCTACTTCAGACTACCATGGCACTGCCACCGAACAAATGCCCATGCAAGTTTGTCCTGAAGGTTTTCCACGAGGTAATCCTGATATTGTCCTTCCTTTGCAAGAATTTGATGTTGCATCTGACTAGTTAGAACAACATACCTTGATAGGGTATTTTGTTGGTAGGACTGCCCCTAAAGCTATGCTCAGGGAATGGGTCAACAAAAGCTGGACTCCTCATGGAGTCTGCCTTGACGCTATGCAAAACCTTACCAAAAGTTTTTTTTTATTTCACTTTGCTAACCCGTCACAAGTAGACATAGTTTTTACCAATGGCCCTTGGTCTATGCATTCCTTTCTGCTTGTTTTTTAGAAATGGTCTCGAGACTTCTCTCTCTCGGATGATGAAAAGCTTAGGGTTCCTGTTTGGGTCAAATTCTCAGGTCTACCCTTGCCCTACTGGCCTTTTATTGAGTCTATTGCCCAAGCCCTTGGAAAAGTTGTCACCAAGGAGCCAGTGAAATTTTTTAATGCTCACCCTCAGCGGCATGTTTGCATTGAAGTTGATCTTTCTAAAGATCTCAAGGATTCTATGGAAATATAGATTAGTGCTCAAACCTTCTCACAAAAGGTGCTTTACTTGAACCTAACTAACACCTATTATAGGTGCCAGTCTACAGAACACAAGATTAGGGATTGCCCTTTGGCTATGCCTAGGGTCAAAACCCAGCCTAAAGTGATGCCTATCAAACAGGTCAAAGGAAAAAAAGAAGAATGGGTTATTGTTGGGCACAAGGGCAAGCCTGCATTGAATCCTTTGGCCCCCAAGCCATCCTATGCGACATTTACCATGATTCCTCTTGCTTCCATCAAAGTGTCAGCACCTACTAGCATGGAGACACCAACAACTTCCATTGCACTTGTTCTGATTTCGAAGGTTTCAAACCCTGCTGGTTCGTAGGGGATTAAGGTGGCCACTAGGGCCTTGTCCTTGGCTAGGGCTCATTCTCCTCTTGAAGTCTCTTACATAGTACCATCAGCAACAAAGCATTCTCGTAGTCCTCCTGGACGTATAGAGATATTAGGGGTAAAATGACAGGTTGTAAGTTGAGAGGATTTTTCATCTGACTTCCACCTGGTTTCTACCTTTTTGTAGAATAGTTACTCCTCTCTAGAGGATGAGGATGAAATGGAAGAGTGCTCATGAACTTCCTCTCTTGGAATGTTTGAGGTCTTACAGATCTCCCTAGAAAGTTCTATGTCCGAGATACCCATCATAGACTTGCGAATTTAGATTTTCTTTGCTTACAACAAGTTTAGATTTCTGGTTTCATGCTTTTTGCATGCTGAGTCATTTGGCAGGATAGCATCATATTTTCTTCTCAACATGAAGCTGGCCGAGGTGGTGTAGTTACTCTCCTATCACCTCACCTTAATTCTGCTATTATCTCACATGATTTTGACCCCACACACCGTATTATTTGGCTTTTTCTTTCCATTAACAATCATTCTTTTGGAGAAATTAATGTTTATGCCTCCAATGATGCTGTGGAAAGGGCACAATTGTGGGTTTGGCTTGCTGACAACTTGTCACCAGCTACTTGGGTCCTATGTGGGGACTTCAATATGGTTGAAGTGGCCTCTGACAAAGATGGCATTCTTTCTTTTCGTTGGATAGCTAGGGAAAGAGAAGCCTGGTTTTACATGTGTCATAAATTGGGCCTTTTTTATCCCAATACTAGTTGTTGTCATGATAGTGGGGCCTAGCACACTTGGTCCAATTTTGAAGCCGGTCTTGATCGCATATTGAAATGTCTTGATCATGCTATGATCTTGACGCAATCTTTTTTTTTTCCTTTTCTGAAGATCATGATCTACCTGTCATTCCCCTGATAGATGTGACATTGTCAGACCACTATCCCATTTATTTTGTCATTTTTTGGTAAACAACTATCTCCAAAGTTGCCAAGTCTCAATTCTTCCTCAACACATTTGTGTTATTGCATGCTTCCACCATCTCCCACATACAACATGTCTAGAATTTGGAACCACGTCCACATTCCCATCGAGGTTGGATTCAATGGTAGAATGATGCTATTACTAGAACAACTCAATTTTTGTGCATCTACGGGTGTCAACTAGCAATTTTTAGAAAATGTTCTTATGAAGCCAACACCCTTGCCCTCAAAAAAGCCTTTGAAGCACTCACCTTCAACCCCTTTGATGTGGATCTACAAATTTAGCTAGCCAAGCTTCACCGTGAAAAGAAAATTGCTGATAACTATGTTGCCCGAGGAGCTCAAATCAAAGCCCGTCTCCACTAGTTCGAGGTTGGCGACAAAGCCTTGAAGGAGTTCTTCTAGGCTCTCCGAGCCTGTCATAACAATGTTGGGATTAAAAAGATAAAATAGGGAATTGATGTTCTTTCTAGTCTACCTAACATCCTACAAGCTTTTTTTCTTCACTATGAGAATGTCTTTGCTTCATAAGGCCATTCAGTTGCTCAGGAGGAAGCTCTCAGAAAGTGTATTACTATTACTCCAAACTGCCTCGTGGCTGAGCAACATGCTTTCTGTGAGAAACTTCTTTCCCTCTAAGACCTTAAAGAGGTAGTTTACTCCATGGTGAGTGACAAATCCCCTAGGTGTGATGGACTTCCCTATGAATTTTAAAAACATCTTTTGGAGAAAATTGGTCCTGATCTGCACAAAGTCTATCTTGAAGCATACCATTCTAAAAGCTTAGGAGTGATCATAAATAAAGGCAATATTAAATTCATACCTAAAGTTGGTGATCTTGATGACATCTACAACTAGAGGCCCATCACCCTCCTGAATGTGTCTTATAAGATCATTGCTAAGGCGCTCTCTCTCAAAATTTGCCATATGCTTCCTCTAATTGTGCGGCTTGAACAAACTGGCTTCATCAAATCCAAGTATATTCTTGACAACATCATTGCTATCTGGGAAGGTATGGAATGGGCCCATAAGTCCAAGCATTAGGCTATCTTTTTAAAGATAGATTTTGCTAAAGCCTATGATCGCATTGAATGGCCTTTCATTTTGGCTATGCTTCAAGCTTTGGGTTTTGCTCTCAATTTCCTTCAATCTATGGAGATGCTCTTTGGTGATGCTAATGCTTGCATCACCATCAATAATTCATAATCTGAAGCTTTTGGACTATTTTGTTCCATCAAACAAGGTTGTCTGCTAGCTCCAACACTTTATGTCCTTGCTGCAGAAGGTTTTGGTTATTTACTTGCTCACTCTATGTCTTCAGGACTTGTACATGGCATTTCCTTACCTGATTCTTCCTCCCAATTAGTCAATGGTCATTTTGCTGATGATTCTTTTCTTACTCTTCTTGAAGATGAAGAAAACATAAAAAATGCGTTAAATTGTTTGGAAACTTTTTGTCAAGCCTCTGGCTCTGCCATTTAATGGCATAAAATGCTCTGCTACTGACAGTCTTTTTTGCCAGCTCCACCTTGGCTCAGCCAATTCCAATGGAAATGGGTTACTCATGGAGAAATCTTTTTCTTTCTTGGCATTCCCTTTTCTTTCCAGGCTTCCCCTGTGGAACTTTGGAATGCTGTGCTTACAAAGATTAGCAAAAAGCTTGATTATTGGATCACTAAGCCACTTTCTCTTGCTGGTAAATTCCAGATTTGTTCTAAGATTTTGGCTACCACCCATGTGTATTATTCTTCTTGTTGGGCTCACTCCAAAGTTTCCTATCTCAAATTAGAATGTTTTCTCAGAGATTTTCTTTGGGCCTCTGGTTCTGACCATCATGGTTTTCACAAAGTTGCTTGGGATTTTTGTTGTCTCCCAAGGGAATTTGGGGGTCTCAGTGTGCTTTCCACTCGAAAGAAGGGCCTTGCCCTGTATGCTAAATGGATTATTAGAGCTATTTATGGAGATGAAGCCTAGAAAATTCATGTTAGGCATTGCATCTCTTTAGGCTTTCCTGCTAACAGACCAGCATGGAAGGGGATTGGTTTTCAAACCCTTCTCACTATGCGTGAACCAATGGTCATATAGGGCTCTTTTGTTATAGAGAGCATCTAGAAAGCCTAAAAAGTTGTTAAACCTTGGCTTCATTGGGCTGGTGATGAGTTTTGCAATGGGTTGTCCTTAAATCAAAAGAACATTTGGTGGTCTCTCCTGTTTTCCTTCCAAGGTACTCCTCTTGCCAAGACTCAAGGTGCTAGTGCTCTACGTTTCTTTAAACATGACATCTGCACTACCAAGGACATTTTTTCATGAGTCACCATGAATTTTAGGTCATGGGAGGATATGCAAGTTCAATATTTCCTTGTTCATGCTGATCACTAGACTTATGACCTTCTGTTGTCTTCCATCCTATGCACTTACTTCATAAAGTGGGGATTCAGTCTATTCGTCCTTGGTGGTATGATTTGAAGTGGTTTCCTACCACTCCATTTACCAATTATAAGCCCAATATGAGATACAGATGGCTTTTGTCCCACCTTCCGATGGTGGACATGCTTAATCAATGGTGGCATCTGCATTCTTCACTTTCTCAATGGAGAAAATGGTTTGACACCATTTGGATTTCCATTACAAAACCTAAGATTGCACACTTTTCTTGGTGCCTTGCCTTCCAAGGTCTTCCCTTGGGGCCTCAGCTCAAGCACATTGGGGTTCCTAATCTCAGATGGCCCTTCTGTGGTCAACTTGAGTCCTTTTTTCATTTTTTTAGTTTTGCAAGCGTGCTCAGAATTATTGGCACTGGATTCATGATATTTTCAAGCCCTTCAGGCCCGAACCTTTTTAATGGCACATGATCCTACTGGGTGATTCCCCCATATTTCCTTGAAAGTTCTCCCAGATTTGGTATACTTTCAGGATGGAAATTTTGTTTTCTCTGTGGAAAGATAGGAATGCAGTTTTATTCACTCACAACTTTTTGGGTGTTAACATTGCTATGTACACTAAGGCATGCATTTGTAACAATTACATTATGGAGATATAGGTGCAAGCTAATAAAGTTTCCCTGGAGGTTGCACACTTACAGGAATTGTTAAATCATTGGGGCAATGCTCTTTGCACCATTTCCAGAGTGCCTCTAGATGCCTCGACCAATGCCTGCTTGTCTCGTGGTTTTTGTTCATGATGCAAGTCCTTTGGCTGCCATTCACACACACCATGCTCCTAGGGTCCCCGCCACTGCTCTCCCAACAGTGGTCATGATGATTGGAGGCACCGCTCCGCTTCCCCACCATCTGATGGTTTTGGCTAGTCCCTGGCTCCCCCCCCTGGGTGGGCTTCTGGCCGATCTCTAGCTGCTCCCCCTGGATGGGTGCACTCTGGCAAGTTTCCTCGGCTGGCCTTGGAAATTTCTCCTCCACAGCCAGACAAGAAGGATGCAGAGACTATGACTACCCCAAATCCTATAGATGCTACTGACGGTTGGACTATTCCCAATCTGCCTCACAATTCCACTGATGCATGGGGATTTCCAGATAAAGATAATCCTCCTCTCTCTACTGGTACTACATTGGCAGCCTGAGGTTGTGTTTTTTTTTTATGAATAGTTTATAGTTTCTGGCTGAGACCATGTTGTTTATTCTAGCTTTGATCATTTGAACTCTTTCGTGGGGTGATCCTGTATCCCCGGCCCCTTTTTTGTGAATTTTAATCTTAGTAAATTTTATTAATTTAAAATGACTAGTCATCAAAAAATATCAATTTACACATCACTGACATTCATTCCCATCATTCATCTATACCTCATGTTTCCCTAAACTCTTATCTCCTCACTAGGTATGGAGTGTTGGTTATATGTGCCCTACCATATTTCTTTTCAAGTGTGTTTAGGCATCCAAAGCAAGAGTATGCTTTCTGACTTTTGTCAGAACTATGACTATGTTTGCTTTTTTTTTAAAACCCTTTTTAACTTTACTTACTCCTAGGAAGATGAGCACCTTGTTATGTAGTGGGTAAATATACAATTTTTTTAAAGCTTGATTCTTTTATTATTATTAGTTTATCACCCTAAGATATACCCTCTATATTTATAGGTTGCCCTATAATAGCTTCAAGGATATCCTCCTAATATTTTATTGCTCTTTATTCTTGGCAAAAATTTATTTCTTCCTTCCATACATTTTCCAGAGAGAAAATGTGCACATTTAGGTTTAGAGTTCTAGTGGTGAGTTTCATCACCAAGTTATTAGATTTAATTTTCTTTCCATTTAAATCATAATTTGATAATTAGCTTAATATCATTACCTACCATGCATATGAATATACTAAAGTTAACAATGTTGTTAAGATTACTTGAAAACATGGAAGCATAAGCTTGCATCCTAAGTTTATTTATACCTAAAAATTGCAAGACTACATCTATCTTATCCATTACATTTAAATAAGATCCATTTTAAACACATCTGTTAGATCAATTCCTTATATAAAAAAACTTTAGATGAATTTACCTGACCAACTTATCTACACAATGGAGCTTTTTTTTTTTTCTTTGTAGAGCAATCATAACTGAGTGCATTTTCCATCTATGACTCAAGAATGAACATTACTCAACAATACCTAACATTTTCTAGGAGGATTATACATTAAACTACCTATTGAAATGGATTAACTTGTAATGCAATTATGTCATCAAATACATTCATCTCTTCATGTCATTAGATATGAATTATCATCTTAACATAATGACCAAGCTATACTTTCACAAGCTTTACATTTCTAATATGAAATAATAATTCAATGAAACAAATAAGATGTAGGTTTCTCCTTACAATGAAATGCACAATGTCAACTTTTCTTTTCTCTTTCAAACAAGAGTTCAACAAGATTATCATTCCAAGCTCTTTTCCATTTCTCCCTTGACCACAAATCTATAAATGCATCACAACAAAACAACAAGGACCATGGGTGCTTTCCACCCAACCATAGGCCTCGAAAGAGACCACCCCCGCACTAGGGGAACAAGGCTCAAACCAGGTTACACACATACATCACAAAATTTTGCATTAAGACACAACAAAAAACACAATCAACACCCTTCCATGGCTTGCACAATGATTCACAATTGGAATCATAAAATTTTGGGTGAAGGTGGGCTCTTCAAGGAGGAGAAATTCTAACATCACAAATATCATATTGCCAATGTATTTTGCCTCTCAAGGCCACAACAACATAAACAACATATTTCCACTGCATTGCCTCTCAAGGCCTTCAAAACAACCATCTTCTCCTCATCCACCAAACCTCCTTGTACATCCCAAACAACAAGATTCACGGCCATGATGGAGCCCATGCTCCATGATAATAACAACCTCATCATGAGGTAAAAACAAAATTTTCTTTCTCACTTGCAATGTCAAAACCAACTTATTCCCTTCACCCAAGGCTTCTCTGCCCTCCCGAGGGTGAGTGAAGCCTTCACACCCATAATCACAATCAACACTCACATTCAAACAAGAAACAACAAAAGAAAAATGAAGAACAACAAAACAAAACCAAGAAAGGATATCCAAAAGCACAAAACACATTCACTTCGTCCCAACACAATGACAAGCTCATAACACAAGATTAACAATGCAATGCATACTCCATTGATAACTTTTCACACTTGCAGATCTTATTATCCATACTAAAGAAAAGGAATAAAAGAACATGTTTAAGTCACCAACCTTGGTCCAAGCTAGGGTAAGGATAGTTGTAGAAGAGCTCTCTTAATCTCCCTCCACAACCTAACTATCTCTAAAATTAGAGAGTGGGTAGACACCCCACTAGTTCGGCCAAGACCCTCTAATAAAGCCTTCCCACTAACTTATAATAAGAAAAACACTAAGCCACTACTTCTTACAAACTTGTCTCCTCTGGTTCTGCTATATTTGGTTTAGTGGAAACATGGAAAAGGACACATGTGACAAGTCCATTTTCGAAATTGGTGGAAGAATGCATGGATAGAGGGGGGCTCTAGGCTGTCTAGTCACTATCATGGTCAAAATAGGTACTTAACATGCTATAATATCACATGAAAAGCTTATTTTCACATAAAAGACACTTTGGGACCACCTAATGACCCCTCAGAACTCTAGCCAAGTCCAAATTCGAATTTCCTTTGATTGAGACTTCTCATGGCATTTTTTTCTATGTGAGGTCAACTTGGGTACTACATTGGGGTTAGGTTTAGGTTAGGTTACTTCTTGCCAAACCTTGAATGACATGGCATATCTGTCAAATGACACACACAAAACAACACATTACATTAAAAGTGACTTAACTCCAATAATACATGAACTAAGCTATTACACACATATACAATTCACATATATGAAATAAAACACATTACAATGAGGTTTGAATATTTTCCATTGATTCAACCTTGGCTATGTCATGTTTGTAGTAGTTTGAGCCTTAATTCCCCTTTAAACCCATGGTCAAATTTCCTGCACACTAAACTCAAGCATTAGTAGTCCAAGAAAATCATGTAAACAATAAGTACATAAGTGAAATAATCATTATCTCATTATACTTGCATATATTTCATCATTTCAAATTAACCTTCCCTTTCTTAATCATTTCAAATATAACCAAGGTTCAAAATATTAAAATATCAAAACTTACATATCACATTCAACATTTGAGTTCCATACTTCATTCTTTTTAATTAAATTACTTTTTCTAATAATTTCCATGTAAAATGCTCAAAATACTATAACATCAAACTTTACTTATCATAACATGGTCAATTTAATATTCTGAATAGCTTCATAGTCTATTTTTATCATTGCAACAAGATGTTGAATCCACAACTATTGAATCCTTAGGTATGCGGGTTAGGTCTCAATGCATAACAAAATTTATCTTTTAACTCTAATTTCCACTTTAAACATTACATTCTTACATTACAAGCATTTCTACCATTCACTTTCGATTAAAGAAATGTCAATAGCTTAAAACATGAATAGAATCATTAAATGCATCAATTAGGTCATAATATGTAGAAGTAATTGCTGATCATCAAAATGTAGATATCTAAATGACATAACCCTATAGTCTCAAAAGTGTTTAAATACATAGGATTAAAATCACCATAATGCAATTATCTCATTGGTACTATCATGGATTGGGTGAGGCCTCACAACTACACTTGTGCAACTACTACATAAGGTACAATGGGGATCTACACACAAGGTTGGGCAATTGTTACACCCTTAGATGTTATTGCAATAGTAATTAGACTTTCTCCCATCATTTCAAATTCCCCACTTGCCTTCATCTCCAGTACTATGCCTTTAACCTCATTAAACTCCTCACAAGTCATACTTGATTCCTTAAGGATAGAGACTGTTACTTTCTACACTTTCTTCTTACATTCCTTGATGTGTAGTTCTGAATGAACTACTCTCATCTTATCTTCATAGGTACCCCATCTAGGGTACTCAATGTCTTTTTTGACTAGCATATGATCTATACATACCCTTTAATTAGTTTGACACTCATATCACAACCCATGGGTTTAATTAATTTTACCCTCGGTTCTAGAACTTCCATACAAGTGCTATCATTTTCCACCATGAAGCATATATCATCCTTATACTTCTCCACCATGGAAGGAGGTATTATGTACTCATGTTTCATCTAAGTCTAAAAATTCTTCACATTCTATCTATGTCACTATCCCTAACACTTTCTAGATTTTTTCTTGTAGCACTAAGTCACCAACTTCATTGCACACAAATTTCTCTCCCAATTTGTTATTCCTGAGAAATTCCTTGTTGCATATAAAAACAAATGCATCAATAAAGACTCAAATTTGAAGATTGAATTCTTGGTCTTCTTTAGTTTTGCAATTTTTTCTAGTAACTATAATTTGATTATCTCACATTGATTCACTTTTCTTCCCTCAACTACCATTACATATGTGGCATGTAAGAATCTAGTTGGTACTTAGCTAACCCTTGAATCATTTTTAAACGTGTACCCTAAATTCTTACTTAAAATTTTAATTCCTTTTTCTTGAATCATGTCTATCTTCATGTCCCTTTCATCAAATCTGATGTTCAAATTAGTCTCAACAATTTTTCTCACATTTTTATCATTTTTAGGATTGCATCCCTCATTACATAGGCTTGTGACGTTATGAATGAGGTCATTGTCAGTAGCGACATGTGCATCACCTAAAAAAAACATTTCATCATATACCCTACTCAGAATGATTTAGGTCCAATCATGGTTGTCAAACTTAGTATAGAACATATACTTCACTAAGTTCAAGTAATCTAGGTGCACATACTTATAATTCAATGTTAGGTCACTATTACACATGTCCTAAGTCCTTCTACATATCCTCATCTCCTATACTTGCAATTTTGAAGTGGATGTAACTTTTGACATTAGCTACATGAAGCACATTTTGTGGAATTTGCAAAAATGTGCCTAATGTGTCATCCACAAGAGAAACAAATGGATGTTTCTTGAATACATATCTCAGCCTTTTAGTAACATCATAAATGGTCTGACTAGCCATTGAATCTCAAACTGTATGTACTAGAAACTTAATTTGAGCTCCATAAAATACCTTAAAAGCTGCATTTAAGGCTTCTTCAATTTTGAGCTTGAAGAACTTTTTATACTTCAATTTGTTGTCAAATCACTCTTTGATTCACTCTAGAAACTTCACATGCTCAAATGGTAATCATAATATTGCTTGTAGTCCTTAAATCATTTGAATTTGGATATCATGTTAAATGTGTATCTATCACAAATTCAGAAGTTGTCTCTATTTACTAGAAAACTTTTTTCTTGTTTTCCAGCTTACTGCTATCATATCTAAGCTTTCACACTTGACTATAGTTTCTATTTTTTGTTAATCTCTACCACCTTTTATTTGCACAACCTCTAACACACTCTCTAACATCAATTTGAATCAACTAATGCTCTATCTCTACTAGAACTACTTTATTCAAATAGGATAAGTTACAAGTGATTATTGACTTCAATCTCCTCTTGATTCATCATAATACTTCTCCTCTAAGACTATATGAGAAAGCTCCGGATCTTTATCTTTTGCAAATGCTTTTTTGAATTCATAAAAAAATTCCTTGACTGATTCTTTGTGACTATTGATATTGTTATCATTTCTTTCATCATTCCTATTATCATTCCTTCTATGATTGGGATTTCTTTTGTTATTATCATTATCATTTCTTCTATCTTCCCTATTATTATTCTTTCTTGAGGTATTCTACAACTTTTTTTTCACTAGTCCATTCATTTGATTCCTTTCTAGATTCTTGTTCATGAACATTATCTTTCAGTTTACCAATGTAGACTTTTGCATGTTCATACCTATCTTTCAAGTTATTTCTTTCTCTAGTAAGTAGGTCAATTTTCTCAAGATCTTCTAGGTAGGGATCTTATTCAAGATGTTAATCCTCTTCATAGTAATTGTGCTTTGATACCAATTTTTAGAAAAAAATAATATTGAACATGGTGGGGGGGGGGGGGGGGGGGGGGGGGGGTGGGCAGGGGGTGAATCAATATTCTACAAACTTTTTTACACAAGTGAATATTATTAATTATTTTGTAACTTGCATATGAAAGTAAACCAACAAATTTGAACATTCAATATCACCATACACATAGAGAGCTCATAACACTATTATTTGTTATGTAGGGAAACCCTAGCCAAGGGAAAACCCTAGTGGGGATGGTACCCACAAGATGATTCACTAAACAAAATGATCTTGTTAAGGATATTGACCCTGTTAGGAGTCTATTAAGTACATATAGTGTCTCAAGTTTTTGTTAGAGGAATAGGCCATATTATGAGTTCACAGAACAATTACAATGTATGCAAGATGAGCCCATTTACCTAACATGAAATTAGACAATAAGATTCTTCACAAGAGTAGATATACATACAATACTTGCTTAGTGATATAATTCCCACTTTGTCTAATTGTACATCAGATCTTGCATCACAGAAGGCTTGAGCAATAGTTTCCATCCCTTATATCACATCACATAGCTTGTTCATAATCACATATATCTCACCCTTATCTATGCAAGAAAAGATCTTTACTTATACCTCTCAAATTATAAAACTATACTATGTTAGCATTCATGTCTTCACATACTTGACATTATATAAAATAAGTTATGGATTAATATCCAGAATTTCAAGTCCATGTGACCTTGTAAATATTTTTTTACTAGAATAATTTCTTAAGTTATACAATGGAATTCATTATTATGCTCTATTCTCCTGTGTTATATACCCATTCTAGCATTTTAACTGTAACTTGCATCATACTATCTATACACATCTATGGATTGGCATGCATCATTATGACACTATCATATTAAAAATTGGCTAATGAATATATATAATTATTGTGATCTATGGGAAAAAATGATGTGCATTCTTGTAGAAAACCTCAAAAATAAAGATACTTAGCTTTTGGTACTTCGAAAATTGTCTAAGTATGAATTTGGTTTACAACAATATATTATTTATCATGTAACTTATTATTGCTGTCATATTATGACTAGAGAAGTTAGATGGAGATGTTATACATGTTGATGATGATGTGTATAACCTCAGACATTAGTACAAATTATACAAAAAGGAGATATTCATGTTTTACTAGTGAAACATGATAGCAGAATTAAAGGAAAGGAATTATTTTGTTTACAAAATAATTACTTGACCAATTAAGCTCGGCATCCTAGATGTTTACTCTAAGTTGGGAAAGTATATTATTGTCTTATCCAGCACAATATAAGTTTTTGAAAAGAAATGGTATTAATTCAAAAGACATCTTGCGAATTAGAATGTCAAAGAAGTAGTATTTTTGTGATGTATTTTGATGTCAGTCAAGATCTAAGATTGAGTTGAAGATCTGAGATCAATAAAGAAAAAAGTTACAAACACCTATATTCTAGAGGTCTAACTAATTATTTGGGCAGTGAGCTCTTCTTTTAATTGGAAGTACATGTTTGGGTAGTGGGATCATCTTACATCTACTATACTACAACTCCTAATAGGGATTCAAAGTCTCCTAATAGGGACTCTCTATACTATATTTTCTCATTGACTCCTAATAGGGTCCATCCTCTAAAAAGGAACATATATATATATATATATATATATATATATCAGTTTTTCCTTGGCTAATGTTTCCTTCATTAACAAAATATGGTGTTATGAGTTATCTTTTTGGATGGTTACTGTTAGTATTCAAAATTACTTGTTTAATCTTTTATTTATGGTTCAAAGTAATTAATTATATCTATTTTATGAAAAATGTTTGTAAATTATTGATTCACCACCCCACCCCCCCCCCCCCCCTCCCCCCCCCCCAGTAATTCTTACTTCTAACAATTGGTATCAAAACACAGTTACTTAGAAGAGGCTTAACAAGTTCAGTAAGATCCCTATGGATATGGAATAGGTGATGAAGAACCTTGAAGAGACACTTGAACAAATTGATCTCCTTACTTAAGAAAGAGATGAGATGAAAGATATATATGAAGACTCCAAAGTATACATTGAAAATTGAAGGAAAAGATTGAACATCTCTAATCCAAGCTTCAATCTATTGAATCTAAAACTAGTAATGATGACTATTTAAAGTTGAATATAGAGTACAATATCTTGAAGCATGAATTGAAGATCATGAATCTAAAGTTGACTTTGAAGAATAATCCTAGCAAAGTTGAATCTAATTTGAATATTGAGAATACAAATCTTAGAGGATGTTTGGAAAAGAAGGTATTTGAATTTGAAATATTGAAAGAGGATCATGAAGAACTTCATAAGTACACCACTATTGTAAAAGGTAAGTTAACTCAATACAAGTAGAAACTTGAGAAGCTTTATTCTATAAGAGAAAATCTTGATGATTCAATGTCAATACAAAGTTCTACCTATGATAAAAATGGTCTTGGTTATTTATTTAAATTTTTTGTAAAGAAACCCAGAATTAGATCAAATCTAAAAGAAAAAGAAAAATCTGATGATAAGACTAAATCTAGTCAATCTTTTGATAAACCTAAAGAAGTTGGACAAAACAAGGAAGTTGAGATAATGGATGACCCAAAGAAAATGGAGTCTAATAAGAAAGCTAATTATAAATTTAGAGTCAAGTGTTTTTCATGTAATGAAATAGGTCATATGAAAAGAGATTGTACAAATAAGTCATTTAATCATGTTACAAACTTTTACTATCATAATTGTCATGGTATGGGTCATAGAGAAAATCATTGTAGGAAAACTAAATATGATAATGATAGAAGTAATAGTAGAATGTCTAGAAATACTAACCCTACAGATAGAAGAAGATCTATTAAAAGGACATCAAGAGAAGGAAGACCTTATGATGATAGAAGACAGATTATGTGTTATAAGTGTGACAACTTTCGACACATAGCTCAAAATTGTATTGCACCTGATGATAAACAAAATCCTAGAAGTATAACTCATGTATGTCAATTATGCAACAAGTTTAAACATACAAAAAAGTATTGCAAATGAACAAAAACTTTAAAGAGAGAAGGAACAATGGAAGAAACATCAGAAATGATAGAATGAACCATAAATGTAACTCCAGAACTAAAAAGACAAAGAGGAGAAAAGAAATGTAGTTAGTGAACTTCAAGAAGAACTAAATGAGGCATTTGTAAAAGGATTAAACATCTCAAATGAAAATCTAGAAGATGATGAGACAGCAAGATCAAAGCCAGTAATCGAATTTGATTCAATTAAGTTGAATTAAGCTTGTTCATAGCACCAAAATTTGAAACTTCATTTAGAGATCAAATTATGGGTAGTAAAGTTGGGAAAAGGTGTATCAAGATACATTTAGATGATATCTAAGATCACTGGTAATTTGGAGCTTATCTAAACTATTTATGAAGGAATTATGAGTTACAATTATTATAGAGAAAGTTAATTCTATAGCATAAGATAAAAACTATACTTTTATAGAGAATTTTGGGAAGCAAAGATTCTTGGAGCATTTTCATGATGGAATGAAGATATAGTAAATTTTGGGTAGCATTTGAAGATCAGATAGAAGATCTATAGCAGATACTTGATTTCAAAATGAAATTGACAATTTTTTGTGTTTGCAAAGTACACAATTAATGCAAGTTTGAATTCAAGGAATAAAATGGAGTACAAAATTGATTACCACTTCATTTCAATTACATCAGAAGCATAGAGCACCTAGAAGTGACTTGAAAAGTTGATTTCAAAGAAAACCTTATTTCTGGAAATAGGTATTTAATTATTTATCTATACAATTAATTCAATAAAAGCTTATATTTATAAGAATCATGGATATGTCAGTATTTCATAATGTTGAGAATGAGGAGAGACCAAAATTTAGGGTTGTTTCCATCAAACCTATAGAAGGAAACTCTAATTAAATATTATCCATTACTCTAAACAATGTATTTATTTGGAGGATGTAGGAAGTTATCTTAACAATGAGTTTAAATCTATTGGGAGCAAGTATATGAACAAGGATATGGAACTAGTCTCTAACCATGACATAACTATGAAATCTAAATTTGAACACTTGACAATCCATATTATATAGAAGATTTAATATATTTTTTGAATGTTTTTTTAATAATTTTTTATAGTTTTTTCTATATCTTTTTGTTTGGCCTTTTCGGAGGTCTATTGCTCATAATTTCAAGCTAAAATTGTAATCAGTCCCTAAATTTGGACAACAATATGCTCACTATTTGAGGTTCTAAACTAGAGTTTCAGTTCTTCTTTCCAATGACATAAGTGATTTCAAATTCTAAGCCACAAGTCAAAAGTTATGACCTTTCCAAGTTGGGGTAATTAGACACCTAGTTTTGAATAGTTTAGTTTAATTTTTTGTTTATTTTATTTTAGTCCCATAAACATTTTGAATTCATAGTTATGGTGGATGTTGATATTCCATCATTATATATATTTTATCACTCTCAATGAATAATATGGATTTTGGTTTGCATGCAACTCTATCAAGTTTTGCAAGAATTTCTAGAGCTTGAACATTGGTATCCCAGGTAATTAATTTAGTAGATATTCTATTTGCAACCCACGTCATCAATTCAAATTAGTGGTATCAGAGTGGGAATGATCTTCTATGCCAACTAATACATGAACATCCTATCAAAGACTAGGATTGGCTACAAGAAATCCATTAGAATACATTCCTTTGTGGTGCACAAAACCAAAGATGTTGGATACTTTAGTAAACTATATGAAGAAGATGGTGGAAGAGGATTTGGCCAGGCAGGGAAAAGATATGATGATTAAGTTTTTAGAAATTTTGAAGACCCAAAAAGTGCCAAACTTAGCAACACCATTTCATGGGATGACCGCTTTTAAAGTATAGGTGAACTTTGATATCCCAAAATTTGAAGAAAAAGTCGATGCTGATGTTGTTGATAATTGGTTATCAGAGTTAAAATGATATTTCTCCTTAAATAATTTTTTCTGATGTAGAATAATAACATTTTCCCTCTTGAAAGCTAAAACTCATGTCAAATTATCATGGGAAACTAGAGTATCAAATAAAGAGAACAAGCTAGGAGAAGAGTCAGAAATACACTATGATAACAAACCCACTTGGGCTATATTTTTGGAAAACATAAAAGAAGCATACTTGAGTGAAGATGTATATGAATAGAAATATATAGAATGGTAGTTTCTTTGACAAAAGAGGGACCAACCTATGAAAGATTACACTAATACATTCCCTGGACATTCTGCAAAACCTTGTATAGAAGATTTAAAGAAGCATTGAATTCTAAAATACTATAGTCGGCTTCATAGATACATTCAAACTAAAATGGAATTCTTCAATATTGAAACATTGGCAATTGCTTATAAATATGTTACAAAAATTGAGTTAAAATAGAAATGAAAAAGGGATTACTTTTCAAATATTAAGCCAGGGGGTAAATGTAGTAAAAAATTCAGGGTAAAACTAGTGGGGAAGGACCCTGCCTCAAATCCACCCAGGAATACATGGTGGGCTACAAGAAAGGCACAAACATATATGGGCATGTGATGTGTGATACATAAGAGTCCAACTCATAATACAAAGTACTTTCAAAGAATTAATAATTTGATGAAAAAAATATGAGGAGAGGAGGCTGAACCTAAAACCACACCAATGGAAACTCATAAAAATGATTTAGTAATAGAAGAAGACTTGTATGCCATTTTTGCAACAACAAAAGTAGATCCACAAGAAGACAAGGAGAGATTTTTCCAATCACAATTGTGGTTTGATGGAAAGCCTCTACATTTTATTGTTGATAGTGGGAGAAAAAGAACTTAATTTTCATGGAGACAACCATGATATTATGTTTGAAAATGACAAGACACCCACAACCATACTCTATGGGATGGGTTAGTGAACGAAAAGATATTCAGATTAATTAATAGTTTTCCCTATCATACTGAATCAAACCATTCAAGGATGAAATAACCTATGATTTTTTTATGGGACAACCATACATGTATCAAAGGTATGGGATATATGAATCTAGACCATGCAATGTCACAATCAAGCTTGGTGAAAAGAGATGTCAAATACAAAAGGAATGCCCAACTCAAGCTACTTCTTTAATTACTACTAAACAATGCAAATTTTTAATTGCTCAAACTAGAACTTTCGTACTCCTCATGATGCATTTTGAGAAAAAAAAAGTTAGTTTTCCTTAACATATATACTAAGGTGGCCACCATAGTGGACCATAAAAAGGAGATGGATAAAATATTAGAAGAATACCATAGTGTGTTTAAATCACCAATAGGGGTCCCAACACACTGCCAAGTCAAACATTCTATTAATCTAATTCCAAGAACATCATTGCCCCACAAACCAATATATAGGAGTTCAGTCTGGGAAAATGATGAAATTAAGAGATAGATTCAAGAATTGATTGAAAATGGACTTATAAGGCCAAGTTCTTCACATTGTGCAAGCGCTATAATTTTGGAAAGAAAGAAATATGGGACATAAACACTTTCTATTAATTATAGGGCACATAAAAAAATTACTATAAAAAATAGATATCCAATTCCTTGAATTGATGACCTTTTGGATCAAATTAAGGGTGCTAAGTTCTTTACAAATATTGACTCAAAATCTATGTATCACCAAGTACCAATTGACCTAGTGGATGTATGGAAGACTTCATTCAAGTCTAAGGAAGGTTTGTTTGAATGGTTGGTTATTCCCTTTGGCTTGACAAATGTACTAGCCACATTTACAAGGTTGATGAATTATGTTCTTAAATACTTCATTGATTATTTTGTAGTTTTTTATTTTGATGTTATCCTCATATTTAGTAAAGATTGGTCTGAACACTTGCAACATGTTGAACAAGTACTCTTGAGTTTGTAGAAACTTAAACTCTATTCCAACATAGACAAGTGCTCTTTTGGTATGCAAAGCATCCAATACTTAGAGTATATTATTGATCATGAGAGTGTTCATGTGGACCATACAAAGATACAAATAATTAGAGATTAGCTATCTCCTCATAATTTCATCTAATGTTGTAGTTTCTTGGGTCTAGTGAACTTATACAATAGATTTTTATTTGGTTTCTCATATTTAGCATGGCCTCTTAATCAATCACTCAAATGTGGAACACAAAAAAAAAATTGGTGGATAGAGGAAAAATAAAAAGCATTTCAAGAATTAAAATTCAGATTATGTTCAGCTATAGTTTTCATTCTTCTATATTTGCAATAGCCATTTGAAATAGAAATAGATGCATCAAATTACACTCTTGGCACTGTACTCATGCAACATGGGGATCCCATTGCATATCATAGCGAGACATGTTATAAAATATTTTTTATTTACCCCACATATGACAAGTGGTTGTATGTCATTGTTTAGGCATGTAAATAGTGGACGCGCTATATTTTGGGAAAAGAAACTGTGATACATACAGATCATAAACCTCCACAATTCCCACAAATACAAAGGAATTTGTAGAATGATAGGCATTAGTGATCATCAACTTATTTGCAGAAATTTCACCTCAACATTTTTCATAAAGAGGGAAATATGAATAAATTAGTAGATTGTTTGAGTAAGCCTCTAATCATCAATTTGACAATGTGTTGGATTCATGTGGCCATCAAATAGAAACTTGGGCTCAACTATATTGTAAGGATCTTGATTTTTGTAATATTTACAATCCATCCTTGTAAGGGAAGAATGTTCTTGATTGCTATATATAGGATGGGTTACTTTGTCATATTGGTCATATATGTGTCCCTAGTGAAAAAGAAAGAAACTAATATCGGAAGCATACTATAGCCAAGTGGTAGGTCATTTTTCTATTGGTAAGATTACTAAAATCCTCTAAGATTATTTCTATTAGTAAAAAATGAAACATGATATTGTTTCATATATGAAATCTTTTGTTGATTGTGCAATTGCAAAGCCTTCAAATCGTAGATTAGGCCTCTATCTACCATTGCCTATTCCTGAAAAACCATGGCATTCCATTTCAATGGACTAAATGTTTGGGCTCTCAAGTAGCGGAAGGGGAAATGACTTTATAAATTTGGTAGTAGATAGATTTTCTAAAATTAGTATGATGGTGGCTTATAAAAAAATGATTTCAGCAGAGGAGACCACTAAATTATTTTTTGAACATGTTTGGGTTCACTTTGGGTTGCCAAAAAGCAATATTTTAGACAATGATAACATGTTCCTTGTCAATTTTTTGTCATCGCTATGGGCTAGAATGGACACTGAGTTGACAAATTCTACAACATTCTACCCTCAAACAAATGGCCAAACAAAGGTACTCAAAAAAATGATTATCCATATATTTCTAATGTACCACACAAAAAACCAACATACATGGGATGAGAGCTTGCCTTATATCCAACATAGCTACAACTCTGCACTCCACACTACTATAAGGCATAGTCCATTTAAGGTTTGTCTTGGGTATCAACCATTGACACACATAGATGTACCACTAACCATCTTTCACTCTATTCAGCCACTTACTACTAAGAAGGAGGTAGAGAAACAAGAAAAATTTAGTGAGAAGATCAAATAGTTATAGCACTAAGTTCATTATATTTTAAAATAGAGAAACAAGAAGTATAAGGAAAAAAATTATCAACATAGAACTCCCCATCATGTCCAAGTTGGTGACAAGGTATGGGTACATCTTTAGAAGGAGCACTTCCAAGGACCTTATTGATAGCTTCATCCTATTTGGTATGGGCCATATACATTTAAGAGAAAAGTTGGTGAGAATGCTTTTGAACTTGATCTACCATAGTTTTTTAATGTAGAACTATTGCGACCCTATTTTCATCCATTATTGGACATCTCTCAAGATGTTAAACATATTCATCCAACATAATTGAATCCATCCAATACTCTTCCATTACAGTCTAATCATGTCACTAAAGTCATGCTAAGATCTTTGAGAAATCAAAAAATTCTACTATATAGGGTGGTTTGAGTTGGTCAATTTGTTTGTCAAGGAAAATGGTTAATCAAGGATCAGGTTGCAGCATAATTCTCTCATATACTACCAAAGATTGATGGAATGGTGCCCATTTCCTCTTAAGGGGGGAGGAGTGATCTAGATTATATAAAGGATCTAATCTTTCTAAAAGTATTTTTCAATTTTTTTTATAGTTTTTCTATATCTTTTTTTTTGGTCTTTTTGGACATCTTTTGCTCAAAATTTTAAGCCAAAACTGTAATTACTCACTAAAATTGGGCAACCATAGGATCCCTATTTTAGGGAATAAACTAGATTTTTAGTTCTTCTTTCCAAAGATGTAAGAGATTTTGAATTCTGAGCTATGGGTCAAAAGTTATGACCTCAACATGTTGGGGTAATTACACACCTAGTTTTTAATAGTTTAGTTTAATTTGTTGTTTCTTTTATTTTAGCCACATAAACATTTTGAATTCATGATTATGGTGGTTATTGATATTTGTTGTATACATTCTTTCAATGTCAATGAATAAGATGGATTTTGGTTTGCATACAACTCTTTGAAGTTTTGTGAAATTTTCTAGAATGTAAACATCGGTATTGTATGTAATTGATTCACCAGATATTGTGTTTGCAGAATCATTCATCAATTTAGATCAGTGGTATTAGAGCCAAAATACTCCTATATGTTGACTAATACAAGAACCTCCTATGAAAGCCTAGCATTGGCTACAAGAAATCCTTTAGAATACCTTCCTTTGCAGTACACAAAACTAAAGTTGTCAGATACTTTGACAAACTCTATGAAGAAGATGGTCAAAGAGGCTTTGGCTAGGTAGCAAGAAGATATGATGAGTAAGATATCATAAATTTTGATGACCCAAAAAGTGCCAAATTCAGCAACACCATTTCATGGGAACACACCTTTTAAAGTATAGGTGAACTTTGAAATCCAAAATTTTGAAGGAAAAGTCAATGCTGATGTTGTTGATAATTGGTTATCTAAGTTAGAATGATTTTTCTTTGTAAATACTTTTCTTGATCTAGAAAAAAAACATTTTCCCTCTTGAAAGCTGAAATTCATGTCAAACCAGCATGGGAAACTATAGTATCAAATAAAGAAAGAAAGGCAAGAGAAGAGTGGGAAATACTTTTTGATAAAAAACCCACTTGGGGGGAATTTTTGGAATACATAAAAGAAGCATAGTTTCCTAAAGATGTATATGACTAGAAATATATAGAATGGTAGTTGCTTTGACAAAAGGGGGACCAATTTGTGCAAGATTACACTAATACATTCCATGCACTCTCTACAAAACTATGTATAGAAGAATTAGAGAAGCATCAAATTCTAAAATATTGTAGTGGGCTTCATAGGTACATTCAAACTAAAATGGAATTCTTGAATATTGAAACATTGCCAACTGCTTACAAATATGCTATAAAAATTGAGTTAAAATAGAAAGGAGAAAGGGATTACTTTTCAAATAATAAGACAAAAGGTGAAGCTAGTAATAAATTAGAGGGAAAACCAATGGGGAAGAACCCCCCCTCAAATCCACCTAAGAATATGTGGCTGGCTAAAAAAAGAATACAAATAGATATAGGCATGTGGTGTGAGATACACAAGAGTCAAACTCATAACACAAAGGAGTATCAAATAATTAAGAATTTTATGATAGAAATACAAGGAGAGGAAGTTGAGCCTAAATACACACAAATGGAAACTCCTAAAAATAATTCAGTAATAGAAGTAGACCCATATGCTATTGTTGCAATAATGAATGTAGTTCCATGAGAAGATGAGGAGAGATTGTTCCATTCATAGATGTGGGTTGATGGAAAGTCTGTGCATTTTATTGTTGATAGTGGGACCAAGAGATTACATTTAAAAATGACAAGACACTCACCACCATAATCTATGGGATGGTTTAGTGAAGGAAAAGATATTCAAATAAATCAGTACTCTAACCTATCATACTCAATCAAACCATTCATGGATGAAATAACATGTGATGTAGCACCTTTAGATGTATGTGACATTTTTCTTGCCCAACCATACATATATCAAAGGCATGGGTTGTATGAATCTAGACCACATCATGTCACAATCAAGCTTGGTGAAAGGAGATATCAAATACAAAAGATATGCCCAACTCAAGCTACATATTGAATTACTACTAAACAGTGTAAATGTTTAATTTCTCAAACTAGAACTTTTGTACTCCTCATGATTTGTTTTCTGAGAAAAAAAAGTCAATTGTCCTTAACACACATACTAAGGTGGCCAGCATAGTAGACCAAAGAAAGGAGATGGATAAATTCTTAGAAGAAACCATAATGTGTTTAAATCACTAGTAGAGGTTCCAACACACTACAAAGTCAAACATTCTATTGATCTAATTCCAAGAACACCATTGTCTCGTGAACCAAACTATAGGAGATTAGTTTTGGAAAATGATGAAATTAAGAGACAAATTTAGGAATTGATTGAAAAGGGACATATCAAGCCATGTTATTCACCTTATGGAAGTCCTATAGTTTTGGCAAGAAAGAAAAAAGAGACATGGAGACTTCATATTGATTATAGAGCACTTAACAAAATTACTGTGAAAAATAGATATATATTCCTTGAATTAATGAACTTTTGGATCAACTTAAGGAGGCCAATTTCTTTACAAAAAATGACTTGAAATCTAGGTATGACCAAGTACTAGTTGAGCCAAGATGTATGGAGACTACATTCAAGTCCAAGGAAGGTTTGTTTGAATGAATGGTTATTCCTTTTAGCCTGACCAATACACCGACCACATTTATTAGGTTGATAAATGATGTCCTTAGACTCTTCATTGATTGATTCTTTTGTATTTATTTATTTGAATGATATCCTCATATTTTGTAAAACTTGTTCTAAGCACTTGCAACATGTTGAACAAGTACTCTTGAGTTTGAAAAAACATAAGCTCTATGCCAACATAGACAAGTTGTCTTTTAGTATGCAAAGAATTTGATACTTAGGGTACATCATTGATCATAAGGGTGTTCACGTGGACCCTATAAAGATACAAATAATTAGAGATTGGAAACCTCCTTAGAATTCATAGAACTTCACAGTTTATTGGGTCTAGCCAACTTTTATCACAAATTTGTATTTGGTTTTTCACATTTAGATGACCTCTTAATAAGTCATCCAAAGGTGGAACACAAGAAGAATTTTAGTGGAGAGAAGAAAAATAAAAGGCATTTGAGGAGTTAAAACTCATACTATATTCTACTCTAGTTTTGGTTCTTCTATATTTGCAAAAATCATTTGAAATAGAAATAGATGTATCAGATTACACTCTTGGTGCTGCACTCATGCAACACAAGCATCCTATTGCATATCGTAGTGAGACATTTTTTGAAACAATTCACAGGTATCCCACCTATGAGAAGTAGTTGTATGACATTGTTCAAGCCTAAAAATAGAGGAAGAACTATATTTTGGGAAAAGAAACTATGATACATATAGATCATAAACCTTTGCAATTCCCACAAACACAAGGGAGGTTGCAAAATGATAGGCATTAGTTGTGGTGAGCTTATTTGAAACAATTTCACCTTAAAATTTGTCATAAAAAGGAAAACACTAATAATGTAGTAGATTTTTTGAGTAGGCCTCCAATCATCAATTTGACAATGGTGTTGGATTCATGTGGCCATCAAATAGAAACTTGGGGTCAAATATGTTGTAAGGATCTTGATTCTTGTAATATTTACAATGTAGCCTTAGAAGGGAAGAATGCTCCTAATTTCTAAATATAGGATGACCTACTTTGTCATATTGGTCATGTATGTGTCCCTAGTGAAGAAAGAAAGAAGCTAACATGGGAAGCACACTATAGCTAGGTGGCAGGACATTTTGGTATTGGTAAGACTACTACAATCCTTCAAAAATATTTCTATTAGCCAAAAATAAAACATGATATCATTTCATATATACAATCTTGTATTGCTCGTGCAATTGTAAAGTCTTCAAATCATAAATTGGGCCTCTATCTACCATTACCTATTCTTGACAAACCATAGAATTCTATTTCAATGGACTTTATGTTTGGGCTCCCAGGTAGTAGAAGGGAAAATGACTGTATTTATGTGGTAGTAGATAGATTTTCTAAAATGGCTATCATGGTGGCTTGTAAAAAAATTATTTCAGTAGAGGAGACTACTAAGCTATTTTTTGAACATTTTTGGGTTCTTTTTGGGTTTCCTAAAACCATTATTTCAAACAGGGATACTAGGTTCCACAATAATTTTTGGTCTTCATTATGGGCTAGAATGGACATCAAGTTGATAGAGTCTAAAACATTCCATCCTCAAATAGATGGCCAAAAAAAGTTAGTCAATAGAATGATTATCCATTTCCTTTGAATGTATCACTCTAAAAACCCATGTACATGGGATGAGAGCCTAATTTTCTCCAACATAGCTACAACCATGCACTCTACAGTATTAGATGACATAGTCTATTTGAGGCTTGTCTTGTATACATGAAAATGTGACCTCAGATCTTTCACCTACACTTAAAAATGGTGCTTACATATGGAGTCATCCTAGAATATACATGGAATCATTTATCCAAGAGGCTCAACAATGTGACTTGTTGCCCTATAACTAGAAGGATTTTACCTATTATGCTCTAAGATTGAGTTGTAGACAACTAGACCTTTCTAGAATGAATGATTTATGTAGAATATAATTATGCAATAAGTCTATATGAAAATGCAAGCATTAATCTAAGAAATAAAAGACATTAAGCTAAATGTATGCATTGTTATTCTAAAATGAAATTAAAGTATTTAAGCAAATATGAAAGCTAGAATGCACAATTATTTCAACAACAATTCAATACAATAGAATTCCAACCTCTGTAACAAGGGATTGAGAGTCTCTTAAATATAATCCAAGATTTGATGAATGGTGAAGATGAATTTGGATGGAAGGTTAAGATTAAAGAAAAGATTCAATTAAAAATGGAAACTTCCTTGTGCAAGTGAAGCTAACTTTTTCAAATTTGAGTGTGATGAGTAGTTAATTAAGTTTTTCATAAGTGTGTGAATAAGTTAATTAATTCCAATTGAAGAGATATTTCACTCAGAGTTTCCATTTTGGAACTAAAGATAAGATTTCAAAGATATTATTTATTTTAATAAAGTGAGATATGACCTCATAAGTGCCTTTTTATTTTAATTGAATAATCTCATTCAACTAATTACAATGAGCATAATTATTAAATTAAATATTTTTAATTCCTTAGTATATTAGTCTTAGTATATAGTTTACTTTAATTAAAGTATAAATATTTCAAATTAACTTAAATCTTAATCAATAGGTTTAATATGACTAATTTGAGTCAATACTTAGGAATTAAATAGGTAGCCTAATTAATGTAGATTTAGTGTTTTTTACATTTGACAATTAAGTCAAGTAGAAAAAATCAAAATAAGAATTTCTTAGTAAAATAGGACTTTAAAATTGATCAAAATAGACTAGAATTGGTTATCATGGCAATGAACCAATTTTTGGGTATTACATTTTTCCCTTCTTTGAATGGATGTGCAAGCAAACGTTCAATTGAAAGAAAATCAGAAAGCATGATGCAAAGATCAAGAAATGAGATTGGTTCCATAATTGATGATATAGAGACCAATTGATAAGCTTTCAAAGACTATCTCCAGAATGGAGCTTAGCCTCAAGGGATCCAAGTAGAACACTTAGATACCTAAAATGATAAGCTTTTAAAGATTATCTCCAGAATAGAGCTTACTCTTAAGGAATCTAGGTAGAACACCTATATACCTAGATTGACAAGCTTTTAAAGATTATCTTCAGAACAGAGGTTAATCTTAAGGGATCCAAATAGAACACATTTATACCTAGATTGACAAGATTTTACAAATTATTTTGAGAATGGAGCTTAATCCTAAGGGATCCAAATAGAACACCTAGATACCTAAATTGACAAGATTTTAAAGATTATCTCTAGAACAAAGCTTAATCCCAAGGGATCTAGATAGAACACCTAGATACCTAAATTGACAAGCCCTTAAACATTATTTCTAGAACAGAGCTTAATCCTAAGGGATCTAGATAGAACACCTAGATACCTAAGCATAAAAGATAACATGATCTAATCATGAGTTGTGTAATCATCCTAAAAATGAAGGATTTGATCCTTAGGAGTTGGGGTTTAGATTGTCCTCATACTTGTCCATTGAACTCTGATGATGACTACTATAAGATGTGATCAACTAATTAAAATATGAGATAGATGACAAAGATGATACCAGATAGAGGGGAAAAAAATGCCCCTAGTGATGAGATGCCACAACTGATGAGGACATAATATGAGAACAAGATGCCCTGAGCAATGAAGATTCATATTGATTTTTAAATTTAAATTCAATGATGTAATCATCGTGCCCCCTAGGAGTGAAATTGAAAAATGACACACAAGAAATATGATGTAAAGTAGTATAGAGAGAGACACAAAAGAAATTGAAGAGTTAGCAAAATATAGAAGAGATCAGAATGATCAAAAGAAAATTTAGAGTCAATTCAACATGATTTTGAGATCTAGAAGACCAAGTTTGACAAAAATTTGACCAAGTTTGACCATAGTTGACTTTTTTGGATTGATGATGAAATTTGAAGAACTTTGAGTTGAAAAGATTCAAAGATTCACCAAGTATCAATGAAAATTTGGACTACACAAGTGTTCAATCACGTTGGTCCCAAAATTTTAAAATGCATTTTTTAACCACTTAAGTGTGTCAGATTTCGAATTCAATCCCAAAAGTGGATTTAGAATGGTTAAATTATCCAATGGGTTATTTTTGCGCAAATTGGAGCACTTTGAAAAATTAGGTCAAAACCTATATAAGGGCCCAAAGGGTCATTTTAAGACCATTTGTACATTTTTTCTTTTGTGAACAAGAGAGCTCTGAGAGGAAGATGACAATTCTAGTGTGTACACATCATTTTGAGTGCTTTCAATGACATAGCCAACTAGCAGACTATGGACCTCCAATGAGTAGTCAAAAATATCTCTTCATATTTAATTTTGGCATGTATTTTGATATTTTTTTAGCATATTTTTAAGGTAGGTCTATTAGTTCTCACATGGGGATTTCTTTCCTCATGTGAAATTGATCTCTCTTTGGATGAAGATCCACCAGTTTGATGTTACTTCATGTGCACCAATGGAGGATCTTGCCTAGCAAATACCCACCTCTCACATGAGATGCATGGGATTTTGGCTGCATCTCATCCATAGTCTTGTCATTCCTCATGTGAGGACTTACTTTCTCACGTGAGAAAATGCATTCTTGCATGAAAATCTAGCATGTTAGGAAAAAGTAAAAGTTGCATTCTTTATGTTTCATCAAAAATTTGCATTTGTTTGGTCATTGTTTTGACTTTTCAAGTAGGTATTGACTATTTACATGGTGTTCTTACTCATGTGTGCAAATTTTCTTTGATGACATCATGTCCAGGTCCCACTATCTACCTTACATAGCTCTATTGCAAAGTCTTGATGATGGAGATATAACACATATTGATAGATTAGGATTAGCATATCTATGCTAGATCCTAGCTTTCCTCTTGAATCATGGCCTACTGACTACCTTGGTGGAGTGTTTCCATTTGGAGATGAACACCTTTCATCTTCCATAGGGGGCCATGACTATTATGCCAGAGGAAATCTACTAGATACTATAGGTACCCTTCCATGGGCCATGAATAGTCTATGACATAGTGCCTAGGTTAGGGATAGAGGCACTACAAGCCATTATTCAATGAGAATTGGTGATAGGGAAAGCCACCACATGGGATGGGCTTGTCCATACATATGGGACTACACATAGGTTTGCCTCAATTTTGGCCATTTTCATTAGTTTCTTCCTCATACCCAATAGAGGGCAACATGGATTAGAGTGTAGGTGGGGTGTGATGTTATAGAGGATTCTTGACACCCTAGAGAGGTTCGGATGGGGATAGTGCATGCTAGTACATATGTATCATGAGATGTATGACATAGTTTATCATGATTGGAGGACCATGGCCACTGGCATCTATGTTCTTCAAATCTAGGCATGCGAGCAACTACCAGTGACATGACCTATCTTTGAGGATGTACAGGATCCTATAGAGCAATACATATGTAGGTAAAAAGGCTAGCTTACCCAGGCAGGTCTAGGTAAGACTGAGCACTAGTGGATATGCCTTGATGACTTAGTCTCTACCATATTGTAGCCCTGGAGAGAGATTGAGGACTGGGATGATGCTCCTTGGGAGCTAAGCTAGATATTTTGCTCACGACTATTGTTAGGCTAAGCCAACCACATCATAGAGAGATTCCCCATTACATGGGTATGGAAATAGTATGAGCGGCCCCAGGACATCTCACAGGGGTACTGATCCTATGCCTAGGTAACAAGAGATTTGGATCAAGGGTGGTCATTGAGGTTAGATCCTAGGAGATCGATCATAGATGTGCACAACCTAGCTACATCAAAGTGAGACTACCTCCCAAAGATATTATATACTGGGATGATTCTTGACTACAAGGCATATTTTATCAGCCACCACTTCCCATAGTTCACAAATCCATTGGGGATGGAAACATAAGGACATCAATAGACACCCATATAGGGTCTAGTTTAGCAGCCACCATAGGGTCATGTAGAGAATGTTAAACTCTAGGTTTGATAGGTATAGACCCCCCCCCAATAGATGGGGTCAAATCGAGGCATTAATGGTAGTGGGACAGAGCAAGGTTAGTGGTAGAGACCACATAGAAAGGAGTAGACACTGACAAAGCAATATTCAGAGATGTAGGATCATCTTGCTACTAGGCTATTGAATGCACTAAGGAGGGCTAGACAATAGATTCAACAAGCTTCTTGATAGCTAGGGAAGCTATAGATATAGGATGCCATATAGGACACATAGATTATAGAGTAGGATCATGACTAGATCTTGAGACTACGAGAGTAGGTGTAGGTGGCTGAGTGGAGAGCAGAGATTCTACAAGATGGGGTTTGACTTTAGGTGGCCTGAGTGGCCTATTATTTTGTAGCATACTCTACACTAGTGCTTGATGAGGCTCAATAGGTGCCCTAATTTTTCCAGTATCCTTGAGATTTAGGGCGTGCATGACCACTAGCTAGGCCAAATATGCCATTGCCTCCTCTTCCTCCTCCAAGAGGTGAGGGTACTGGTTAGAGTTAGATATGATATTTTTCCTCCAAGTTTTGATACTAGCTATGTATTGATTGGTGTTCTAGCACCATATTTTACCATTTTTTATTGATAGCACTAGAGTAGCACCCATTTTTTGTACTGACACATTCATTGATATCAATATATGTGAGATTTTAAGCCTAATATCATGTGTACATGTCATTTTCATTGTCTACCTTTTAATTTGATTTACATGAGATGTTCTTATGCTACGATTATGAGATGCAAAACATGATGTGATGTATGGATGCATGTTTGATTTAAGTTGTACATGTAGTGAAATGATTTATGGATTTATGAATGAAATGCACACATAAATGGATTGACATCTCATGTAGTATGTCATGTTTTTAATTGACAGTGACTGGTATTCCATCAAGCAGTGCAAGAGGATGAACCAAAGAACGAAACACTTGTGCAACCATGAAGAATTATGATACAATGAAGAGACCAACAATCCCTCATCATAGGAGGTGAAAGTAGATTTGCAATCAAATTATATGCTAAAGCAAGGAATGCAATCCTATTCTAGATGCAACCTTAAACTAGATGCAGCCCGAGGTCTAGTTACAAAGCTTAGACAATTGTCATCACCGAGCATATAGTGAAACCCCAAATGTCATACAATCCTGACTGACATTGCAATCATAGGAATATGAGTAGGACATCTATTCTAGTTTTTTTGGGATGAAATGTAAGCATTCGAGTCACAAGAAGCTAGAATGACTAGAAAATTTGTCCCTTTTAATGTAGCAAGTTAACATAAGCATCAAAACATAAACATTAAGATGACCAGAATGTTGCTTGCATGGTAGACACACAAAACACACAAGATATCCATCTTATGCTAAGTATTTCATAAGTATTCTATCCACAATGACCCTTGCATTTGTAACCTAAGACAAAAGTGTGCTAGATATACTTGTAGTGACCCATATGTTCACTTAGCAATATGAGTATTAGTATTCACTGTAGCATAAAGAGTTGACTCTAGCGAGCATGGAGAAGAACCAACATTATTGATGTCCCCATATAAAAGGAGTTGAGGTACGCCCAACCATCCAATAAAAGATGGAGGCTCTTATAGTGGGCACCCATCTTATATGGATGTTTCAAAATATTGAAACTAAATCACAAAATGAAAGCAAAGAAAAGATCATGCCCCCAGTTATTACTTCTCTAGTAAAAATATGACATCATCAAGTTGCTCGAGGAGATGTGATGAAGTGAAAGTGAAATAGACAAAGAAAAAGCTCAGCATATCTAAACAAATATATCATTTTGAGTTTAGTGATTTTGTGTTATAGGATTGATGTCAAGTGTTAATGTCTAGAACATGGATGAAAAAAATCTCTTCAGTAGGGTGATGACAATAAACAAATACAGTTAGAATAACTAGTGACTGAAGTCAAAGAGGAATCATCAAAGTGAAGAACCTAAGGAGGAGTGAGCAATAGTAGATAAACACAACCAGAGCAATTGGTGACTAATTCAAGAGAGACCTTCCATAAAGGAATCTCTAAAAGTGACACAAGTGATAGTAGGTAGATGTAGTTGAGACAACTAGTGACTATATTGAAAGAGATTCCATGAGGAGAATCTTGAAAAGAGTAATACTAGAGACATTAGGTAGACATAGTTGAGACAACTAGTGACTGTTGAAAAAGAGATTCTATGAGGAAAATCTTGAAAAGAGTGACACTAGCAATAGTAGGCAGATGTAGTTGAGACAACTAGTGACTATCACAAAAGAGACTCTAGGACAATAAAGGGTGGTGGCCCCAAGTTGTGACAAGATATAATGCATGGATACATTAGTTGAGAAGCAAGAAAAACATGAAAGCAACTATACAGGAAGCCCAAAATATGCATTGCAAGATGGAGCATTGGGAACAAGACGTGCATGTTTGCCAAGTTTTCACCTTCTTGTTAGATCTTATATTCTTTTTCTCCCATGGTGCTTGTTTCAAAGTTTTCATCAATGAAATTTTTCTTTTTTTTCAATTTTTTTTGTATTTTTCTCTTTTTTAGATTTATTTTTTTAATTACCAAGGCACCTATTGCTAGGATTTTAACAGGGTAATATTTTTTTTAGAACATTTTGCAATTTTTGGATCCTTTTTAGGACGTTTATATATTTAGAAAGAGCTTCTAAAATTACATCAGCTGTAAAAGTACTTCAGGTGGAGAGTGTTGATAGGCTCTTTGAGCACATCTCCTTCAGCTGTAGAAAGCTAGTAGGCACCATATCCATACATTTCAGTGATTATGTAAGGACCAATCCAATTTGGTTTGAACATCCCCTTTTGGACCTATTGTTGTTGATTCTTAGCATTTTTTGTCAGGATGAGATCACCTAATTTGAAGTCACATGGCTTAACTTTCATATTATAGCTTCTAGAAACTCACTATTGATAAGCTTGTAGATGATCGCATGCCAATTGTCAATGTCCATCTAGTAGTACTAGCTCTTAAAGCCAAGATATTCTATAATATTCATCCATAATTAGGCCTTTCATAGAGTTTCTTAGAGTAGGAATCTCAACCTCTATTGGAAGCACATCATTTGCTAAATAAACTAGAGAAAAAGGGTTTGTACCCATTGGAGTCATGATAATTGTTCTATATGCCCATAGGGTTGGATTAATCTAGAGGTGTCAGTCCCTCCTAGATTTGCTAACTATGTGATGGAGGATCTTGAGGATCACCTTGGTGGATGCCTTTGCCTAACCATTACCTTCGAGATAATAGATAGAAGACCAATGTTGCATGATTTTGAATCTTTTGCATAACTCCTTGAGGTCTTTATTTTTAAACTGCCCTCCATTGTCAATAATAATGGAACATGGTAAACCATACTTGTAGATGTTGTAGTTTTTGATAAAAAGAGCTACAATTTTTCCATTTTCTATTGTGAGAGGTACTGCATCTACCACTTTGTGAAGTGATCTATAGTTGTAATAATGAACTTATGTCCATTAGAACAAGATGGGTGAATCTAACCCACAAGATCAAAGGCCCATTTTTGAATGGCCACAATGTGATAGATGCAATCAACTCCCTAGTTAGAGTATCAATCAAATTCCCATCGAGCTGGCACTCTTTGTAGGACTTGGCATACTTGATTGGCTCTTGCTCCATTTTTGGCCAATAGTGACCAGATCTAATGAGTTTGAGAGCTAGTATCAAGCCATTTGAGTGGGATTTTCAAATGCCCTTGTGAATATCAATTAATGCACATTTGGACTCTTTGTGTTCTAGGAACCTTAGGAGTGCTCCATCAAGACCTCTCATAAACAAGTTGTTAGTAATAATGATATACTATGAAGCATTACAGATAAGGCAAGATTTCTCATTCTGGTTTAGAACATTCAAAATGGTTTGGTTATGAAGATAGGTGTAGATGTGATGGTAGGAAGATGAGTCTTGTCCTACAATAGAACTAATCATCTTAGAACTAGGAGTATCATAGGTAGGGTAGAGTAATGCTTCCACTAGGAACTCATGTCAGAGATCATGTTTAGGCATCTGTAGCAAGAAGGCTAGAGTAGCCATAGCATTAGCCACTTTGTTATCTACTTGAGGAATTTTCTGGAAGGTGATGTGAAAAAATTACTTCCTCATGTTATCAACCATGCATTTTTAAGGGATTAATTTCAAACCCTTTTTCTAGTACACATCATTAACCTTGTTGATTATGAGTTGAGAGTCCCCAAAGATATCTAATTGATCCACTCTCCATTTAACTATAATCTTCATGCCATTAATCAAAGCTTCATATTTGGTAATGTTGTTTGTATAAGGAAAAAAAATCTTTTAAGCTTTGGGTAATGAATATCTTTGTGGTATTATGAAGAGTAATATAGCACTAGATCGCTATTATGTGAAGGATCTATCAAAGAACATCACCCACCTTTGGTGTGTGAGTGTTGGAATTGACTCATTGGGGAAATCAATGTTCATTGGGAAAAGACTTTGCATAGGTACTTCTACTATCCGATCTACAATCACTTGTCCCTTGATAGCTTTTTGTTTGACATATTGAATGTAAAATTCACTGAGTATCATGACACATTTAGCCAAGCTTCCTACAAAAGCCACCTTACTAAAAAAGTACCTCAGTGGATTTATTTTAGCCACTAGCCACATAGTGTGAGCAAGCATGTAGTGTCTCAACTTTTAGGAAGCAAAGACAACTACCAGGCATGCTTTCTCAATGATGTTGTAATTCATTTCATAAGAGATCAACATGTGACTCAAATAATAAATAGATCCCTCCTTGTTATTTTTGTCCTCTTGAGCTAATAATATTCCTAGAGATGTTTTAGCTGCTGAAATGTACAAAATCAAAGACTCCCCATAGATAGGAGGCATCAAGATTGGTGGATTAGCAAGATATTATTTTATCTATGTCAAGATTTACTTGCAATCAGGACTCCTATTGAATTTCACATCCTTATGTAAAGTCTTTGTAAAAGGTGTTGATTTATCTATCAATTGTGAGATGAACCTATGAATAGATTGGAGTCTTGCTTATAGGCCTTAAATCTGGCTGATGTTGCGGGGTGGAAGCATATCCATAATTGCTTCAACTTTCTCTATGTTGGTGTTTGAAACTACTGAACAACAAAATGTTCGATACCATTGTGATAATACTCACATAATCTATGAGTTAGCTACTACTTATTAACAATTATATGTGTAAACCAGTTTGAACCAACTTCAACAAAACCAAGACTAGCTTTCCACTCTTTAGGCTCTGCAGAACCAAGGTGGATTTACCTTGGGGATGATTCAAATGCATACTATCATATGAAAATTATATTAGTTTCATTCTAATTCTCATCTTCTATCTTCACACATATACACAACTTATTCATTTCTTGACATTCTTTGATTCATATACATCACTCATACAAAGATTTGGTCACAATTTTCCATGAGTTTACAAATATTTCTAGAAATAGTAGCTACCTAAGACTTGGATATTAGATATAAATGAGTACTGACCAACATTTATAACCTCGAACAAAATGGAATGAAAATGATTTTGATTTTAGGCTTGATTTCTTATAAATGATCTACATATATGTAGACTAGATTAATTAGATTAATGCCTATTCCATTGGGATTTAGAGTCTACTCCAATTTATAGATCTGATTTATTGCCTTACAACAAATATTATCAACAATTCTCACTAAAATTCATTCTTGCAAACATCCTTTCTATTACCATAGCAATCCCATCAAATTCACTATTGAATTAATGGCAATAATTAATTGACATACAACCTAAGTGAATTGCCTTCAATTGGACAAGCTTTACTTAGACAATATTAGAATAACCAGGTAATAACAAAAGAGACAAAATTCAACAAGAATAGATATGGAGACAACACAATTTTGTATTATTTTTCGTTGAAAATTGTATACAATTGTAGTAAAAACTTAGAATGACTCTAGAAAGACACAAGGATCATATGATATCAATCTATTCTTAGAGAAATTTACATAGAAGATATATCATCAAGTTTTTTTACAATGACTAGATTGAAACATACTTAATACAAAACTAAAAATTGCATTAGAAATCTAACCCATTATCTAGCCTTGGAATCTCACTTATATAGTGTGAGATGCAACAAGCTTCAAGCATAGAGAATTGGTAGGTGCCCTTTTACAAAAGATATTTACATTTTGCTAACAACAACAAAAGAACACAACTTTGTGTAATAGAAAGTTAATACATAAGTAATTCTGTGGTGGGATCCATTTCTATTACATCCTCATAAGCTATTGATTCATTGGTTAGCCTCTAGTATTTTGAATCTTCAGCATATGCAATTACTATAGTGGCCAATGATGAATCTTGTTGTAGAACTTGTAAAGCAATTTCTACCCAAGGGTTTTTACTATTTTCATCCTGAATTCACAAAACTACTTTTAATCTTGTTTATTCCTTTGTCATGTGCACATCTTGGGCCTCTGAGCCTATAACTGAAAATGATTTTTCACCTTTATCTTTAGCCTCTTTTTGAACTGGTGCTATCATATCAATAATATGTACTTCATCCTCCTGCACCTCATTATCATCTATTTCAGCTTCTTCCAACTATTCATCAAAAGAAATATTTGCCATCCACTTATCAAAACATGTATGATCTGGCCAATCCAATTGTAGAATATCTTATTGCTTTTTGATAACATATTAACCATCTTTGTCAATATCAATAAAACCTCATTTCAAAGAATCAAAGAATATTTGGGCCTTTACCATTTCTTCTATTGTGGTGGGCCACCATGCATGTCCTATTTCATTGATGATTTTATTCATTCTTAGAAAAAATAAATCATCTAATTCCTTAGCCAATTCATCTTTATTCTTTAATTTATTCTTTCTATCTAGAGAATGAGGGAATAAATCAAATTTATGGCTCTTATATTTATTCAAGTAGCCAACTATTCTTCTTTGTAGGTGAACTATTTTACTATCAAACTCTGGAAGATCATTAGTAATATCATAATTTTTTTTAGTCTGATCATCTGAAGACGTTATAACAGAATAGCACAAGAATGTCATTTGTTTCCTCCTTTTTCCCCATTTATTCACAATATTCTTCGAGGCTTCTTCATTGGCTTTCATTTCAACCCATCTATTTATTACTCTTGCTAGTTGATCATAGAATAATGACCATTCAATTTTATCTCCTAGATATATAAGATCTTTTCTCAATTTATCTTCATATTGTACATTTAGCACTACATGTAATGCCCATAGTTTTCTCTTTTATTTTTCAAAGACTTCAGCTGTGTAATAATGTGGCCTCTGTGGGGTATCTAATATTTCTATGAGAGGGGTGGATTTAAAAGGTTCCACTAGAGGATGAGGATATTTTATTCTTGGTCTAGAAGACCTCCCCATTACTTTATTTTCAAGTTCAATTTTTTTTGAACTTCTTTATTATAAGCCTCAAAAACACCCTCATGCTTACTCTATAATTAAAATATTATTTTTTCTTCTTTTTCTACAATAGCCAAAACAAATTGAGATGTTCCAACACCCATGTGAGCTACTTGCACACGGGAAGTATATGCTACTATTCTTATAAAGATGTTTCCCATCAATCCTAAGTCATGTGGTTGTGATGAAACAACCCTAGATCCTTTCCTTAATGACCATATAACTAGAGTAGCCTAGTCCTCACTAAAACTAGTACCTATGAATTCCTTCTTACTTGGATCTTGTAGGACCAATTTATTTGAAATAAAATTTAAAAAAAAGGCATCTACTATATCCCAATTGGGTAGCAGTATAATATTTGATGCTTTTACCATCTACCTCCCTTCTTTAGTGGTTATACTTTGAAATTATTTTATCATTTCTCCTTTTACCTAATCCTACAAGGCTACCTCCTCTAGCTCTAGATGCTCTCTTCTTAGCTTATTACATCTTTCTTCAAATTTTCCCATGTTGGTTCTCCATGCAAACTAGTGGAAGGCTCTAGATTTGAAAAAACTATCATCTAACAAAAAATTGTTGACTAGCTTGTTTTATTATAGGGTCTAATTCCCTTCCCTTAAAATCTGCTACTATCAACTCTAAGCTTGGCATAGGAGGCTCCTAAGGGTTTCCTTCATCTATTATAGCTTGAGTAAGAAAAAATCCTCCTTGGGACCCTAGTTGTTCAATATTCTTCCCAATAAGTTACTCCTCTTCAATCGTCAGAGGAGTCTATGAAGGTGAATATTCCTCAATGTGAGGATCTTATTCCCTTATTAATTTTTGCCTCTTAGGTGATGTCTCAAGAAGTCTCTCTTCCCAAAAAACACTAGTGGATCAAATTACTTGTTTTCCTTTGTCCATAGTGGTCTTCTTATTTTGAATGATAGTATACCCTAGCTTTCTCTGGATAGTCAATTGTCCTGTCTCTATATAGGGAGTGAGTCCCAATCTCGTCATCACCTCCTTTGCCTTATCTAGAAAGGAATCAATAAAAAATTTCTTGTTCTCATTCATAGTTTCCATTGTTTTAGGAAAAGTGAGCATGAGCTTATTTATTCTATCTGCCTCTGTAATGGTATTACCTAGAGGATTATAATTTGCATTAGAAAAATGAATGAAATCCAAATCTTTTGAGAATAATCTCCATTTTTCCTTCTTAGTTTCCTTCTCTTGCAAGGAGTATTCATTTCTTACTATGTCTTTAGTAAAATAAAATTCATGGTCAATTTTGCCATATTGAATTTTGTTTCTAAAGGCTAGATTGTAAAATCCCTCAATATCACAAAAACAAACATGAGAAACAACCATTTTATACTGATCTAATATCTTGTGCAGAGAAAGCCAACCCACTTTGGTGATTACAAATTGACTGGATATAGTGTAAGTGGGGAATATTGACCCTCTCTATCTTTTCAACAAATAATTTTCCTCTAATTCTCCTAGCTGCCACAAAAATTCAACCACTCCTTCCTTTAGAGTATATGGTAAGGTAACACATGGGGGGTCCCTCTGTATCCATAAATTCTAATGATAGTTGAGATTGAATATGGGATGATGTCTCCCCAGTTATGTGAAACCATCAAACCAATAGGATTGTCTAGGGGCCTAATAAGATTTGTCAATGCCTTGGGTACTCTAGGATTGTCACTTAATAATAGGGACCTCAACTTTGAAGCAAAGTACCTATCAAACCTGACAAAACTAGCCTTTTCTGCTTCCTAGGTCATATTTGCACTCCATAATTTGAGTGGCAGTGCTTCCCCATCTTGTTCCCTATTCTGTTTCATATCTTTACCAAAATACATTAATTCCTTAAATAAAAACATGTGCGTTAATAAAGAATAGTGACCATAAATCTTCTCCACCTTGCCTTTCACAATCCCAACTAGGCCATCATGAATTTCTTCCACTAAATAAGAGGCAAAATTAAAAATAATTTCCACACCAAAGGAGGAATTCTAAGTGATCATATACATAAAGCCTATCGACATAAACTTCTCTTCATCTTCTCCCAAAACTCTATATAGAGTCCTATACGCCTCCATAGCCATAGTATTTAAATACGCTCTTTTGAAGGGTTCCCTAGAGGATGTTGTTATTGTTGGTAAAGTTCCAATTTTTCCTATATGTTCCCTCAGTACACCTTGCCTAAACTACATCCTTCTTTGACATGTATTGATTTTTCTAATTCTTTCAGGTCAATGGGCGCATGATAGTTAGTGAGAGGCCATAAACCAAATACTTGCCTAATTTCTTCTAGGCTAATTGTGATCAAAATTTCACCATTGATTCTTCTCACCACTCGAATTACTTGGTCATAATTTTTTACAACACCTTTGAGGAGATCATAATCCATAAAAACACTTTGAACAACTAACTTCGTTGTCAAAATGGAAGGGTCAAAATTGATGGTGTTTCCCTCCAAATCATTGAGGGTCTTATTGCAGAGGTGGCTAGCTTTTCTTAGGATGGCTTGAAATTCTATAGGGACAAGAAGATGTTCGCCAATGTTGTCAACAAATTTGTCAAGGATAATAAGGAGAAAAGAAAATTTGTCAAGATTGACACCTACTATGACATTGATTCCATCAAAAAGTTTTGGAGGTATGTTCTTAGGATCATCATTGAATATGTCACTCTTGACCCTAGGTTTGATAGAATCATGACTCATCATTTTTTTATGTTAAATCATTTTAGACACAAAGTAAAAATTTCTTTTCCTTTTTACATTTTCACCTCCATGGCCAAGAATATAGAGGGGTTCAAGAAATGCCCTGTCAAAAATCCTACCCTCCATGAGGGTCTCCTGCTTTTGATTTATGAGTTCTTGAAAACCCAAAATAGAGGTAAAACCATTGGGGATTTGGGTAGTGTCTTGAAGGACATAGCCAATTCTGATTCTGGGGATGAGCTTGTAGTGAAATCAGAGAAAATTGACACCCCAAGCAAAGCTATCCCTATTACCCGTGATCCCCGCATCCCTGGCAGGAAGGGCCCCAAATTTTTTCCCCCTATCCCCCACTCTCATCATCCTAAGGAGGTGAAAGAGGCTAGTGATGATGATATGGAGTCTAATACAAAGTTTGAGGAGGAGGAGGAGGAGGAGACATGAAAGGAAAGTGAGATGGAAGAAGATAAGGGGAGAGAAAATGACAAGGAGGTGGTGACCCCTATGGACCCCAAGTTTAACCCCAAGAAAATAAAAGTGAACCAAGCCTTGCCCCAAGAACATCCCAATGACCCTATTGATGTTTCCCCCAATCCCACCCTACCCAACTTTCCTCAGGAGGTTTGCATTTTGCCCCTGGAGGAGATGATTGAAATCATGGTTGAAAAAGTGGGGGAGGTAATCAGAAAGAACAAGAGGAGGGCCTAGAGGAACTTCTATGGGGACAAGGTTAGTTTGGGTATTGTTAGAGAACCTACTAAAATCTAGGTGCTAGAGGACCTTGATAGAAGTACCCACTATGATGAGCTCATTGACTTGGCTCTTCTGGTTATCTCTGACAATGTGCGAGAAACTTGCTTCAACTTCCTGAACAATGCAAAGAATAGTCTGATTGACAACTTTCATTCCATCAAGTGGCTTTTTCAAGAAATTGAGGCTCTAAAAGATAAGAGCAACCAGCCCAACAAACAAGATACTGACAAGGACCAGGAAGCCAGAGGAAGCAAGGACTAGGTGGGTAGCTAGGAGAAAGAAAGAGGTCAAGTTTCCAGAGATAATCAGGATGACAGACTCACCTAGCTTGAGTAGAAGGTCTGATGGGGACACAACCCAAGAATAGAATGGAACCAAGAAGAAAGGGAAAATTATATTAACTAAGAAAATAGCTAGTACAAATAGTGTAGAGAAAATAAACTTCAAAACATGCCCTAAGGGCTTACAATAGCATAAATCTGGAGATAATTTCTCCTTTTAGTACCTCCTTTCAAACTCCACTCTGAATTGCCTTTTACAATGCCAAAAATCTCCTTAAATAGACCCCAGAGTGTTAAGGACTAGGAGTACATTCTAGAAAGTGCTAGTAGGCATCCACTGACAAAATAGAAGGTCCTAGAAGCTGCGTTAGAAGTCGGTGCAAATCTAGAAGAATCCAGAAATGGTAATCAAACTTTCGGGAGGCATAACTTTTGAACGGTAGCTCCGATTGACGAACTGTTTATATTTTCGAAAAGCTCTCCAAGCGCTCTATAGCCCTATGGATAGGCTTCACTCATACCCCATTTTTTGACCCTTTTCAAGGTCATTTAATGCCCCTAACCTGACTTCAAAGCATTCTTAGGGGGTCTCCAAAACCTGAAAAATTGCAATAACTTTCAAACTGTGGGGCCTTTTGACCTGATTCTTTTTCTGGAATGCTCTAAATCACAATTACATTCATCTAGCCAATTCACACCTTCTAGGTCACTAAAATGATGGCCACATTGCATGCTCCTATTTTTTCAAGATTTTCAAACACACTAATAGTGGAACTGTGAGAGTTGGAACCTTTATTTCACCGAAATGGGTATCCAAAAATGTAAAGATATGAAACAGAAACTAAGTTTAAGTAGATTTTTTTTGGGTGACATAGGATTGCCCTTATACCTCTGGATGCTCCTGCATCAGGCACCCAGGATAGATTGAAAAGTGACCCTATTACTTTATGGATGGTAGAGGAAATCCCAAGTGGGAAACCTCAGCTGCCTAAATCAAAGTTGAGTCCTCAATCGGTCATCCTTTCCATTTGACCAAATACTCTTCATATTGCCTGTTTCTGGTACTCCTACCCACATAATGATCTAGAATGTCTTCTATCTCCTCCTTTTTAGAAGTAGGAATTGGACATGGCTCTAACACCAGCTCATCATCTGCACCATCATCATGATACTCTATTAAATCTGCAATGTTAAAAATGGGAGAAATGTGAATACCATCTGGCAGCTCCACTTCATATGCATTTCCTGAGTCATGTTTCTTCAAAATTTTGCAAGGGCCAAATTTCTTCATTTTCAGCTTGTTGTAAGTACCAGCTAGAAATCTTTCTTTTCGTAAGTGCACCATGACTAAATCTCCTACTTGGAATTCCTTATGTCTTCTCCTTTGATCAGCCCTAGCTTTATACTCTTGATTCATCTTGGTTATGTGTTCCTAAACCTCCTCATGTAGATGCTTGATATGTTAAGAAAATTCCTCAACTTCAGAACTTGTCCTCTCCTCTTGTTCTATCTTCCTCAGCTCTAGTGTAGTCCTTGGGCTATTCCATTATACAATTTGGAATGGTGATTTTCTAGTACTCCTATTTATAGAGTTATTATAACAAAACTCTGCCTATGGTAGAATTAAATCCCATCCCTTGGGCTTATCCCCAACTAAACATCTCAGCAAATTGCCCAGACTTTTGTTTACCACTTCTGTTTGACCGTCAGTTTGTGGGTGATGCGTGGAACTAAATTTCAAGTCTATTCTCAACTTTTTCCACAATGTCCTCTAGAAATACCCCAAAAATTTAGTGTCTCTTTCAGAAACTATACTCCTTGGAAGACCATGTAGTCTTACCACCTCTTTGAAAAACAAGTCTGCAATATGGACAACATCATGAGTTTTGTGGCATGGAACGAAATGTGCCATTTTGGAGAACCTATCAACCACCATGAATACTGAGTCATTACCCCTTTGTTTCCTTGGTAATCCAAGAACAAAATCCATACTTATGTCCTCCCATGGCCGTGATGGAATAGGCAATGGCTGATATAGACCAGTATTGTGACTAAACCCCTTAGCAACTTGAAAAACCTAACAACTTTGTACAAACTTCTTCACATCCTTTGAAATTTGAGGCCAAAAATAATGTTCGTTAAGAATGGCAATGGTCTTATCTTGACCAAAATGTCCTGCCATCCCTCCACTGTGTTTCTCCTTAATCATATTTTCCCTCATGGAACTCCTCGGAATGCACAATTGACTACCTTTGAACAAAATGCGATCCTGAATCAAATAGTCTAACCACTTGGTTCTATCTACTGCAACAGGTTCTTTACAAGATTTCCATGCTTTAGCAAAATCAGGATCCTCAGGGTACAAATTCTTGAGTTCATCAAACCCAACTACTTCAACCTGCATTACTATAAGCAGTGACTGTCTCCTACTTAGTGCATCTCCAACCCTATTAGATTTTCCACTTCTATGCTTCAACACAAATGTATAACTCTGCAAGAATTCTACCCACTTCATATGCCTCTGATTCTATTTACCTTGGCTATTTAGGTACAATAATGCCTGATGATCAGTATACAAAACAAATTCCTTTGGCAATAAATAATGCCTCCATTTCTTTAAGGCCTGAACTATTGTATAGAACTCTTGATCATAAACATAATACTTCTTCTTTGCATCATTCAATTTTTCACTAAAATTTGCAATAGGCTTACCTTCTTGGCTTAATATAGCCCCAATAGCACTGCCACTAGCATCACAATCCACCTGGAACACTTTTCTAAAATCTAGAAGTGCCAACAAAGGTTGTTTTGTTACCTTCTTCTTCAGCAATTCAAAACTTATTGTAGCTGCTATAGTCCATTTGAACTCTTTTCTATCACCTCTTATTGTATCAGTTAGGGTTGCACATATGCCACTAAAATTCTTAATAAACTTCCTGTAAAAACTAACTAGACCATGAAATGATCTTACCTCAGTAGCAGTCCTTGGAGTAGGCCATTCCAAGATGGCTTTTACCTTCTCCAAATCCATTTTGAGACCTTCAGGTGATATAACAAACCCCAAATAGACTAACTTCAGCTTAGAGACCATCTCTTTTGATACCAAGTTATCAGTGCTACCACCATTAATGATCACATCACAACATTTATCCTCACACTTGCATCTAGTATGAAACAAACTCCTTCATTGTCCTAGCTCATTCTCACCACTTAGTAGGACTCTTTCATTTACCAAGGTCTCTCCTCTTTCTACATCCTCTGAATGTGATGATTGTGCATCCTCATCCACATGAGCAACCCTAGCTTGGCCCTCAGCTCTCCTATCTGTCCTTCCTTATTCTTGACGGCATTCAAAGGCACGATGACCTTCTTCATTGCAATGAAAACGAGTTCCATGAATGCCTCCTCTTCGTTGTCCATGTCCTCTACCTCTTCCTCTTTGATTTCCAAAGTCTTGATCATGGGAGCGGTTGAAACCCTCATTCCTCTAGTTTCTGCTAGTACCCACATCTTCATTTTTCTTTTGGGTTTCATTGCAGCCTTCAGATGATCTACCACTTCCCCTTCCTCCTTGACCACACCCTCTTTGTCTTCCTTCAAACCTTTTATTTGGCTTCTCTTCAACTCGTAAGGAAAATTGGTATGCCTCTTCAACACTGGTCATTCTTACCAGATTTAATTCCTCTTGGATGCTAGGTCGCAACCCACTAATACAATGAGCAACCTTCTCCTTATTTTCTTCTGCATGCCCCACTCTAATCAAGAGTCGATAAAACTCCTCCGTATATTCTTGGACTGATCTTCCTTCTTGCTTTAACCCATGCATCTTCTTAAAGAGATCAAGCTCGTAGTCCATATGAATGAACTGCTTCTTCAATTTGTCCACCATGCGATCCCATCTTGTGATCTTCTCCTTTCCTCTTCTATTTATTTCCAGTTGAACCTCTTGCCACCAGATTTTGGCATGGCCTTTCAATTTGGCCTTTGCAAACTTAACCCTATCTGGGTCCCTAATATCCTCATACTCAAAGTATTTTTCCAGTTCATTGATCCAATCGATCAACTCATCTGGTTTCAAATTTCTTTAAAATACACCCACTTTAATTGTAGGTCTTTTCCAAAACTTAGTAATGGCCCTAAAAAGCCTTTCCTCTATAGGATTCAGAACTTCCCCTACAACTTCCTCTTCTGGTCCCATTACTTCTTCTTCATAGTCATCCTCACTGTTGTCACATGCGGCAACATTTGCTCCTCTACGAAGCTCCTCTTGTAATGCTTGTACCTGCCTCTAGAGGGCTCTAACTTCCTCAGGATTAATAGCTCTAGCCCTTCCACCACACTCTCTTCATGGAGGCATCTTCTAACATGAACCCACAACCACACAGTCCTGGTGCAAACTGCCTCACAGTTGGCGCTCTGTCTACACACTCAGGAAAACCCGCTCTGATACCACTTGATGGGGACACAACCCAAGAACAAAATGGAACCAAGTAGAAAGAGAAAATTATATTAACTGAGAAAATAGCTAGAACAAATAGTGCAGATAAAATAAACTTCAAAACATGCCCTAAGGGCTTACAATAGCATAAATTTGGAGATAATTTTTACCTCCTCTCAAACTCCACTCCGAATTGCCTTTCACAATGCCAGAAATCTCCTTAGATAGACCCCAGAGGGTTAAGGACTAGGAGTACATTCTAGAAAGTGCTAGTAGGCATCCACTGACCAAATAGAAGATTCTGAAAGCTGCGTTAGAAGTCAGTGCAAATCTAGAAGAATCCAAAAATGGTAACCGAACTTCTGGGAGGCATAACTTTTGAACTGTAGCTCCGATTGACGAACCGTTTACATTTTTGGAAAGATCTCGAAGTGCTCTATAGCCCTATGGATAGGCTTTGCTTTTCCCCAATTTTTTGACCCTTTTCGAGGTCATTTAATGCCCCTAACCTGACTTCGAAGCATTCTTAGGTGGTCTCCAAAACTTGAAAAACTTCAATAACTTTCAAACCGTGGGGCCTTTAGACCTGATTCTTTTTCTGGAATGCTCTAAATCACAATTACATTCATCTGACCAATTCACACCTTTGAGGTCACGAAAATGATGGCCAAATTGCATGCTCCTATTTTTTTGGGATTTTCAAACACACTAATAGTGAAACTGTGAAAGTTGGAACCTTTATTTGACCCAAATGGGTATCCAAAAATGTAAAGACATGAAACATAAACTATGTCTAAGTACATTTTTTTTGGGTGACACAGGATTGCCCTTATACCTCTAGATGCTCCTGCATCAGACACCCAGGGTAGATTGAAAAGTGACCCTGTCACTTTATGGATGGTAGAGGAAATCCCAAATGGGAAACCTCAGCTGCTGAAATCCAAGTTGAGTCCTCAATCGATCGTCCTTTCCATTTGACCAAATACTCTTCATACTACCTATTTTTGGTACTCCTACCCACACGATGATCTAGAATGTCTTCTATCTCCTCCTTCTTAGAAGAAAAAATTTGACATGGCTCTAACACCAGCTCATCATCTGCACCATCATCATGATACTCTGTTAAATCTCCAATGTTAAAAATGGGAGAAATATGAATACCATCTGGAAGCTCCACTTCATATGCATTTCCTGAGTCATGATTCTTCAAAATCTTGCAAGGGCCAAATATCTTCATTTTCAGCTTGTTGTAAGTACCAGCTGGAAATCTTTCTTTTCGTAAGTGCACCATGACTAAATCTCCTACTTGGAATTCCTTATGTCTTCTCCTTTGATCAGCCCTAGCTTTATACTCTTGATTCATCTTGGTTATGTGTGCATTAACCTCCTCATGTAGATGCTTGATATGTTCAGCAAATTCCTCAGCTTCAGCACTTGTGCTCTCCCCTTGTTCTATCTTCCTCAGCTCTGATGCAGTCATTGGGCTATTCCCATATACAATCTGGAAAGGTGATTTTCTAGAACTCCTATTTATAGAGTTATTATAAGCAAACTCTACCTGTGGTAGAATTAAATCCCATCCCTTGGGCTTATCCCCAACTAAACATCTTAGCAAATTGCCCAGACTTCTATTTACCACTTTTGTTTGACCGTCAGTTTGTGGGTGATGCATGGAACTGAATTTCAAGTCTGTTCTCAACTTTTTCCACAATGTCCTCCAGAAATACCCCACAAATTTAGTGTCTCTATCAAAAACTATACTCCTTGGAAGACCATGTAATCTTACCAAATCTTTGAAAAACAAGTCTGCAATATGGACAACATCATGAGTTTTGTGGCATGGAATGAAATGTGCCATTTCAGAGAACCTATTACCCCTTTGTTTCCTTGGTAATCCAAGAACAAAATCCATATTTATGTCCTCCCATGGCCTTGATGGAATAGGCAACGACTGATATAGACCAGTATTGTGACTAAACCCCTTAACAACTTGACAAACTTGGCAACTCTGTACAAACTTCTTCACATCCTGTGAAATTTGAGGCCAAAAATAATGTTCTCTAAGAATGGAAATGGTCTTATCTTGACCAAAATGTCCTACCATCCCTCCACTATGTTTCTCCTTAATCAGATTTTCCTTCATGGAACTCCTTGGAATGCACAATTGACTACCTTTGAACAACATTCCATCCTGAATCAAATAGTCTAACCACTTGGTTCTATCTACAGCATCAGGTTCTTTACAAACTTTCTATGCTTCAGCAAAATCAGGATCCTCAGGGTACAAATTCTTGAGTTCATCAAACCCAACTACTTCAACCTACATTACTGTAAGTAGTGACTGTCTCCTACTTAGTGCATCTGCAACCCTGTTAGATTTTCCACTTCTATGCTTCAACACAAATGTATAACTCTGCAAGAATTCTACCCACTTCATATGCCTCTGATTCAATTTACCTTGGCTATTTAGGTACTGTAATGCATGATGATCAGTATACAAAATAAATTCCTTTGGAAATAAATAATGCCTCAATTTATTTAAGGCTTGAACTATTGCATAGAACTCTTGATCATAAACAGAATACTTCTTCTTTGCATCATTCAATTTTTCACTAAAATATGCAATAGGCTTACCTTCTTGGCTTAATACAGCCCCAATAGTGCTACCACTGGCATCACAATCCACTTGGAACACTTTTCTAAAATCTAGAAGTGCCAAAAATGGTTGTTCTGTTACCTTCTTCTTCAGCAATTCAAAACTTCTTGCAGCTGTTGTAGTCCATTTGAACTCTTTTCTATCCCCTCTTATTGTATCAGTTTGGGGTGCACATATGCCACTGAAATTCTTAATAAACTTCCTGTAAAAACTAACCAGACCATGAAATGATCTTACCTCAGTAGCAATCTTTTGAGTAGGCCATTCCAAGATGGCTTTTACCTTCTCCAGATCCATTTTGAGACCTTCAAGTGATATAACAAACCCCAAATAGACTAACTCCCTTTTTGCAAAGTTACACTTCTTTAGATTAATTAATAGTTTTTCTTCCCTTAGCCTTTCAAGGACACTACGAATATGCAATCAATGTTCTTCCAAAGTCTTGTTGAAACTTAAAATATCATCCAAATAGACAATAACAAATTTTCCCAAGAACTTCTTAAGTACCTCATTCATGAGCTGCATGAAGGTGCTTGGGGCGTTCGTCAATCCAAAGGGCATGACTAACCACTCATAAAGACCCTCCTTGGTCTTGAAGGTTGTTTTTCACTCATCTCCTTATCGAATCCGTATCTAGTGATAACCACTCTTTAGATCTATCTTTGTGAAGTACTGAGCTCCACTCAAGTAGCCCATAATATCATCCATCCTTGGCAAAGGAAACCGGTACTTGATGGTGATCCTATTTATAGCTCGAGAATTTGTACACATCCTACACTCTCCATCCTTCTTTGGTGAGAGTACTACAAGTACTGAACATGGAATTAGGCTGTCTTGAATCAAGCCCTTCCTCAACAACTCTTGAACCTATCTATTTAGCTCCTCTGTTTCAGTAGGAGTCATCCTGTGAGTAGCCTTGTTAGGCAAACTAGCTCCTGGAATCAGATCTATTTGATGATTGATTTGCCTTACTGGTGGCAATCCATCTAGAACATTATTAGAGATAATATCTCCAAATTCCCCTAGTAAATCTAAAACTTCAAATGGTATTTCACTACTACCTTCTTTATCTTTCCTAGGAATCAAAGCATAGCACATATGTTGATGTTTCATGCCATCTAAAAACTTCCTTCCATCAACAAGACAAATCCTAGCAATGCTACATACCTTTTCACCTTCCTTTTTCATGGGCTTCAATTTGTGGTGAATTCCATCCTTTTTCAGAGAGTATGTGTTTTCATGTCCATCATGAACTGCATTTTATCAAACTGCCATGGTCTACCCAACAATAGATGGCAAACATCCATCGAAATAACTTCACAGAGAACTTCATCATGGTAACTCCCAACTTTGAATTTTACTAAACATTGTTCACTTACTAGGACCTTATGATCACCTTTTACCAAAGAAATCTGATAGGGCTAGGGATGTTTCTCCCTCTTGAGCTTCAGCTTAGAGACCATCTCTTCTGATACCAAGTTATCAGTGCTACCACCATCAATGTTCACGTCACAACATTTATCCTCACACTTGCATCTGGTATGAAACAAACTCCTTCGTTGTCCTGGTTCATTCTCACCACTTAGTAGGACTCTTTCATTTACCAAGGTCTCTCCTCTTTCTGGATCCTCTAAATGTGATGATTGTGCGTCCTCATCCACATGAGCAACCCTAGCTTGGCCCTCAGCTCTCCTATCTGTCCTTCCTTGTTGTTGTGGGCATTCAAAGGCATGATGACCTTCTTCATTGAAATGGAAATAGGTTCCATGAAATCCTCTGCTTCCTTGTCCATGTCCTCTACCTCTTCCTCTTTGATTTCCAAAGTCTTGATCATGGGAGCGGTTGAAACCCTCATTCCTCTAGTTTCTTCTAGTACCCACATCTTCATTTTTCTTTTGGGTTTCATTGTGGCCTCTAGATGATCTACCACTTCCCCTTCCTCCTTGACCATGCCCTCTTTGTCTTCCTTCAAACCTTTTATTCAGATTTTCTTCAACTCATAGGGCAAACTGGTATGCCTCTTCAACACTGATCATTCTTACCAGACCTAATTCCTCCTGGATGTTAGGTCGCAACCCATTGATATGATGAGCAACCTTCTCCTTATTTGCTTCTACATGCCTCGCTCTAATCAAGAGTTGATTAAACTCCTCTATATATTCTTTGACTGATCTTATTGCTTGCTTTAACCCATGCATCTTCTTAAACAGATCAAGCTCGTAGTCCACAGGAATGAACTACTTCTTTAATTTGTCCACCATGCGATCCCATCTTGTGATCTTCTCCTTTCCTCTTCTATTTCTTTCCAGTTGAACCTCTTGCCACAAAATTTTGGCATGGCCTTTTAGTTTGGCCTTTGCAAACTTAACCCTATCTGGGTCCCTAATATCCTCATACTCAAAGTATTCTTCCAGTTCATTGATCCAATCAATCAACTCATCTGGTTTCAAATTTCCTAAAAATACACCCACTTCAGTTGTAGGTCTTTTCCCAAACTTAGTAATGGCTCTAAAAAGCCTTTCCTCTACAGGATTTAGAACTTCCCTGTCAACTTCCTCTTTTGGTCCCATTACATCTTCTTCATTGTCAACCCTACTATTGTCACCTGCGGCAACATTTGCTCCTCTATGAAGCTCCTCTTGTAATGCTTGTACCTTCCTCTAGAGGGCTCTAACCTCCTCAAGATTAATAGCTTTGGCCCTTCCACCATGCTCTCTTCGTGGAGGCATCTTCTAACTCGAACCCACAACCACATAGTCCTTGTGCAAACTGCCTCACAGTCGGTGCTCTGTCTACACACTCAGTAAAACTCGCTCTGATACCACTTGATGGGGACATAACCCAAGAACAGAATGGAACCAACCAAAAAGGGAAAATTATATTAATTGAGAAAATAGCTAGGACAAATAGTGCAGAGAAAATAAACTTCAAAACATGGCCTAAGGGCTTATAATAGCATAAATCTAGAGATAATTTCTCCTTTTAGTACCTCCTCTCAAACTCCACTCCGAACTGCCTTTTACAATGCCAAAAATCTCCTTAAATAGACCCCAAAGGGTTAAGGACTAGGAGTACATTCTAGAAAGTGCTAGTAGGCATCCACCAAACAAAAGGAAGGTTCTGGAAGCAGCGTTAGAAGTCGGTGCAAATCTAGAAGAATCTAGAAACGGTAACTGAACTTTCGGAAGGCATAACTTTTGAACCGTAGCTCTGATTGATGAAACGTTTACATTTTTGGAAAGCTGTCAAAGCGCTCTATAGCCTTAAGGATGTGCTTCACTCATCCCCCATTTTTGACCCTTTTCAAGGTCATTTAATGCCCCTAACCTGACTTCAAAGCATTCTTAGGGGGTCTCCAAAACTCAAAAAACTGCAATAACTTTCAAACCGTGGGGCCTGTTGACCTGATTCTTTTTTTGGAATGCTCTAAATCACAATTAAATTCATCTAGCCAATTCACACCTTCTAGGTCACCAAAATGATGGTCAAATTGCATGCTCCTATTTTTTTAGGATTTTCAAACACACTGATAGTGAAACTGTGAGAGTTGGAACCTTTATTTGACCCAAATGGGTATCCAAAAATGTAATGACATGAAATAGAAACTAAGTCTAAGTACATTTTTTTTGGGTGACATAGGATTGCCCTTATACCTCTGGATGCTCCTGCATCAAGGTCTAAAGGCTAGATTCTGTCCACTAGATAATCACCAAATAGATAGTGGAGACCCTTCACACCTTGAATGAGAATATTTTCAATCTAGGGGACTATTTGACTACAACTGGCCTTGAAAGGGATGCAGAGCAGAACATCGAGCAAGGATTCAACTGGGAAAAATTTTAGAAGGAGGCTTGTGACAAGGTGAATCAGGGGAACCAGATGAACACTCCTACTAGGATTTAGGAGGGTGTGGCTAGTTAGAAGGACAATGATTCTGCAAAAACCCTATAGGCCATAGACATGGATGGCAACTAGCCTGTTTGCCTAGCTTTTATTTTCTATCTCTACCCTTTGTACTTTGGCTTCGGGCCTTCTTTTGTCTTTGGCCTTTTGTGGCAATTTTTTTTTTTTTAGTCTATTTCATCTCACTCTTCTTTTTATAAAACTTTGGGTTTTAGGATCCCTATAAAACCTATTTTACCTAATCAAAAACTAACTTCATTGTCATTCAAATATTCCTAGCTAAATAATCCTCTTGCCTAGAGAATGCCTTGTTTAGAGATATATTGACTATAATTTGTAGAAACTAAGATTTCTTACAAAGGTTATAGTATATGGAACTTACTTAATTTTCTTGCGTGATCTATAATCTTGTAATGTCTCGTGGAAAGATAGAAAACTGCTTCACATTCTAATCAAGCTCAACAATTTTTTTTAGTAATTTCTTCTACTCAGAAAGCTTGAAATCATGTTTGAGTGAGATGAAAATGGCAATATCTTTTGTAATATACTATGTTTTCTACTCACATGTGAAGCTTTCATTAATCATTAATGAACTACAAGTGAAACAGAGTTCTGTTACCTTCCCTTTTCAAATTTGCACCATTGGTCTCAAAAAATCCTATGATCCATTAGTAAAAATAGGGATCACTCATCTTCTCCTTGACATTTTGGTAGTCAAACCAAAGAAAATTCCCCATATGTACTTTTTCCTCACTACTTTCATTGTCAACTAGATCCACTAATCGTGATGCAAGAGCATCCAGAGGTATAAGGGCAATCCCGTGTCACCCAAAAAAATGTACTTACACTTAGTTTCTATTTCATGTGTTTTCATATTTGGACACCCATTTGGGTCAAATAAAGGTTCCAACTCTCACAGTTCAACTATCAGTGTGCTAGAAAATCTTGAAAAAATAGGAGCATGCAATTTGGCCATCATTTTGGTGACCTAGAAGGTGTGAATTGGCCAAATGAATGTAATTGCGATTTAGAGCATTCCAAAATAAAGAATCAGGTCAAAAGGCCCCATGGTTTGAAAGTTATTGCAGTTTTTTGAGTTTTGGAGACCTCCTAAGAATGCTTCAAAGTCAAGTTAGGGCATTAAATGACCTCAAAAAGGGACAAAATATGGGGGATGAGCAAAGCTCCTCCAAAAGGCTATAGAGCACTTCAAGAGCTTTTCGAAAATGTAAACGGTTCGTCAATCAGAGCTATGGTTCAAAAGTTATGCCTCCTGAAAGTTTGGTTACCATTTGTGCATTCTTCTAGAATTGCACCGACTTCTAATGCAACTTTTGGAACCTTCTATTTGGTCGGTGGATGCCTACTAGCACTTTCTAGAATGTACTCCTAGTCCTTAACCATCCGAAGTCTATTTAACGAGATTTCTGGCATTGTAAAAGGCAGTTCAGAGTGGAGTTTGAGAGGAGGTACTAAAAGGAGAAATTATCTCTAGATTTATGTTATTGTAAGCCCTTAGGGCATGTTTTGAAGTTTATTTTCCTGTACTATTTGTACTAGCTTATTTTCTCATTTAATATAATTTTCCCTTTTCTGTTGTGTCCATTCTGTTCTTGGGTTGTGTCCTCATCAAATTGTCTAGGACATGTGTCATTGAGTCACTAAATCACTATACATAAAGAGTGAGCATGTTGCCATAGCAATGAAGTTACAACCATTGATTTTATCTCAATCTTATGACATACAATTTAATACATTTTTAATATTAGAGTTGTGGGTCCCTCCTTCAATATTCTTCTTTGCTATGTCACTATCCTTAAAACTTGAGAAACTTCCCATGGTGACAAAGTGATGATCATTGATTTGAGCTTAATTTGAGGGCTAAGAAATTGCATTACATAGATATAACTTTGATGCATCCCTTGGTCATGATGTTACATTGGATAAATAGTGCACAACTTCTCATAGTGAATTGGTGAAGATCATTGATTTGAACTTGATCCAATGATTAGAATCTCTCATCTAACTTCTAACTTGGGCATGGGTCCATGTTATTGTTGATGTGGGACTATCTTGTAAAGTTGGCATGTAGTTTAATATTCAAATCCTAGTTGTAACACCATGTGGTTTGGGTTCCACCTTATGCACATTTTCAGGTTAGGTGTTATGTTGCTATCAGCGAGGTGCAAATATTTTCTAATCATGACGTAGTGACCTCTGGTGTTCTTAGAACTTCTGGTACATACATGTCTCCACTAGGATGCCACCATGTATCGAATGTTATGTGATTCACATTTGACAAAGCATATGTCTAAGACACACCTTCTGGAACTATTGCCACATTATTGTTTTTCATCAATGCTCTATATCACTAATGGTGGAAATCTTTCATTTTTTGACCATGACATAGAAAGTTCTTTGAGACATTTGGGATTCTAGTGCCAAGAAAAAATTTTAGTTCCACCATCATCTCTACAATCAATATGTGTGACAAAGAAAAAAGTCACATGACCAATATTTATGACAAGAAATTCAACACCTTTCCATTTCATAATCACACATCTATCTTGGTTTTTTACTAGGCCCTATGTCACTACTAGTGAGATCTATTATTTTTTTTCGATTGCAACATAGCGACATCATGGATACAAATGAAATTTTGTGTTTGAAAAAAGCATATTTTTTAGTCATGTTTATAGTTAATACCTCTAACACAACAATAGAAATGCATGCCCACAATGCAACTTGGGAGCTTTAATGGTCACTAGATTTTTATAAACCTTTGTCTTCTATCTTTTCCATTAAGGTGTAATGACACTAATGGTGGGATATAAACTTTTTTGAATCATGACATAGAAACTCATTGGAAAAATAGGATTTCATTAACACCACTTACACTTCATTATATTTGGTTGATTTTTTAGTTGTTACAACTCTGAAATGCAACACATGACTAAAAACTTCTGAAACAATGCACTTTTTGGTCATTGTGCTTCCATTTCATGACACCACTAATTAATTTCCCAGCACTCACTATGTCATTTTGGATAAAACACTTGCACCTTCTCATGGTGACAATGTGACTACCATAGATCTTATAAAGATAAGATAGTGGGAAACAAAAAAGGAAAAAGGCACTTGGGGGCACAAATTTTTTTAACATTACACAGAATATTCAATATTTGAAATTCTTCACACCAAAATAAATTTAAAATAAATGCATGACTTAGGGTTTGACATACTTTTCAAAGGTTATTAAAATGCAAGGCCAAAAAATAAAAAACCCTAATCAGGCAAATAAAGAAATCAATTTAGATTTTTAACCTAGGATTTGGAAAAATATTATTTTGTAAACATCAAACTAATAGTGGCTCTATCTAGGGATGATAGACTACCCCAATCTATGTAAGAAATAAATTCTATGGTTGAGCAGACCACAAACAAGACTTTCCTTAGAAACTAACAAAACTAAGAGAGCAATAATAATAGGGAAACTATGTACAAGAAACTACACAAAGATCAAAGAATTTACAAATTTATTAAAAACCTTAATACTATTCATCGAAGAAACCAATATTTTTTAGGAAAAGTACCTCTTCAAAAACTATCCATGAATTGGTAGCTCAAAAATTTTGTCTACCAAATCTTTGAGAATATAAGAGTCTATACCCTATAGGATCAAACTTACCATGTTTTCCTTTATCCTCAATTATGGCATTCCACATGAGGACTAAATCTCCATCTTCAAACCTTATGCTTACTATCCTTTTGTCATATAATGTCTTAACCTATAATTGCAACTTTTGTTTCCTGAGAGATGCTTCTCTCCTAGGTTTTGCAGTCCTATAAAAGTCTATCCATCCTTTTGTTGGAATTATAGAGGGAGTAACTGAGAGGGGGGCTGAATAAGTTATCCCAAAACAATTCACATATCGATTAGATGTCTTAAAGATCTAGTTATTATTTATACTCAGTAAACAAATGTTGTAACTTGGTAAATTAAACTATTACTTTCTTTTCAAGCATTCATGCATGTTACTAAAAATAAAGTGAACACAAGAGACACCAAATTTAACATTGAAACCCAATATGGGAAAAACCACCAAGTAACTAGCTACCAATTTTTCACTCTTCTAAAGTGAGCCCTATCAGGAGCCAAACCTATTAAAGGTTACAATACACACTATTAGGTGTGACCCTATTAAAGGATTTAATCACCTTGTTATGAGTGGCCTTGCTAAAGGTCTTTAAAAAAAATCAACTGAACTATCACCTTGTTAGAGGATTTACAAAATGGCTATTAAACAAACTCTGTTAAGAGATTTGAAATCACTGCTACAATGGTTAGAAAGCAACAATGAATTGACCTAAACAAGATGCAATTGAATTTTCTAGCTATAGGTCTTTGTTCAGCATCATTAGATCCTCCTTGATCAAATATGGCTCTACTTCTCTTCAATGATCTCTAATCATTCTTCAAATTTGCTTCCACAATACTCAGTCTTCATATCACATTAATTCCACAATCTTCCATGATTCACACACTTAGAATTCACAACCTTACTTCTTAATTATACCATTCAAATTTTCAAGTCAGCTCATTCACATGTTACATTTACCAATAAACCATACATCAGTCAGCTACAAATATTACTCTAAAAAAAAAAATGTTATTTCATAAAATAGTGAAATCCTTTGTTGGCCGACCCTCCTCGGTAGATACTACTTCCAAAAATTTCTTGAGTTAACCTTCTTGACTCTGTTAACATTACAATATCCTTAAATTCATTTGGCTACCGAGTTTACTCAGTAAGAACTAAATTCCTTTATGAGAGCTTGGTAAGAATTGTTTTTTCCACATTTTCTTTGATGACTGAGTTAGCTTGGTAAGAACTGCTTCTGTCACATTTTCTTCAATTAATGAGTGAGCTTGATAAGAACTGCTTCTATTACACTTTCTTTGATTACTAAGTGAGATTAGTAAGAACTAAATTTCTTTGATTACCTTAAAAGCTTGGTAATCAACTGTCTACTGCAAACTATCTTTGCTAACCTTTTGGGCTTGGTAGACACTGTCTATTGCCTTGCTGACCTTCTGAGCTCGGTGGACATTATCTGATGACTGATATAACATTTGTGTGACATCAAAGACAACACACAATTTGAAAAATCTCCCTCTTTGGCATTGGTGGCAACACAACATGTCATAGTGGAATGAATTTTGAAAACAAGTCTTTTAATAATAGAATACAAAGACTCCCTCTTTCATAATAATCTCTCCCTCTTACACAAACTCTTATTATTTTGCAAATTTCAAAAAAATATTACAGTATATTTTCCCTCTTTGACAAAACATTCCAAAGATAACTCAAAACAATTGAATACCATTGTGCCTAATGTACTGATTCATATGCAATGTCCTCATTGGTTTGCTGCATCAACTGATAGATCTTTAGTTCTATTCCTATGGATGCATCATTAAAAACTATATTTTAGTGAGCTTTAGATAGGGGAATGACCCCTAATTTACCTCTTAGATACAATAATGCATCCTTAGGTAAAGAATTTGTGAATATGTCAAAAATTTGTTCCTTTGTATGGACATATTCCAATCTTATTTCCTTTTCTTGGACCAATTCTCTAACGAAGTGATACTTTATGGCAATATGCTTGGTTTTTGAATGCATCATTAGATTCTTAGAGGTGTTAATTGCACTTTTTTTATCACAAAACATAACAACAAGTTCTTTGATTTCTTGCTTCATACCTTCCAATAATTGTTTAAACCACACAATGTTTGAGCAATTTTCTATTGATGCAACATATTCAGCCTCTGCTGTGGATTGAGATGTACAATTTTTCTTTTTAGTTGTCCAAGAAACCAACCTTTTTCAAGAAAGAAAGCTCCTCCATTTGTGCTCTTCCTATCATCAGTATTTCTTGCCCAATCTGCATCAATGAACACCTTTAAATCTAATTTTCCTCCAAGTTTATACCATAATCCATATTCTTTAGTTCCTTTTAAGTATCTCATGATTCTTTTGATTGTCATCATGTGATTTTCTTTTAGTTTTTTTGAGAATCTTGATACAATTCCCACTACGAGTGCAATGTCTGGTCTTGTATGAACTACATATTGCAACTTTTCAATCATAGATCTATACAATATTTGATCTACTTCTTTAGATTCATCATCTTTGATAAGTTTCAATCCAATACATATAGGAGTCCCAACTTGTTTGCAGTCTTCCATACCAAACTTTTTCAGTATCTCCTTGATGTATTTAGCTTGAGGGATGTAGATACCATTCTTACTTTATTGAATTTGAAGACCAACAAAGAATTTGATCTCACCAAAAATTGACATTTCAAATTCCTTGTTCATTTGTTCTAAAAATTCTTTGCAAAGATCATCATTTCTTGTGAACAAAGTATCATCTACAAATATTTCCTACCAAAACAATCTTATTATCTAGTCCTTCCTTTATGTACAAACTACTATTATCATTAGTCCATTGAAAACCAATCTGAATAAGATAGTTATGCATTCTTTCATACCATGCTCTAGGGGCTTGTTTCAGAACATATAATGCTTTATGAAAATTTTAGACCAAATTTTCCTTGTCTAGATCAATAAAACCTTTAGGTTGTTCAATATAAACCTCCTCATCCAATATTCCATTGAAAAATGTTGACTTGACATCCATTTGATAGACATTGTATGCTTTAAATGCAACATATGCAAGTAAGGTTTTGACACCTTCCAATCTTGCAACAAGAGCAAAAGTTTCTCCATAGTCTACACCTTCTTCTTGAGAGTATCCTTTGCACACTAGTCTAGCTTTGTTCCTTGATACCTTACCATCTTCATTTAGTTTTTTTATGAATACCCACTTTGTTCCAATCACATTCTTGTCTTTTGGTCTAGGTACAAGAGTCCATGCTTTTTTTCTCTCTATCTGTTCTATATCTTCATTCATAGCTTCAATCCAACTTTCATTGTCTAGTGCATCTTTGACATTTCTAGGTTCAAAATCAGCAAGTAAACAAGTGCCTTTCAATTTACTTCTTTTCATTGTTCCTTCTAATTTGTCTCCAATGACTTGATCTGGTACATGATTCTTTTTGACATACTTGGCTAACACAGGCTCCTTGCTTTTTGAATGACTTCCATTGTTATCATTTTGCATCTCAACTTCTTGTCCTAGATCTTGTTGCTCGGGCTTAGTAGATGTTTATTTAGTAGTCTTTGTTTACAACTCAGGTTCTTGCAAGTCGGGAGGCACTAGCTCGATTTGAACTTCCTATAACTTGGTAACTAAAGACTCTGGAGTTGAGGATTCTTGAGTAACTGGTATACTTGGTACTATATCTGGTTCAATGTAAACAAATCTCCTATAGTCTTCAGGTAACCTTTTTCTTTCTTCTTCAAATTTTTTTGCAAACTCATCAACTTTCACATGTACACTTTCTATTACTTTGTGAGTAGACAGATTCAAACATATATATGCTTTACTTTTGCAAGAATATTCCAAAAATATTCCTTCATCACCCTTTACATCAAATTTACCTTTTCTAGATTCTTTCAAAATGTAATATTTTCTTCCAAATACTTTTAGGTAACTTACATTGGGTTTGTAGGCATACCATAATTCATAGGGAGTTTTGAATGAGTCCTTCTTCAGCTATACTTAGTTTAAGGTATGAACTGTAGTGCTGATAGCTTCCTACCAGTATTTGATAGCAATGCTCTTTTCAATCATTAGGGTTCTTGCATAGTCCATGATAGATCTGTTACTTCTTTCAGCTATTCCATTTTTTTCAGGCGTTCTTAGTGCTAAAACCTATCTTTTGATTCCTCTTTCAATGCAAAAGTTATTGAATTCATTTGAAATAAATTCACCACCTCTGTCAGATCTTAAACATTTTAGTCTTTTGCCTATTTCATTTTCAACCCTAGCCAAATACCATTTGAATTTTTTGAATGCATCTAATTTCTCTCTTAGGTACATGACAATCATCATTCTTAAATAATCATAAACAAAAAAAATGTAAAATTTCTCACAAATATAACTTTTAATGCCAATGGGTGCATAAAAATTAGTATGCACAATTTCTAGAACTTCTTCAGACTAATAGTTCTTGCTCTTGAAACTAGTTTTTCCCATTTTTCCAATTTGACAATTTTTGCAGGGACCAATCTCAGGTTTCTTGATGTTAGGAATGCCTCTTACTTTCTTAAATTGATTTATATTTACCAAGTTGTCAAAGGGTACATGACACAACCTTCTATGCCATAACTAGCTTTCTTTAATTTGACTATAAAACATGAACATTCACCAAGTTCAAGATAAAATAAGTTACCTTTTTTTTGAGTGCTTGATCCAATAAGCTTTCCTTTTCCATCCAACAATCTTGTTTTTCCATGCATAAATTCTACTTTGAATTCATTATTGAGTAGCTATGCCACACTTAAAAAATTATGCTTTAGTCCTTCTACCCAATATGCGTTATCACATACAAGTTCCTTGGTTAGTGAGATTCTTCCTTTTCTTTTTATACAAAAAGGTTCATTGTTACAAAATCTTACACTACCACCATCATAGTCTTGAAAGTGCTCAAACATAGTTTTATCACTAGTCATGTGATGAGAACAACCACTCTCTATGATCCATGTATCATTTCTACTCATGAGAAATAAGTGCCATTTCCTCATCATTATCAAACTCATCTTTCACAGTAATGTAAATAATTTCATCTTCTTCTTCATCATCAAAATCATTAGAACCTTTAGCTATAAAACATGTTTTCTTACCTTTATCTTTGAATGATTTGAAGTCTCTCTTGCCATTGTACTTGTGACCTTTCTTCTCATCCTTGTTTTTCTTATTTGGACACCTAGTAGCAATATATCCAATTTCTTCACAAGAAAAATAGATTAGACGAACCTTACCTTTGTATTTTCCTTTTCCTCTTGAATATTTTCTTGCTAGTAGAGCTTTAACAACTTCAAGATCACATTTGAACTCTATTTTGATTCTTCATCACTATCTGATTGAGGATCCTTTAGCTCTTTTCCCTTCTCTTTGAGTGAAATTTTGGCTTCAAATGTTGATTCAATGTTTTTGGCAGCTGGAACATAATTGTCATAGTTATCTAGCTCAAATGCAGTCAATCTTCCAACTATGGCTTCTAGATTTATCTTATGATCTGCTTGACATCTTTTTTCTTGAGTTCTAGAGACTCTGATTGCATAAATTGGAAGTGGAGTTCTAAGAACATTACTTATAACATTTCTCCTCCTTGATATCTCCTCTAGATGCTTTAATTGCATTAACACATGCTTTAACTCTTTCAACATATTTTGTAATGTTTTCATCCTCTCTCATCCTCATTTGATCAAATTATCCTCTTAGTCTTTTTGCTTTGGCTCTTCTTACATTATCATCTCTTCCATAAATTTCTTTCAACTTGTTCCACATTTCAAAGGCAGATTTACATTCCTTGATGTCATCAAATTCTTCATAACTCAGAGTAGATGCTATATATATATCATCATATTGTTGTGGGTCTTCTTTTCATCAATATCATTGACAGATAATGTACCAATAGGTTCTACATATTTTTCATCAAGGTACTTCAGTCCTGTATCTCCAATAGAAGCTAGATGAAGTCTCATCAACCCTTGCCATGCTAAGAAGTTGTCCCTTTTAAGTCCTGCAATTTCTCTCTTATAAGACATCCTAATCTTTGGCTTAGATCCTTGAAATCTTTTCCTAAAAGCACCAAGAGCTCTGATACCAATTGTTGGAATTATAGATGGAGTAACTGAGAGGGGGGGTGAATTAGTTATTGCAAAAGAATTCACAAATCCCTTAGATGTCTTAAAGATCTAGTTACTATTTATACTCAGTAAACAAATGCTTTAACTCGATAAGTTAAACTATTACTTTCTTTTCAACCATTCATGCATGTAACTAAAAACAAAGTGAACACAAGAGACACCAGATTTAACATTGAAACCCAATATGGGAAAAACCACCAAGTAACTAGCTACAATTTTTTCACTCTTATGAAGTGAGCCCTATTAGGAGCCAACCCTATTAAAGGTTACAATACACACTATTAGGTGTGACCTTGTTAAAGGATTTAATCACCATGTTAGGAGTAGCCTTGCTAGAGGTCTTTAAAACAATTCAATTGAACTATCACCTTGTGAGAGGATTTAGAAAATGGCTGTTAAACCAACTCTATTAAGAGATTTGAAATCACTGCTACAATGGTTAGAAAGCAACAATGAATTGACTTGAACAAGATGCAACTAAATTTGCTGGCTATAGGTCTCTATTCAGCTTCATTAGATCCTCCTTGATCAAATATGGTTCTACTACTCCTCAATGATCTCTGATCATTCTTCAAATTTTCTTCCATAATAATCAATCTTCATATCACATTAATTCCACACTCTTCCACAATTCACACACTTAGAATTCATAACTTGACTTCTTAATTATACTATTTAGAATGTCAAGTTAGCTCATTCACATGTTACATTTACCAATAAACCATGAATCAGTCAGCTACAAATATTACTCTAAAAAAATAAACGTTATTTCATAAAATAGTGAAATCCTTTGTTGGCTGACCCTACTTGGTAGATACTTATTCCAAAAATTTCTTGAGCTAACCTTCTTGACTTGGTTAACATTGCAATATCCTTAAAGTCCTTTGGCTATCAAGTTTACTCGATAAGAACTAAAATCCTTCATGAGAGCTCAATAAGAATTGTTTCTACCTCATTTTCTTAGATGATTGAGTTAGCTTAGTAAGAACTGCTTCTGTCACATTTTCTTTGATTACCGAGTGAGCTCGATAAGAATTGTTTCTGTTACATTTTCTTCAATTATTGAGTGAGCTCAGTAAGAACTAAATTTCTTTAATTACCTTGAAAGCTCGGTAATCAACTATCTACTGCAAACTATCTTTGCTAACCTTTTGGGCTCAGTAGACACTGTCTATTGCCTTGCTGACCTTTTGAGCTCAGTAGACATTGTCCTTTGCCTTGCTGACCTTATGAGCTCGGTGGACATTATCTAATGACTGATATGAAATTTGTGTGACATCAAATACAACACACAATTTCAACACCTTTCTTACATGTCATCAATGATATCCACATCGTACACTTGAGTGTAATTATACAAGCTCATTAGGTTATTTTGAGGCATCCTTGCCTAAATTCCATATACCATATGAAATAGGGCTACACCAATACATTTTTCCATAGTCACCCTATTAGCCCATATTGGTAGCTAGAACTTGGAATCCCATGAATTCTTGTTATCATCCAAGGTCCTCTTAATGAATTTTAATAAGCTTTTATTTGTGGATTCAACTTGTCCATTTCCTTATGGATGATAAGGAGAGGATGTTAATCTTGTAATTCCATATTTGTCACAAAATTTTATGAATCCCTTAGACTTGAAACACATTGCATTATCTATTATAATTCTCTAAGGACAACCAAATCTTGAAATAATGTTATTTAGCAAGAAATTGTTGATAAATTTACTAATTTCATTTCTTGTAGGGACTACCTCCACCCATTTTGTGAAATAGTTAGTAGAAATTAAGATCTAGGAATAGCTTGTGCTAGATTTAGGAGAAATCTCACCTATGAAATTCATATCCCATTTCTAAAATGGAGCTTGAACCTCAACTAACTTTAGTGGAGTATTACCTAAGAACTTCAATTTTCTAGCAAACCTTTGACAAGCATCACATTTCCTTACCATAATTTGAGCATCTTTAAAAAGGGATGGCCACCAAAATCCCAATTTCATTACCTTTGTGTGTAGTGTTCTTGGCCATGTAATTCCCTCCACAAACTCCAATGTACATTTCATTTAACACTTCTTTTGATCTTTCTTGGTCAACACATTTTAATAGTATTCCATCAAAATTTCTCCACCATAAATTGTTATTGTCAATGATATACTCGATGGCTTGTAACTTAGTATTTTTCTTCTTATTTTTAGTAAAATGGAAAGGAGCTTCCATGTGTTGTAGATAATGGATAACATTAGCATACACCTCACAATGATCTATGTTACATAAATAAGATCCGAGGTCATCAACTACCATATTTATCTGATTAGCATCTAGATTAAACTGAGCCATAAGTTTAGCTAGTCTTTGAACTCTTACTAGTTTTCTTATCTATATTTCAATGATAAATTCTTGGATCCTATTAATCCATCTACATCTTCTCCTTGACACTTCTTGTTGAGAAAATATGTCCTCTACAATAGAACTTGGTACAAATGAAATGATAATGACACCTACAAAATAACTTCTAAAAGCATTAATAGCCTTTACTAAAGCATATACCTTCTCATTTATCTCATATTTAAGTCTGGTAGATTGTAATGATTTGCTGAAGAATGAAATTGGCTATTCATATCCTTCTTCATTATTCTGCATCAAGACTACAACTACAGTATGGAAATATGAAAAAGAGAAGATGTGCATCGGTTTTGTGTAGTCTAGAGTCCTAAGGACCAGGGCATTTTTTATTGTAGTTTTAATGTCTTGAAATGCTTGTGAAGGTTCACCATCCCAATTAATAGTAGCACATTTCTTAAGCATTTTTAAAATAGGTCTACTAATCTTAGCAAAGTTAGTAACAAATCTCCTCAAAAAGTTAACTTGCCCAAAGAAAGATTATATTCCCTTCACATTCCTAGGCCTAAGAACCTTATTAATATTTGCCACTTTTTTAGAGTCTATCCTTAATCCATCCTCTAATACTCTATGTACCAATAGGTTTCCTTTGGTTACCTCAAATGTACATTTCTTAGGATTTAGTGACACTCCATATTTCAATGCTTTAATAAAAATCTTCTCCAAATTCCTACAGTGGTCATCAGCCTTTTTGGAATAAGCTATGAGATCATCTTGGTATACAACCATAAACTTATTGATGTACTCATAGAAAGCTATATCCATAGCCGTTTGAAAAGTGGCACTAGCATTAATCAATCCAAAAGGAATTCTCACATATACAAAAGTTCCCCAAGGAGTTGTAAATGTTGTCTTAAACTACTCTTCTTCTTTAACCAAGACTTGGTTATACCCTAACAAGCCATCCATCATAGATGCAATTTTGAACCTAGTTACTTGTTACAAAATAGCTTCCATGCTTGGAAACCAATAATTATCTTTTAAGGAAGCAATATTCAAATTTCTAAAATCCACACACAATTTGATATCTCCATTCTTTTTCCTAATAGGTACTATATTTGAGACCCAAGTGGAATGTCTAATAGGTTTAATTATCCCTCCATCCCTTAACTTCATCAATTACTCTTGCATTTTAGGAGCTAGGGTGTGATTGACTATGTTGGAGCTCAAAATTGCATTCTCATTTTGAGCATCCATTTCAAATTTTGAATCAATCAAGCAACTTTTCCCCTCTAAATGCCCATTAATCAAATCAATCACATGCACATCACTTATACTAAAGTCTATTTGCAAATTGATCTTCTTGGCTAGATCACACTACAATGTTCTAAGTGAAAAATTTTGTGAGACAGAGACCTAGGAAAAATGGTCATACCCCTATTTATTTCTCTTGTAGAGATGTTGCATTAGAAATGTCTCTCGAAGCCCACCCATACCCATTAGGGCTAAGACATGAACTACAGGTTGCAGGGGAGAAGGTAGAATTTCTTGTGGGCAATCCATCCCACTATTGTAAGATAAAAGGCGACAAGGAAAATTTTATGGGCATCAGATTCATCAGCCCCTTTTTCATTTTATAGATGGTGTCAGGAAGGATGCTTTTTCTATTCTTGCTAGCTTTTCCTATGCCTATCAACCACTACCATATTCGTTAATGAATAACCAAGATAAAACCACTAGCATGCCTTTGTCAGTAACTTCAGTGGGTCTAGAAGTAATAGGTACTCACTTGGTGTAGTTAAGGAATATGTGAGGTGAGTCTTCTATTGGAATTGAGGAATCACCTCAACTTTCAACCTCACTAAGTGAACATGCATTGTCTTTATCAATGGACATTGGAAGATCAATTGTAGCTATTGAGAACCCATGGAAGCTGCATGAATAAAGAAGACATCATCTATTAAAACCCAAAACCCATGCCAAATGAGCATCCAACTAGAATAGGGGAAAAATGAAAAAAGAAAGAAAGAAGGTAGAGCCTCACGTGTGACTAGTCCATGCCATGAGCAAGGAATAGGGAAGAATATATCAAAATGCTATATCCCATATCTACTATGTGGATTGGTCTTTTGATCTTTATATACAATTTTACACTTTAAGTATAATGTCTTAAGACAAGTGTTTCTTTTGCAAGTAGCAAGTGCTCATGCACAAGTGGGCCCATGGTCGATCAAAGAAAAAAAAATTTTGAACAAACATGCATGTTAGTAGGATCACATCAGCACTGTGAGGCTATCAAAAATGTTCAAAATCTAGCTAGTTGCTATGTCACTAGTCAAAAAATCCAAGGTTTTATGGCTAGCCAGGTAGCGAGTTGCCAGAAAACCTTCAAATCCTATGAGAGTCAAAATGTAATGTGGAACTAGTTGGCTGTGACATGGTGTTGAGGTGGTGATGATGTGGTATTAGTGAGTAGGATGAGTTTGCTAAAAAAGTTGCTAAAACCTAGTGGACACCATGTCACCATCGAAAAAGTTGAGAAACTCTAGCAAGCGACTTGGAAACTTGCTAGAAATTCCTAGAATCTAGTAAGGCAGTGATGGATCTTGTGTGGAGATGATGTTGTAGCATTAGCAAGTTACTGAATGACAAGTGGCTATCCAAGAACAAATCAAAGGAGGACAATTGGCAAGTAGACTATGGATAAGATGCTAACATGGAATCAAGTAAACAAGATCATGATATGTGGCAGATATTGTGGTTCTTGCTATGTCGCTAAAGGAAAGATGCAGGGAAATTAGTATAGTGACATAGCGAGTGCCTAGGTGGAGGGGTTAGCTGGAAGTGAGGTGGCACCAAGCGAGTGCTTCAAGATGTATTTACCAAATGCCACAATGTGTCTAGATCAATGGATGGTGCAATTCTACAAGAAGAAGATGTTCACTAGTTAAACAAAGTAGGAATGCATCCATGTGACACATGGCATCAAGCTCGGAGCAAATTGTGATGTGGTAGATGATGCAGATTGAGTGACTAATTAGGAAGCACCATGTGGTGCTTGTTCAAACAAAGGTTAACCTTGGAATTGGAGGCTAGCAAAAAAAAAATTATTCTAAAATCTCATTTGAAAATTATTTTCTCAAATGGGTATGCTACGTCAAAAATTTTAAATTCAAAAAGGCTTTTGATCTAAAGTTTGAACTTTAGGTTATTTTAAATTTTTAAAATTTTAAATTCAAGGTTGCAGATAGACTTGAGTTTCATACTAAAGGGGGGAATTTTCAAACAAAGATTTAAGAGGTTTCTGGTAAGCTAAATATGTGATGTTATATATCGCCAAAGCTGGGAAAATTTGAACTTTCCAATTTTGAGGTCAATTTTTGCATAGAAAGCAGTCTGTTTAGGATATTCAAGGTTTTCTCTTAGGTTACCAATTTGTAACGGTATTTAGGTAATGAAGTTTAGAACTATTTCATAACATAGAAATGACCTGAATATCAATAAAAGATAGTGAAGATGAAGTTAAGGTCAAATTTTGATCACATTAACTCCTCAAAATTTACCAATATTTTCATGGAGCAGATTAGATTTTGACAAGAAAAAGGGTTTCATCATTAAACAGAAGATATTTTCAAATCAGTTACAAAGAAATGATGAAACTAAATTAGATCAAAATGGGAGAAGAAAGAGAGAGGTTATTTAGTTGCAACTGATTGAATTCCAAGTGGACACATGTCAAGCATAGATTAGATCTAGGAATTCATCTTCTGCTATATCTTTCTTTCTTTCATCCATTGTAAGGGTTGGTAGTTTTCTCTGGGTAATACCAAAAGGGTTCCAATTTTTCATTGTTAGACCATTTGTGGTTCCAATTTTTGGAGAAAAAAACCACTCACTGCTATGATACCACATTTTGGTTCTTGTTTTTGATGTGTTCCCATGACTGTGAAACCATTTTCTTCAACATTTTCTCTCTTGTGTGAAAAACATTAGGAAGGATAACCTAGATAGTTTAGATCTATTAAGTGTTTTCTATATTTTCATTTCATGCATATGAATGTATAATTTCAAGGAAATTAATACAAAGAACAACAGATGGTTGAGTTTCATCTTGAATCTTATCTCCTTCATTAGTGATCTTAAATATTTTATAATCTTTGACATAGAGCTTAGGATTGAGTTTTAGTCCCTTAAGGTTGTATGTTATTTCATTATTGCCTATGACTCAAAGGGTTATGTAAATGCTTCAGGGAAATCAATAGGGTTGTAAAGTTACTGATCGGGATATTATGTAAGAATGAGGTTTAAATTAAGCATTGATGTCTATTTCCAAGTTGAATAGATAGATAAGATATCTAAAGATACAAATATGTCTTAGATATTCATATGTATGTTTGTGATTGATGGATTTTCCCAATGGTTAAGGCACTAATCATTTATAGGATCATTAAGTCTTATTATTACATATAAGGGGTCTACTAAAATCAACATTATTAATCAAACATATTTTACCCTTTTATGTTGAAGAGTTATCAAAGTTTAACCCTCACTCAGCTTGTGCATTTCATAGAGTTATAATTAGCCACTGCACTTCTTTGTTACTACATAAGGCTTTAGGATATATAAGGGGTTTTCATCTACTTAATAGATTTAGGCATATGTTTTTGCACTAGTATAGTATCATTGAATCAGAGGTCCACCCGCCTAGATCTTGTAGATTTTGAAGTAGAAGAAGGGTCTAGTCTTATAGTTGGTCTGATGTCTAAAATGGCATGTTGAAAATGGGAGTTAGCTGCCCCTAGATATGTCATATTCTCATTGGGATAATTGAAAACCCTCCAGCATTCTAAAACACCAACAAAATGGTGACTTTACTAGGGAGTTGTATTGAATCTAAATGGTAGACAAACCTTGAGAATTTGAAGAAGATTCAATACAATAGGAAGGATATGGTACATCAGAGGGGCATGTGAGGTGTTTACCATTTCTTTGTTGATGTTTTATGTTCCTCATTGAAGCTTTATTCATGGATAGTAGCATGTTGTGAAATTGGATGTAAATTGTGTTCTATGACTATTATAGGTCTATCTTCAATCAATTCAGTTTTAGCAAGTGTCGTTGAGAAAGTTCAAAGTCAAGAATTGATTTATAATGTGTAAATTATTTTTAAGATGATAATGATCTGCAAGTTTCTCCTATATTGAAGGTCTAGTTCAGATTTTTCAAGTGACAAATTATGTTTTGTTTCTCACATAAGTGAGTGGCAACTCTCAAATCTCTTTACCAGTATGGTCCTAGTTTGATTCTTATTGCAAAATTTGAAAGATTTTTAGTTGTATGGGCAGATCTAAAACTATTGATAGTCTTTGGAAATGAATTTTAAATTCTTGATAAGTTTTTAAGTGTTGTTTGCAATTTTTTGTTATAAGAAATTGAAGTGTAAAAAGTGAATCACAGTAGTGATCTCTTTATCCTCCTTAAAGGAGTTGGCAACTCTAAAATGTTTTGACTAGTGGTGTGAAGGAATTTTAGTCTTACACCTATGCCAAATTAGTAGATCAAAGTTTACCATCAGCACTTGAGGTATTTTGGTTTTCATGTTTTCTTTTCATGGAAGTCAAATGTTAAGAACGTGGTAGTCTCTATTCAGTGATTTTCAGCACTAGAAGGAAGAGGTAGAAATTTTGTTTTATAATGGAGTTAGATCTCAGATCTAAGATTAGTTTGCAAAATTTTGAGAGTTTAGAAACTATGAATAATAACATAGCTATGATAAATAATACAGTCTACAAAAGGATTGTCGATCTTATAAGAATTGAGGTAGGAAATACTCAAGGTTTAAATGTTGAACAATGTTATTTAAGGCTTAAATCAATAATCAGTAAGATGCCTTTTCATTATAGACCTAAGGAATCTTCCCTGCGTAGTGTTTTCCTTGATCTTCTAGTACCCAATTCAGTCAATTGGCCAGCACCTATAAGATTACAAAGGTTTTTACAAATTGAAAGATTCATTCAAGATATGGAAAGTGGTGATTATAGATTTCATGTTATTTCTTCAAATGATAATAATGAGTATGCTGAAGGGCAAGGTAGTAATGAATCTATATATAAAGATAATCTATCTTCTGAATGTGAAGAGAAGGATTCAAATGCAAGTTAATCAAGTAATTGCAATCAGCATAAGGAAGATGGATATGAAAGTGAAAACAAACTTGGTTATGATAAATATGAAGTTGAGGAATTATATAACAGTAGTAAAGGCAGTGATTGCTATGATTAGAGTGAATGTTGTAACAATTTTGACTATCCAGATTTTTATACTAATGATCTTGCTATTGTAAGCTCTTCATGTTATTCGGATAATAATCACAGCTGGGAGAAGATTTGTGAGGTAGTCTTCTTGAGCCTTGATAAAATCTATGTTTTGTTGACTCGTGATTTTGAAAAGCATGTAAGTGTCTCTAAGGATCTTCATATTTTCCATCATAATGTTTCTTCATTCAGTTAAGTTAGTTCCCCAAAGTTTGATGTAGAAAGAGATGTGGAATCTGAACAATCCTTATCAAATTTTGGAGGTGTAGATGACAATACCTCAAATGTCTTTGCACATGACGATTTGTTGGATGCAGAGCATGTTAGTGAAGGGAAGTTTAATACTATTTAAAATTCTTATCATGTTGATCTTGCAAAAAAATGTTTTGATGTTTCATGTGATGAAGAGGAAAATAGTGAAATTTGTCAATCTGAATATGGATTTTCTTTATATGCTGATAATTCTTGCAGAGATAAGTTCAAGGTTTATTCCAAATTTTAGTTAGATGAAGAAAATGATTATGATCAGCATAGTTTAGACCAGAACTTTCAGAATGAATTTTCAATTTTGGTGACTAATCAGTTGTTTGAAGAATGTGAAGAGGTTCCAGTAAAGGATAAATCTTATTTAGTGAATGACATGACTACAAGTAGGCAACAATTAGATTTCACATATTGTTTGTAGTTGGAGACACAAGGTGAGTTGCAAGTTTTTGGTAGATGCAACTTGGTGAATGGTGTAGAATATGAAATTTTTGTGTTTTCGACCAACATGCATGAATCATTGTTGGATTTTGATTCTCAATTTAGTTTGTATAATCAAGAGCATGCTGATATACATTTTCTTAGTGAGCATGATGTAGAAGTTAATGCTTATTTGTATATGCACTATGAGAATGAAGAGAAATATTTCATTTTGCCAAGTAATATGATCCAAGATGCTAATTTAATTGGTAAAAATGAGAATGATAACTTTAGCTGACCTCAAGAAAATGTCAATGAAAATTAGGTGTATGATAGAGGTAAGATGTTTTGAAAGTTTGGTGGCCTTGGGTCATCACATGGACATAGTTAGTGTAGTTTTCCTACATTCAATAAAGTTGTTCAAGAAAAGTTTTTGGGAATGGTCTACTTCTTCAAAAGATCTAAAATCTTGCCATGCCTGCAAGGGACATGCATCCCTAGATAGAGCCACTATTGGCACTCAAAATTGCATTCTCATTTTGAGTGTCCATTTCAAATTTTAAATCAATCAAGCAACTTTTCCCCTCTAAATTCCCATTAATCAAATTAGTCACAAGCGCGTCACTTATACTAAACTCTATTTGCAAATTGATCTACTTGGCTAGATCACATTGCAATGTTCCAAGTGAACAATTTTGTGAGATAGAATCCCAAATAAAATGGTCATACCTTTGTTTATTTCTCTTGTAGAGATTTTGCATTAGAAATGTCTCTCCAAGCCTATCCATACCCACCATGGCTATGACATAATCTAAAAGTTATAGGGGAGGAGGTAGAATTTCTTGTGAGCAATCTGTCCCACTGTTGTAAGATAAAAGGCAACAAGGAAAATTTTTATGGGTATCAGATTCATCAGTCCCTTTTTCATTTTATAGATGGTGTCAAGGAGGATGCTTTTTCTATTCTCACCAACTTTTCTTGTGCCTACCAACCGCTGCCATCTTTATTAATGAATATCCAATATAAAACCACTGGCATGCCTTTAGCAGTAACTTCAGTGGGTCAAGAAGAAACATGTACTCACTTGGTGCAGTTAAGGAATATGTGAGGTGATTCTTCTATTGGAATTGAGGAATCAACTCAACTTTCAACCTCCCTATGTGAACATGCATTGTCTTTACCAGTGGAGATTGGAAGATTAATTGCAACTGTTGAGAACCCATGGAAGCCACATGAATAAAGAAGACATTAGCAAGTAAAAAGAAAAACCCACGCCAGATAAGCATTCGTCTAGAACAAGGGAAAAATCTATTTTTTTTTTTTTAAGGCAGAGCCTCACACTAGCAAGAAAATAAAGCAGCCTCATGCATGAGCAATCCTCACCATGAGCAAGGCATAGGGAAGAATATGTCAAAATTCTATATCTCACATCTGCTATGTGGATTGATCTTTTGATCTTTATATACAATTTTACACTTTAAGTATAATGTCTTAAGACAAGCAATGCTTTTGGAAGTAGCAAGTGCTCATGTGCAGGTGGACCTATGGTTCGCCAAAGACAATTTTTTTTTGAAAAAACATTCATATTAACAGGATGCAGTTAGCACTATGAAGCTACTAGAAAGGTTGTAAATCTGGCTATTCACTATGTTTCTAGGTAGAAAATCCAAGGTTTTCTAGCTTGCAAGGTAGTGAGCTGCCAAAAAACCTCCAAAATCCTATGAGCTGAAATGCAACATGGGACTAGTTGGTTGTGACATAGCGCTAAGGTGGCAATGATGTGGTATCAATGAGCAGGATGAGTTCATTGGAAAAGTTGTCAGAATCTGGTGGTCACCATGTCGCCACCAAAAAAGTTAAGAAATTCTAGCAAGTGACTTGGCAACTTGCTTGAAATTTCTAGAATCCGATAGGACAGTGATGGATCCTATGTGGAGATGATGTGGTAGTGTCAGCAAGTTTTTGAACAACAAGTGGCAGCCCAAGAACAAATCAAAGGAGAAAATTTGGTGAGTAGACTATGGATAAGATGTTGACATGGAATGAAGTGAATGAGATCATGATACATGGCAGATCATGTGGTTCTCGCTAGATCGCTAAAGAAAAGATGCAAGGAAGTTAGTACAGTGACATAGCGAGTGCGTAGGTGGCGGGGCCAACTAGAAGTGAGTTGTTGCCAAGCAAGCACTTCAAGATGTATTTACTAGATGCCACAACATCTCTAGATTGATAGATGGTGCAATTCTATAGGAAGAAGATGCTCGTCGATTAAACAAAGAAGGAATGCGGGCATGTGACACATGGCATCGAGCGTAGAGTAGATGGTAATGTGGTAGATGATGTAGATTGAGTTACTAATCAAGAAGCACCATGTGGCACTTGGTCAAACAAAGGTTGACCCCAGAATTAGAGGCTAGCAGAAAATAAAATAATTCTAAAATCTCATTTTAAAATTATTTTCTCAAATGGGTATGCTACATCAGACATATTAAATTTAGAAAGGCTTTTGATCTAAAGTTTAAACTTTAGGTTATTTTAAAATTTTGAATTTTTAAATTCAAAGTTGCAGACAAACTTGAGTTTCATACTAAAGGGGGACATTTTCAAATGAAGACTTAGGAGGTTTTTGGTAAGCTAAATATGCGATGTTATATATCATCTGAACTGGGAGAATCAAAAATTTTTGATTTTGATGTTAAATTTTACATAGAAAGTAGTTTGTTCAGGCTATTCAAGGTTTTCTCTCAGGTTTCCAATTTGTAACTGTATTTAGGTAATGAAGTTTAGAACTATTTCATAACATAGAAATGACCTAAATATAAATAAAAGATAGTGAAGATGTAGTTAGGGTTAAATTTTGATCACATTCACTCAGTAAAACCTCAAATTTTACCAGCATTTTCTTGAAGCAGATCAGCATTTGACAAGAAAAAGGGTTTTCATCATTAAATAGAAGATATTTTCAAATCAGTTACAAAGAAATGAAACTAAATCAGATCAAAATGGGAGAAGAAACAGAGAGGTTGTTCAACTGAAGAAGATTGAATTCCAAGTGGACACATGTCAGGCATAGATTAGATCTAGGAATTCATCTTCTCCTATATCTTTCTTTCTTTCATCCATTGTAAGGGTTGGCAGTTTTCTCTAGGTAATACCAACAGGGTTCTAGTTTTTCACTATTAGACCATTCACTGTTATGATACTAGGTTTTGGTTCCAATTTTTGATGTGTTTCCATGACTGTGAAACCATTTTCTTTAGTATATTCTCTCTTGTATGAACAACATTAGGAAGGATAACCCAGATAGTTCATATCAGTTAGGTATTTTTTTTTATTTCATTTCATGCATATGAATGTATAATTTCAATGAAATTAATGCAAAGAATAGAAAATAGTTGAGTTTCATCTTGAATCTTGTCTCCTTCATTAGTGATCTTCAATGTTTTATAATCTTTGTCATAGAGCTTAAGTTGTATTTGTAGTTCCTTAAGGCTATATGTTATTTCATTGTTGCTTATGACTCAAAGGGTTTTGTAAATGCTTCAGAGAAATCAATAGGTTTGTGAGGGTACTGATGGGGATATGATGTAAGAATGAGGTTTAAATTGAACATTGATGTCTATTTACAAGTTGAATAGATAGATCATATATCTGAAGATACACATATGTCTTAGATATTCATATGTATGTTTGTGATTCATGGATTTTCCCAATGGTTAAGGCACTAATCATTTATAGGATCATTAGGTCTTATTGCTACATATGAGGGTACTTCTGAAATCAACATTATTAATCAAACATATTTTACCGTTTTATGTTGAAGAGCTATCAAAGTTTAACCCTCACTCAGGTTGTGCATTTCATAGAGTTGTAATTAGCTACTACACTTCTTTGTTACTGCATAAGGCTTTAGGAGATATAAGGGGTTTTCATATGCTTCATAGATTCAGGGATATGTTTTTGCACTGGTATGGTGTCAATTGAATCTAAGGTCTGCCCACCTAGGTCTTGTAGAGCGTGAAGTAGAAGAAGAGTCTAGCCTTATAGTTGGCCTGGTGTTTTAAATGGCATGTTGAAAATGGTAGTTATCTACCCATAGATATGTCATATTCTCATTGGGATAATTGAAAAACCTCCAGCATTTTCAAACACCAATAGACTGGTCTCTATTTCTACATAAAAGGTTTTACATTCTCCTTCAATGGTATGACTTGTTAAAAAAGATCTTCTCTATAGGCCTTTAGGTCATCATATGACCATGCAAAAACATGTCTATATTTTCTCATTAGGTCAATCAAAGGCTTTCTAATTTTTGGTTACAAATTCTTACCATTATAAACTATTTTAGGGGTCTCATTAGTACTCAAATTTATCTCTTCTAGCTCTTAAGGTTTATAATCTTTAACTCTAGGCCTTACCCTATCTTGGTTATCAAACATGTTCTCCAAAACAACTAAACCTTTAGGTAATTTATTAGTCTCTAATTGTATGACCTCTTGACCAAAGATTGTTTCCTTCCCATCTATGGTTTCAACCAAATCACTATAGTCCAATTCTTGACCATGATATTTATCTTTATTCAACAATAAATTCACAATGTCTTTGTCATCTTCAAATACTTGCCAATGTTCAATATTATCAAGTATTGAGGATTTATTCTGGACCTCAATCTATGAAACTCCTGCAAATGATACCTCCTATGGTTTAATTGCTACATTTGGTAATAGGCTAGCCATCTTATTTTGACTCCTATCTCTCCATGATATACCAAATGCATTGAAAAATTCAATCTGATCCCAAAGAACATTTCTATATTGATTTAATTATTTATTCTTACAAGCATATGTTTCCTTTATCTATGAAATAACCAATTCTAAATACCTATAGCATGCAACTTTCAATCCTAACAATAGGGCTTCATATTCAGCTATATTTTTAGTGCATGAAAAATTTAGGGTAAAAGGAGTACTTAGAAGTGTTCTTCTTAGGAGAAACAAAAACTACCCTTGCCCCTACACCTTCTTTAGAACTGAACCCATCAAAGAACATGGTCCATAATATTGGTGAATCCATACAACACTCAATTTCATGTTCAATATCAACATGCAACTTCTCTACTTCATGGATAATTAACTAAACTCTAAATGCATTCACATTTGTTTCTAAAAAATGAGTAGCATCTTTGTCAATTTCTTCTTCTAAAATATGACCAGCCCTTGCTCTCTATCTACTTTAATGTCCTTATCTCCTATGTGAAAAGTTTCATAAGTTAGGTCACATTGCAGGCTACCTCCCATAGTAGCACTCCATTTTGTAGAGAGAAACATACCATAGTGTGGAGGAATATCAAATACAAGAGAAACATACCATAGTGTGGAGGAATATCAAATACAAGACTAACATATTCAACTCTACTTTAGGATATGCAACTAGCTTAAATATTAGAACATTAATAGTACCTATAATTGGGACCTCTCTACCATCCATACCTCTACACCTTCCTTTCTTAATATCTACTTTAAACCCTAGGGCTTCCATTATTTTGGAAGGAATGATGGTGTTAGAAGCTCCTAAATCTATCATGCAATTTTTTATGGTTTTTCCTTTTATAATCAGACAGAAAAAATGGGTCAATATCTTCTATATATGGTACTGATGAATCATCCAAGAACATTTGATGAATTTAAGACATAATACCACTATCTTTTGCTACCAATGGGGTTTGCTAAATAACATTTCTTCTATATTATTATTTTTTCATATGCCTTCCAACCATGACAAGGTTTTGTTCTTATGTTCTTCAATTCTAAACAATTTAGGCAAGGGTACTTTAATAGTAATTTGTGACAACATAGATATCATGTCAATAGGATTAGACATAGTGGGTTTCAAAATCATAGCTAGAGTAGGAACCTTTTGAACAATAGGCACTATCATTTATTTAATGATATCAAATATTGATTCCTTTTCTTGCACAATTGCTTTTGTTGTCTCAATTGTTTGGAATTGAACATTCTTCTTAGGTTCCCAGTTCTTGGTTTTGATATCTTTAAATTTTACTATCTCTACATTAGCCTCCTTATTTTCATCCTTCATCTTGTGTGTGATATCCTTAGGAAATATACCAAAAGGTTTCTCAACAACATTATTCACAATTTTTTTTTCTCTAATTATAATTGCTATGTACTTGGGAGATCATTTCTGTAGTGATACTCTTGATCTCCTCTTTAGAGGGCATTCTCAAGTTTACAAGGCCAACCTTAGAGGATGTAACACACACTTGATCTTCATCATACCCTTCATTATCTGAGAATACTTGTTGATGATGTAACTGATAAGTAATTTTCTTATTCTCAAGATCACTTTTTGTTTCTTCCAAATTAGAATCCACACATTCATTGCACATACTCACCATATTACAGCTTGCATCATCATGGCTTTTTTCTTCTTCCTCCTTATTTTGTGCACTATGATCTAAAAAAAATGAATAAGAAACTACACAATACTTTGAAGAGTGAGGTGATCAAAAAATGATACACTATGGCACATTATCATTCATATTAATAGAACATCTTTGTAGAGGATTTGGTGTACCCTTATCTTTTACATTCTGAATCTAGTTAGGAATTGGCTTTCCATCCTTCCATTCAGTGGTATAAGGGTAGTTTTACATTCTAGGTTGTCTATCAAAATTTTTATTGTTCACAGGGGCCTTCTCACCAACACTTGGCTTATGTGTGTTGAAAGTAGTTTGGTTCATCTTTTTTAACAATTCTAACACCTGACCTATTGTGAGTTCTTCAAGCTTCTTACCTACAGGGGTTTTATCAACTTCCCTTTTGTTGTTATTCATTGGATTAAATAATTTTGGATAATATCTCCTACCAAGTTTGCTAGATACTTTTCTATTATTTTCAATCCTCACTACAATCTTATAAGCATCTCTCAAAGTTTTAGTATCTTTATCCCTTAATTGGTAAGCCATCTTGCTATCAAAAGTATTAAAATAGGTTGTTAGAGAAATATTCTCATTCAACCTCATGACTTCAAACAATTTGTACATACGCTTTTGGAATCTTATGTTGAAATCAAATGTAGATTTATTAGGGCTCTTTTTTATGTTATTGAAGTCATTCAACATAAACCCAACACTAGTATTATCTCCATACTGCTCTTTGAACAATTTCTCCAAATCACTCCATGAACTAATATTTTCATTAAGTAATCATCTAAACCAATCCCTTGCAGCTTCAACTAGTGAATGAACAAATAACTTCATTATGACATCCTCATGCTCAACTTCAAAGTCATTTAGCATATCTATGAAAACTCCTAAATGCTCCTCATGAGTAATAGAATTATTTCAAGAGAACTTAACAACATTATGTCTTAAGTCAAAACACCAGGAATAGCTACAAATGACATTTGCCTATACTTTTCCATGTAAATGGGCATCTTCTAAAAACTAGCAACATTCAAGGTGCTTACTACATTAACATGGTTGAGAAGAACACTTTGAGATTGTTGAGGTTGGACAACAAGGGCTTGATTACTAATGGTGGATGATGAGATTGGGGTAGATTGAGATATTCCCTAAACTAAAATTACTGGTCCACAAATCGATACATAAGTTGAAGCTAGGGTATAAATTTTTTTCCATGAAGCCAAAGCAAAATTAGATTTTGTGAACTAGATTTTCTCCTTGTTTATGTGGCTTAAGCTTCATTCTCAACCTTCTCAAGTTAGTTTTCAAGATCTTCCTTCTCCTTTATAGCCTTCTCAAGATCTAGATCAAACTTTGACATGGGAGGTTTTATGGATTTTCTTTGTATGGCTTGGGGTTCATTTATTTGGATTTCTATGGCTTTGGCCTTTCCTATATCTGTAACTTTCATAGTAGGTTCTATAGGATCTACTTTTATATGCTTAGAAACTTGGACTTGAGTAATGACAAGTTCTTGCTTTTGGGTTAGGATTTTTTCTTGTTCTTGAACTTTAGTTCTTAGACTGTCTATATCTCCAAAGACATCAACATGAAGGATTGAAGCTATTTATTCTAACTTCTTATTTTGTTATTTTAAGGTACCCATCCTTCTAAGAAGATTATCTCTTTCCACTATATAATCTAGGGTGGCTTGCTCTCTTTCCTTTTCCAGATGAATACACTTAACTTCTTCCTCAATAAACCATTTCTTCAAAATTCCTATTTTTTATCATAATTTTCTAGGATGTACAGAAGTGGCTTTTGAATCAGTAGGGTCATCTAGGTCTATAATAATAGGTTACATGTATGGAACCACTCTAGGGTTATAAGGATCTTCAAATTGACTCCTAAGTCCTAGTCTATGATCATCTTAGTTATTAGATCTAGTCTAGGGGATGCATTCCCTACTAGTGACATACCCTTGCCTTCATATGTTCTTTCATCTAGTAATGGGGTGATAAATATTAATCCTAAGAGTCTCATTGTTTCTAATTTAGAGCTAAGTGAAGAAGACTCTCTCCTTACCACTGGTTGGTATTGAGAATTAATTGATACACTACCTCTTGGCTTCTAGGTAGGATTTGGGTCTACCTTTTTATTATTTAGGTTCTTCTTACGACCTTAAGGTAAGTAAGTATACTTTGGTACATCAGGATTGGCTCTTGTGTAAGCTTTGGTGTTTTTTCTCTTCTCAACCATATTTACTATTTATTAAATAAGCACTAGCTTCTAAACCTTGAATAAGTCACCACCCTATTCTAGGGAAAATAAAATAATTACAATTACTCTAGAAAACAAGGAAAAGACACAAGCTGATATGGAAATATCTAACACACAGATGGACCAATCACTATGATCATAAGATTGTGACTCTTGCTTGACAGATGAAACACTTGGAAGGGTTGAATACATCAGTGAAACTTTGTGGCATTTGGTTTTATTTTTCTCTTTTTTTTTAATTCTCAAGGTTTGTTACTTAAATATACCGATTACAACCACAAGCAATACAAAAAAATTGACACATGTGTACACAATAGGACCAAAGAAACTACAGTACTTCTCACACATGTGTTGGACAACTCCATAGTAGAGTCACAATTTTGTTGGTGTTTCAAACTACTGAACAACAAAATTCTCAATACCAAGGTGATAATGCTCACATAATTTGAGAGTTAGCTACTCCCTTTTAACAATTATATGTGTAAACTAGTTGGAACCAACTTTGACAAAAAAAATATTGGCTTTCTATTGTTTACTCTCTATAGAACCAAGGTGGGTTTACTTTGGGGATGATTTAAATGTATATTGTCATATAAGAATCATATTAGTTTCATTCTAATTCTCATCCTCTATCTTTAGAAACATACACATTTTATTCATTTCTTGACATTCTTTGATTCATATACATCCCTCATAAGTAGATTTGGTCACAATTCTCCATGAGTTTACAAATATTTCTGGAAATAGTAGTTACCTAAGACTCAAAAATTAGATATAAATGAGTACTAACCAGTGTTTATAACCTTGAACAAAGTGGAATGAAAATGATTTTAATTTTAGACTTGATTTCTTCTTCATGAGCTACCTATCTATAGACTAGATTAATAAGATCAGTGGCTATTCTATTAGGATTCAGAGTCTACTCCAATTTATAGATCTGATTTGTTGCCTTACAACAAATATTATTAGTAATTCTCACTGAAATTCATTCTTATATACATCCTTTCTATTAACATAGAAATTCCATCAAATTCACTAAAGCCTTTACTTAATTCATTTAATTAATAGCAATAATTAATTGACATACAACCTAAGTGAATTGCATTCAATTGGACAAGCTTTACTCACACAATATCAGAATAACTAGGTAATAACAAGGGAGACAAAATTCAATGAGAACAAATATGGAGATAGCTCAATTTTGTATTATTTTTCATTGAAAATTATATAGAATTGTATTAAAAACTTAGAATGCCTCTAGAAAGACACAAGGATCATATGAATCAATGTATTCTTAGGGAAATTTACATAGAAGATACATCATCAAGTTTTTTTACAATGATTGGACTAAAATATACTTAGTATAAAGCTAAAAATTGCATTAGAAATTGAACCCATTCTCTAGCCTTGGAATCTCACATATATAGTGTGAGATGCAACAAGATTTAGGCATAGAGAACTAACACGTGTGCTTTTACAAAAGATATTTACATTTTGATAATAACCACAAAAGGACAAAACTTTGTGTGACAAAAAGTTAATACATCAAGTAATTATTTGGTGGGTCCCATTTTTGTTACATTTTCATAAGCTATTGATTCTTTGGTTAGCCACTACTATTCTAAATCTCTAACATATGTAGCCACTATAGTGGCCAATGATGAATCTTGTTGTAGCACTTGCAAATCAATTTTTACCTAAGGGTTTTCACTATTTTCATCTTGAACTAACAAAACTACTTTTACTCTTGCTTGTTCCTCTGTCATGTGCACATCCTAGGCTTCTAAGACTAAAACTAAAATTGATTGTTAACCTTTATCTTCAGCCTATTTTTGATCTATTGCTATCATATCAAAAATCTATACTTCATCCTCCTGCACCTCATCATCATCTCTTTTAGCTTTTTCCAACTGTTCATTAGAAGCAATATCCACCATCCATTGGCCAAAAAGTGTGTCATCTGGCCAATTAAATTGTAGAATATCCTATTATTTTTTGATAACATATTCACCCTCTTTTTCAATATCAATAAAATCTCATTTCAAATAATCAATGAATATTTGGGCTTTCACCATTTCTTTTGTTGTGGTGGCACACCATGCATGTCTTGTTTCATTAATCATTTTATTCATTCTTAGACAAAATAAATCATCTAATTCCTTAGCCAATTCATTTTTATTCTATAATTTATTCTTTCTATCTAAAGCATGAATGAATAAATCAATTTTTTGTCTCTTATATTTATTCAACTAGCCAACTATTCTTCTTTGTGGGTGAACTCTTTTATTATCAAACTGTGGAAGATCATTAGTAATATCATAATATTTTTCAATCTAATAATGTGAAGATCTTATAATAGAATAGCACAAGAATGTCATTTCTTTCCTGCTCTTTCCCCATTTATTCACAATAGGCTTCAAGGACTCTTCGTTGGCTTTCATTCGATCCCATATGTTTATTGCTCTTGCTAGCTAATCATAGAATAATGGCCATTCGATTTTATCTCCTAGATACATAATAGCTTTTCTCATTTTATCTTCATACTGTACATTTAGCTCTACATGTAATGCCCATAGTTTTCTCTTTCATTTTTCAAATTCTTCAACTATGTAATAATGTGGCCTTTGTGGGGTATCTAACATTTCTATGAGGGGTGGATTTAAAAGGTTCCACTAGATGATTGGGATATGTTATTCTTGGTCTAGAAGACCTCTCCATTACTTTATTTTCAAGTTCAATTCTTTTTTGAACTTATTTATTATAAGCCTCCAAAACACTCTTATACTTACTCTACAATTCAAACATTATTTTTTCCTCTTTCTCTATAGTAGCCAAAAAAAACTGTGATGTTTGATCACCCATGTGGGCTGCTTGCACATGAGAGGTATTTGCTACTCTTCTTACAATGATGTTACCCATAAATTCTAAGTCATCTGGCTATGATGAAACAACCCTAGATCCATTCCTTAATGATCATATAACCAGAGTAGCTTGGTCCTCACTGAAAGTAGTACCTATGAATTCCTTTTTGTTTGGATCTTGTAGGACCAATTTATTCAAAACAAAATTAAGAAAAAAGCATTTGCTATATCCCAATTGGGTAGCAATAGAATACTTGATGCTTTTACCATCTACCTCCCTTCTTCAGAGGTTATACTTTGAAATTCTATTATCATTTCTCCATTTACTTGATATTGCATGGCTGCCTCCTCCACCTCTGGATGCTCTATTCTTAGCTTATTACATCTTTCTTCAAATTTTCCCATATTGGTTCTCCATGTGAACTGGTAGAAGGCTCTAGATTTGACAAAACTATCATCTGAAAAAAATTGTTGACTCACTTGTTCTATTATAGGGTTTAATTTCCTTCCTTGAAAATCTACTATTGTCAAATCTAAGCTTTTCATAGGAGGCTCCTAAGGGTTTCGTTCATCTATTTCAGCTAAAGTAACAAAAACTCCTCCTTGGGACCCTAGTTGTTCAATTTGCTCCCTAGTAAGTTGTTCCTCTTCAATCTTTTGAGGAACCTATGAAGATGAATATTCCTCAATGTGAGGATCTTGTTCCCTTATTATTTTCTACCTCATAGGTGAGGGCTCAAGAGGTCTCTCTTCCTACACAACACTAGTTGATCCAATCACTTGTATTCCTTTGTCCACAATGGTCTTCTTATTCTGAATGATAGTATACCTTCACTTTTTTGTACAATCAATTTTCCTACCTCTATTTTGGGAGTGAATCCTAGTCTCAACATCACCTCCTTTGCCTTATCTAGAAAAGAATCAATAAAAAATTTCTTCTTCTCATTCATAGTTTCCATTTTTTTAGGAAAAGTGAGCATGAGCTTATTTATTCTATCTACCTCTGTAATGGCATTACCTAGAGGACTAAAATCTACATTAAAACAATGAATGAAATCCAAAACTTTTGAGAATACTCTTCTTTTTTCCTTCTTAGTTTCCTACTCAGTGTCATAAAAATGAGGATGAGAAACAACCATATTATACTAATCTAATATCTTATGCAGAGAAAGAAAAACCCCTTTGGTGATTACAAATTTATGGGCTCCAGTGCAAGTGGGGAATATTGAACCTCTCTTTCTTTTCAAGAAATAGGTTTCCTCTAATCCTCCTAGCTACCACAAAAATTCAGCCACTCCTATCTTTAAAGGCACTTGGTAAGGTAATACATGGGGTCCCTCTGAAAAAATAAATTCTAATGACAGTTCAGATCGAATATGGGATGATGTCTCCCCAATTATGCGAAACCTTCAAACCAATAGGATTGTCTAGGGGCCTAACAAGACTTGCCAATGCCTTGGGTACTCTAGGATTGTCACTTAATAATATGCACCTTAACTTTGAAGAAAAGTACCTATCAAACTTGATAAAAAATAGCATTTTCTTCTTTCGAGGTCATATCTACACCCCATAATTGGACTAGTAGTGCTTTCTCATCCTATTCTTTGTTCAATTTCATCTTTTTACCAAAATATGTTACTCTATTAAACAAAAACATGTGGATTAACAAATAATAGTGACCAACAATCTTCTCCACCTTGCCTTTCGCAATCCCAACTAGGCCATTATGAATTTCTTCCACTAAATAAGACGCAAAATAAAAAATAATGTCCACACCAAAAAGAGGAAATTTGAGTGATCATATACAGAAAGCCTATGGGCATAAACTATTCTTCATCTTCTCCAAAAACTCTACATAGAGTCTTGTATGCCTCCATAGCTCTAGCATCAAAATATGCCATTTTGAAGGGTTCCCTAGAGGATGCTAGTATTGTTGGTAAAGTTCCAAATTTCCCTATATGTGCCCTCAATACACCTTTCTTGACTACATACTTCTTTAACATGTATTCCTTTTTTAATTCTTTTAGGTCAATGGGCACATGATAGTTAGTGAGAGGCCCTAAACCAAATACCTGCCTAATTTCCTCTAAGCTAATTGTGATTATAATTTCACCATAGATTCTTCTAAGCACTCTACTTTCTTGGTCATAATTTTTTGCAACAACTTCTAGGAGGTCATAATCTAGAAAAACACTTGGAATAACTAGCTTTCCTAAATCAAAATTACAAATGTTGGTAGGTGGGGCATACAAATTTCTCTCTAAAAACCATTTCTTAAATAGAGAAAGACTAATTTGAGATTTTTTTGCATCCTTGACCCAATTCCCCTTATCATATAACCCATCTAGGATCTTGAGCCTAGGATTTAATAAAGTTAACTTTTTAACTTGCACAGTTTAAGTGGTGGACTCAGGGAGAAATTCAAATAGGTCATCATGAATATTCCTAGCTAAATAATCCTCTTGCCTAGAGAATACCTTCTTTGGAGGCATATTTAGTATAATTTGTAGAAACTAAGATTTCTTACAAAGGTTATAATATAAAAAACTTACTTGAATTTGTTGCTTGCTCTATAATCCTATAACATCTTGTGAACAAATAGAAAATTGCTTCACATTCTAATCAAGCTCAACATAGATTCTCAGTAATTTCTTCTACACAAAAAGCTAGAACTCTTGTTTGTGTGAGATGAAAATGGCAACATCTTCTACAATATGCTCTATTTTCTACTCACACATGAACCCTTCATTCCTCATTAATGAACTATAAGTGAAATAGAGTGGTTTTAAATTCCCTTTTCAAATTTGCATTGTTGATCTCAGAAAATCCTACAATCTTGGAGTGAAAATAGGGATGATGTTAGATTATGGTGACAGATCAGGAAGGTACTGTACATACTTCATAATTAGTGCGGTTCGGGCCATGGTTGACGTTGTAGCCGAAATATTATTTTTGGACCATGGCTAATGTTGTAGCCAACATATTATGGCCAACATATGGCTGACATTTTGTAACCCTGAAATAGATAAAATACTTGTATAAAAGGGTTTAGAGTTAGGTATTTTCATTATGTTGTTGTGATGGGAAATTGGTTCTTACAACAATATTGAGCTAAAATGGATTACGGATTGTAATTAGGTTGTAATCACTAGATTGTAACAAGATCGAACTTACTATTTGGTGGAGGTAGCTCAGGGATTGGGTGAACCATGTTAAACCTTGGTGCCTTGTGTTTATTTCTATGTGATCTATTATTTTCTGTTATTGGTTATATTTGCATGTAGTTTTTATTTCTGTCTGTGGTTTTATCCTAACAAGTGGTATTAGAGTGAGGTTTTCTTTCAGTTATCCTCTACAAGAAAATCTCACAGTTAAGTGGGAGTCTCACAGTTGAGTGGGAGCGATGGAAGATGAGGGTAAGCTGAGGGTTGACAAGTTTAATGGGAAAAATTTCCAGTTATGGAAGATGCAAATGGAAGATTATCTTTATCAAAATGATTTATGGAAGCCGTTGGAAGGCAAAGCCAAGAATCAAGGAACTATGTCAAATCTTGAATGGGATCTTTTGGACAAAAAGGTACTTGGAAGCATTCAATTATGCCTAGCACCATCAATGGCATTTAATATTACAAAAGCAAAGACGACATAAGACTTGATGAAAACCCTAGCAACACTATATGAAAAGCCCTCCACTTCAAACAAGGTATTTCTCATGAAGTGTTTATTTAATATGAAAATGGAAGAAGGTGGATTTTTTGCAAATCATTGAAATGAGTTTAATACAATTACTAGTCAGTTAAAATTAGGGCTCTCTTAATTTTGTGTTCTTTTCCTAAAAGCTAGAATGGATTCGTAATGGCTGTGAGTAATTCTATTCCTAGATCTAGTACCCTAAAATATGATGATGTGATTGGTGTGGTTTTGAGTGAGGAAACTCGTAGGAAATCCTCAAGTGAATCTAAATCAGGAAGTGCTTTTAATGCACAAAGCAGGGGCAAAACAACAAAGAGAGGAAATAACTCTGGAAATCGTTGAAAATCAAGAGGAAAGTTAAAGGGGAAGAGGTCTCAATCAAGAGAACCAAATGACTATTGGTACTGTGGCAAACCAGGTCATAAAAAGAAAGATTTCTGGAATCAAAAGAAAAATGAAGGAGATAAATTAGATGGAGACAAGGGGGAAAATGTGGTAAGTAACAAATCCAAAGAGGATTCTTTTCTTTTGTCTTTAGAAAGGGTTGATGATTCACGGGTTTTAGATTCTAGTGCTTCATTTCATGCTACACCTCATAGAGGTTATTTTATTGATTATGTCCAAGGGGATTTTGGGCTTTTTTATATGGGGGATAATGAACCCTATTAGATTGTTGGAAAGGGAAAAATTAAGATTAGGTTACAGAATGGGAATCATTGGCTACTACATGAGGTAAGACATGTTCCAAGGTTGAGTAGGAATTTAATTTTAGCGGGGCAACTCGGTGATGAGGGTTGTGTAGTTACTTTTAATGATAAAACTTGGAAGGTTTCAAAAGGTTCCCTTGTAGTAGCAAAAGGTTTGAAAGTAGGCACCTTATATCTTTGTACAGGTCATATTGTTCCTTCTACTTTGATTGTTTCAAAGAAAAATGAATGTTCAAGAACAATTGCTACAGTTGAGCAGGGAGAACAAATAGCTGTTGTAGATGCTGATACATTATTGTGGCACAACAGACTTGTGCACATGAGTGAGAAAGGTATGAAAGTACTTCATTCAAAGAAAGTTTTACCAGGTCTAAAATGTGTTAATATGGATTTCTATGAAAGTTGTGTGTATGGAAAAAAAAAGAGAGAGAATTTTGTAAAGACTTGAAATGACCCTGGTCACTAAATTCCAACAATGTACTATGGCAATTCGTCAAATGGTTTGCAAAACAGGCTCTGATACCACTGAAATAACCCCAAGCTGGCCCAAACTGATGTTTTGTTTTGGATTTTTGAGTTTTCTTGTTTTTTGGTAATATTTTGAAATATATACTTTTTGGATTCGCTAACAATATATCAAGTGCTTAAAGTAAATCATAAAAACTCACAATGGAAAATGCCATACGCTAGTGCCTTGAATAAGCTAGCAATTTTAATGATATTCAATTGATAGCTTCAACTTAATTGGTAATTACAATTCATAATTTACAGAACCTCGTAGCCTACAAGTTTGGTTACCGCCAGATGAAATGCTTTGAATTTCCAAATTGTGAATCCCACGTGGCTGTAGCAAGGCCTCTACAATACAGAATTAAATCGCCCAAATAAAGCATGCAGATCATCCAATATTGCCGCCTCTTATATAGGTTAAGATGGATGCCAAAGTTAGTTTGCAGACTGCATCTCAACTGCAGATTCAATTGCCCAGATTTATTGCAAAAAGGCACAGTCCGTTAGGGTGTTCTGGTACCAAACACTGTAGTCGAAAGCCACAGGTAATGCCGCCCAGCTAGGTAAGTTGCAACAGAGAAGACGCTAAGAATACAAGGGATATTAGCATCTTATCTTCAGGATTCTTAATGCCAGATTAACAGGTAATATCAAGCATTCTAAATGCAGATAGCAACACCAAGGTTCAGACCAAAACCCCGCTAATTATCAGGAGTGATGAAAAACAACAACAAACACCTCAAAGCGCTGAGTGGATGCCAATTCAACAGGGATCTAGGCGCTAGAAATGCAGATAAATGTCTTACCAAATGACAAGGGAACTCACGCTGATTAGTGGATTAATGGATCAACCAATATATATATATACGTTTAAGTGCGGCAAACTTCGATGTGATGACTAGAGTTCATCAACCATACAAATCATCAATCCTGCGATATCTGGATCTGTTGACTTTGGCCCTAACAGTATACGGGAATGCTGGCAAAATTGCCTTACTCTTCTATCAACCGATCCCTATTGATATAATCATGCAACGAATGTTCCCAGCTCTATCCGGCCTGAATGCATTTCAATGCAATCGATGTTCATGAGTGTTTCACAAATTGGGGCTCGTTCTTCCATTCCCGAACTATTCCCACTGCGATCTTCTATATAGAATGCTGAAGAAATTCCCTAACTCTTGCCAACAGATCCTGGGGAAAAATGATGAACTTCAATCTTTGCAAATAGCTTAATCTTCAAATCTCAATTCTCAGAATGATCCTCCAAGATTCGGCCTTAGACCACCCGATTCTGCCCTTGATGAAATGACTGGATGTCACCTCCAATCTGCAATAATTCGGATGATATTTCACACCCTCAAAATTGCGTACCAATTGAGAGTTATCGTTCTCAATGGCCAACTGTGACAATTGTAGAAACCCTAGGTTCCACAATGCACCCATGATTGAATCACAATCTGAAAATCAAGAGAGATAATCAACTACTTGATTCGAATGGAGCCCCAGGGTGCCTATTTATTCTTTTCCCTCCATCCTCTCCAGAGACTTCTAGAACCTTTTTGATCTTATCTCTTAAGTGACTTTATTAAATATTTTCCAAGTCACTTTATTAAATACAAGGTCATCTTTTAATATTTATTTATTTAATTAAAATAACTAATTAGTCGTCCTTGGACAACCATTAATTAAATTAATTAAATCGAACTGTCACCAAAAAATTGGGGACATGACAGTCCGCCCTTCCTGAAATTGCTTGTCCCCAAGCAATGGCTGAACCATGAACCAATCAGTCTTCCTGGATCCCAAATGTAAATCTGTGTATCATCCCAATCCTCATCATGCTCCCGTGGAGAAATCATCAATACCAGTAGCTGAGAAACTGTACTCAACATACAAACAACTGACAACTCTGATGAAATTATCTGTAAACCAACTGTAGATGTCAGTAGAAGAAACCATTCTGTGGAACTCAAGCCAACTGAAACATCAACTCTATCAAAACTCAAGCTCCTGTCAAAAAGACACCTGCACCCAACTCATTGTAGATATGACAACAGCCATAGGTACCTGAATCATTGCCATCAAATCCAATCTCTGAAAAACTACTCCAGGTGTGTCGATGCTACAGGCTGAGTAACTTGCTACTACATGTTTTATTTTCAAAATATGGTGCCAATCTATCCCCTAATGGATGGTAAGAAACTGGAGCCAATCTACATCTGCATGAAATAAAATCTTCTATCTCTGTGTCCAAAGAAAAATGATGAGCGTACCCTACCGTATAATGCCGGTAAGAACCTGCAAATTCTGCTGCTAGCTCATCATCACTAAACTGGTAATCAACATATGGCTCCAATCTCTGACTCCGAGTGACTGTAGGTTGGATAGGATCCCGTGCATTCTGCTCAACAAACCCCTCCTCAAGATCCCTGTGAGGTAGCATAGTAGAAGGGACCCCTATAATCTTCTCAACCAATCTGCGAATAACACTAGTATCTTGGATGAGAACACCTTCTGTCACCTTATGCGAGTCTAACTGAACACATGCACTATCCAGAAAATATTCCATGAACGGTTTAGTGCAGTAAAAATTAGACAAGGAAACATTAACATACTCCCCTTTACACCACAACTGGTCCTCCTGAAAGAGTGGCATACTCAGCTGTACCACACTATCAACTATCTGAGAAGAATCAATCTGGAAACTTGACTCTACCGGTATCCCAAACTCATTAAGACCAACTTCTTCCAAACCCTGAACATGTGTGTCAGTCTCAACAATAAGCTCCTCAAAAGCAACTGTAGGAGTGTTCTTACCATCATCTACCTTAGTAGTCAAATGAACTGGGTCTGGGGCTAGTTTTGACCGCAAATGCTCCAACTCCACGGTCACCTCCTTCAACTGAAACTGTGACTTCTGTAGATCCCGCTGTGTGTCCTCTAACGCCTCAGTAGTTGCTATGAGCTCTTGGGAAAGCTCACTCACCTCCTCTTCACGATCCAAGAGGGCCTCATATGCTATACTCCCCCACTCAACCAAGTGGTCATGGTCGGCTACCAATCGTAAATAATCCTGCTTCCATATTCAAACAGCTTCACGCAAGGCATGAATCTCCGCCAAAGAAAAGTAACCACCACTGGACTCATCTGTCATAGAAGTACCCCAACCAGTAACAGCCAACAACTGATGAGCAGTATCAAAATGCTCACAAGCGATAGCAATGTCTCGCTCACAAACTTTCAACTGGCTGACCACATGATGGCTCTGGCTAGACTGTCTTCTATAAACTCCCTCTAATAGATTGATTGGAGGAATGTCTTCAAAAATACTGGTCTCTGGATTATCATCCATATTTTTTGAATCAACTTTAAAACTCATATCAATATCCAGAGTGTCAAAATCTGTAGTCCTGCCATCAAGCTCTTCTGTACCCAAAGAAACTGTCAAAGAAGCTGTGTCTTCAAAACTGTCCATTTCATCCTCCTGGATGTCATCAAGGCCAAAATGATCCTGGGACTCATCCATACACACTGGCGAATATGAAAAATCTTCAACACCTTTAAGCAAGAATGGTTGTCTGCATATATGAACCAAACCCAAAAACGGTGCATAAAAACTAATACCACCATCGGATGTTCTGCTGGCACAAGGAAAGATAACACCATATATTCTGCTAATCAAATCCATGATAGTACTCAAACAATCCTGGCTATCATAAAGTGCTAAAGATCTTCGATTTACTGAATCCAAAATGCTGCTGAAACATTCCCGAATCCATATGCAAGAAACAACTGGTAACTCAAGCAAACTACTTACCTGAGTAATGTGACCAATACCAGCTAACTTCACATACCTGTCTTCCATTGTCCTTGTATCCTGGATGTGAATGCAAGATGAACTCGTAGCATTATCAGCTACCATATATGATCCGTCAAATGTAGAAAGCTGAGTGTTAGACGTACCAGATGAAATTAAACTTAGCTCCATGCCATGCTCATTCTCATGTCTCTCCCAGTCCTGTAATGCCAAAGTTGCTCGAGGGTCCTCAAGCTCGCAAGAAAGCTTGACAACTTCCTCCTCCTTCCTCCTCAAGGCATCTGAATAGTCTTTGGCAAGGCTTAGAAGATGGTCACAATCTGATAGAAGATGTAAATAGCTCAGCTTTGTCATCCCCATTCCTTCACCAATTGCACGTAAGTCACAGCAGGAAGAATTTTCTTGAACTCCCTTATGTCTTCCTTGTAACTGAATCATCTGGATGTGCTCTTCTAACATTCCCCGCATCCTGTCATGATGAGATAAAGAAGCCACAATACTATCTTTGCTTACCTTCAACTTGCTGGAAAAATCATGTGAAGTACTGCCATTCTCATCCTCATGTGATGTAGCATCTAACTGAGCCTGGTACTCTCTCTCAGCAAAATCATGAATGCTCGATGTCTGCTCATTTCCACCAGGTATCTCATCATTATGCACAATGACATCTTCATCGTCATCTGAACTCACTTCACTGAAATCATTGCTTGTCAGAACCAAACTACCTTGAGTACATGAGACATCACCTTTGGGAAACTCGTATTCAACTGTCTCAACTTGAGTGTCAAGTTGACAGTTACTATCCATCAGTGTAATATCCTTCACCACTTCTTCCTATGACCGAACTGAAGCTTCTAACTGGTTGCACACTTGTTTCTCAAACTCCTCATTAAGGTTCCTCGTAACATCTCTTATTGTATCTATCAACGCTTCGTGAGAAGATTTTCCAAAATGAAATCCAGTTGATTTATTCACCTTAGCTGGGACGGACAGCCTGTCAAGCATACGGTGGTGTTTAACCAACAGTTCAGACATGTTATGTTTGATCTTTCTGAGCTCATCCTGAATACCTGAATAGTCCTCCTTTCCACAATTCTGACTCTAAATACTGCGTCTATTACTTGTTCGAGATTGTGTCCTTGGAGACTTTGTGCTATACCTGTCCATCTTGGTTGAAGTAGAGTGCTGATCACTCATGTAAGTCAGTTCTCACCCCACAAGATGGCAAGAGAACTTCTCTGATACCACTGAAATGACCCTGGTCACTAAATTCCAACAATGTACTGTGGCAATTTGTCAAATGGTTTGCAAAACAGGCTCTGATACCACTGAAATAACCCCAAGCTGGCCCAAACTAATGTTTTGTTTTGGATTTTTGAGTTTTCTTGTTTTTTGGTAATATTTTGAAATATATACTTTTTGGATTCGCTAACAATATATCAAGTGCTTAAAGTAAATCATAAAAACTCACAATGGAAAATGCCATACGCTAATGCCTTGAATAAGCTAGCAATTTTAATGATATTCAATTGATAGCTTCAACTTAACTGGTAATTATAATTCATAATTTACAGAACCTCGTAGCCTAGAAGTTTGGTTGCCGCCAGATGAAATGCTTTGAATTTCCAAATTGTGAATCCCACGTGGCTGTAGCAAGGCCTCTACAATATAGAATTAAATTGCCCAAATCAAGCATGCAGATCATCCAATATTGCCGCCTCTTATATAGGTTAAGATGGATGCCAAAGTCAGTTTGCAGACTGCATCTCAACTGCAGATTCAATTGCCCAGATTTATTGCAAAAAGGCACAGTCCGTTAGGGTGTTCTGGTACCAAACACTGTAGTCGAAAGCCACAGGCAATGTCGCCCAGCTAGGTAAGTTGCAACAGAGAAGACGCTAAGAATACAAGGGATATTAGCATCTTATCTTCAGGATTCTTAATGCCAGATTAACAGGTAATATCAGGCATTCTAAATGTAGATAGCAACACCAAGGTTCAAACCAAAACCCCGCTAATTATCAGGAGTGATGAAAAACAACAACAAACACCTCAAAGCGCTAAGTGGATGCCAATTCAACAGGGATCTAGGCGCTAGAAATGCAGATAAATGTCTTACCAAATGACAAGGGAACTCATGCTGATTAGTAGATTAATGGATCAACCAATATATATATATACGTTTAAGTGCGGAAAACTTCGATGTGATGACAGGATTTCATCAACCATACAAATCATCAATCCTGCGATATCTGGATCTGTTGACTTCGGCCCTAACAGTATACGAGAATGCTGGCGAAATCACCTTACTCTTCTGTCAACCGATCCCTATTGATATAATCGTGCAACGAATGTTCCCAGCTCTATCCGGCCTGAATGCATTTCAATGCAATCGATGTTCATGAGTGTTTCACCAATTGGTGCTCGTTCTTCCATTCTCGAACTATTCCCACTGCGATCTTCTATATAGAATGCTGAAGAAATTCCCTAACTCTTGCCAACAGATCCTGGGGAAAAATAATGAACTTCAATCTTTGCAAATAGCTTAATCTTCAAATCTCAATTCTCAGAATGATCCTCCAAGATTCGGCCTTAGACCACCCGATTCTGCCCCTGATGAAATGACTGGATGTCACCTCCAATCTGCAATAATTCGCATGATATTTCACACCCTCAAAATTGTGTACCGATTGAGAGTTATCGTTCTCAATGGCCAACTGTGACAATTGTAGAAACCCTAGGTTCCACAATGCACCCGTGATTGAATCACAATCTGAAAATCAAGAGAGATAATCAACTGCTTGATTCGAATGGAGCCCCGGGGTGCCTATTTATTCTTTTCCCTCCATCCTCTCCAGAGACTTCTAGAACCTTTTTGATCTTATCTCTTAAGTGACTTTATTAAATATTTTCCAAGTCACTTTATTAAATACAAGGTCATCTTTTAATATTTATTTATTTAATTAAAATAACTAATTAGTCGTCCTTGGACAACCATTAATTAAATTAATTAAATCGAACTGTCACCAAAAAATTGGGGACATGACAAGACTAGGAAGGAAAACAAAAAGGAGAAATCAGAGCTTGTGCATACAGGTGTATGGGGACCAGCTTAGGTATCTTCCCTTAGTGGCTCTCATTATAATGTTATATTTATTGATGACGCAACTAGAAAAGTATGGGTTTATTTCCTTATACAAAAATTTGATGTATTTCAAAATTTTAAGAAATGGAAATGCTTGGTTGAAAATGAGACTAGTAAGAAATTAAAATGTCTTAGATCTGATAATGGTGGTGAGTATTACAGTCATGAATTTGAAGATTATTGCTCCACTAATAGTATTCATAGATAGAAAACTATTCCAAGGAATCCATAGGAAAATAGAGTTGTTGAACGCATGAACATGACTATAATGGAGTGCACAAGGAGCTTGAGGTTGCATTATGGGTTGCCCTTACACATGTGGGAAAAGGCTATCAATACTATAGTATATTTTATTAATAGAGGTCCCTCTACTCCTTTGGGCTATGGTATTCTAGAGGAAGCATGGACTGGTAAAAGGTGAGTTATTCTTTTCTCAAGACCTTCGGTTGTGAAGCTTTTTCTCATATACACTCTAAAAATAGAACCAAGCTAGAAGCTAAATCAAAGAAATGTGTCTTTCTTGGATATGGAATTAATTAATTTGGTTATAGGCTTTGGGATTTTGAAAATCATAAAATTATAACAAGCTAGGATTTTATATTCAATGAGAAAGCTTTGTACAAAGATTTGTTGTAGCAACATGAGAAGAAAGAAGATGATTATGTAGTGCTAGATGATACTCCAAAAGCTGATGTTCTTGCCATTTGTCATGATGTGCAACAATCACAACAACCAATACCACACACACCAGTGAATGTTAGATGATCAACGAGGTAAATTAGACCTGCACAAAGGTTTTCTCCCTCTTTGTATTCTATTTTACTTACTGATGTTGGTGAACCTAAAAGTTATGATGAAGTTGTGCAGGTGGATACTAAGATTCAGTGGGAGTCTGCAATGAAAGATGAAATCGACTCTTTGCTAAAAAAAGAAACATGGGATTTGTGAAAGTTGCCTGCAGGTAAAAAGGCTTTACAAAATAAGTGGGTTTATAGGTTGAAAGAAGAGGAAGGAGGTCTGAAAATATTTAAGGCTAGGTTAGTTGTAAAACGATTTGCATAGACAAAGGGAACTGATTTTGATGAGATATTTTCTCCTGTTGTTAAAATTACTTCTATCCATACTATTTTAAGTCTTGTGGCTACTGAAGATTTTCATTTAGAGTAGCTAGATCTTAAAATGGCTTTACTTCATGCTGATTTGGATGAAGAAATATATATGGCTCAGCCACAAGGATTTAAGGTCAAAGGTAAGGCAAACTTGGTGTGCAAATTGAAGAAAAGTTTATATGGCTTAAAGCAAGCACCTCAACAATGGTATCTAAAATTTGACAATTTTATGCATGAGGATCGATATAATAGGTGTCATTTAGACTACTGTGTTTATTTTAAGAGGTTGGATGATGATAGCTACATTATTTTATGTTTATATGTTGATGATATGCTTGTAGTCAGGTCTAACATGGATCATATTAAGGGGCTAAAATGCCTGTCAGCACATGTATTTAATATGAAGGATTTGGGGGCAGAAAAACAAATCCTTGGTATGAAGATTTGTAATAGGAAAAACATAACATTAACACTATCTCAAGCTGATTATGTTGAGAAGGTGTTGCAACATTTCTCTATGGAGAATGCTAAAGTTGTATGCACACCTTTACCTAGTCATTTGAAATTGACTAAGGAGATGTGTCCTAAGACATAGGAAGAGGAGGATAAGATGTCCAAGGTACCCCATGCTTCAGCTGTAGGAAGCTTGATGTATGCTATGGTATGCACTAGGCCAAATATTGCACATGCAGTGGGAGTCATTAGCAAGTATATGAGTCATCCAGGATTTGAGCATTGGAATGCTATCAAGTGGATTCTCAGATATTTTAGAGGAACATCCAATAAGTGTTTACACTTTGGGGGCTCTACTACTGATTTATAGGGCTATGTTGACTTAGATTTGGCAGGGGATATTGATACCAGGTAGAGTACTATAGGTCATGTCTTTACTATTGGTGGGGCAGCCATGAGCTAGGTTTCTAGGTTATAAAAGATTAATGCTCTATCCACTATAGAGGAAAAATATGTTGCTTCTATAGAGGCAGCCAAGGAGATGATATGGCTTCAGTTCTTCTTGGAAGAATTGGGACATCCTTAGAAGGATAATTATTTATTCACAGATAGTCAGAGTGTCGTTCATCTTGTGAAGAATTCAACTTTGCATTCTAAGACCAAACACATACAGTTGTAGTACCATTTCATTTGATCAATTTTGGAGGATGGACAATTAAAGCTAGAGAAGATACATACCAATGAAAATCCCACAAATATGTTGACAAAGGTTGTAACAAGAGAGAAGATGAACTCCTCTTTAGCTTTGGTTGGTCTTTTAGACTAAACATGAATACAAGAACAACACAGTCCAAGGTGGTTTGCTCCAGTGGGAGCCCCATGTGGTAGTGGTATTGCTACAAGCTCAGTCTCTAATTGGGAGAATTTTGTTTAGTGTGGAGCCTGATCAGTCCCCAAGTGGGAGATTGTTAGATTATGGTGACTGATTAGGAAAGTACTATACATACTTCATAATTAGTGGGGTTTGGGGTCATGGCTAACATTGTAGCCAACATATTATGGCTGACATGTTGTAACCCTAAAATATATAAAATACTTGTATAAAAGGGTTTAGGGTTAGGTATTTTCATTATGTTTTTGTGATGCAAAATTGGTTCTTGTGGTGGTATTGAGCTATAAGGGATTATGGATTGTAATCAGGTTGTAATCACTGGATTGTAATAAGATCTGACTTCTTGTTTGGTGGAGATAGCCTAGGGATTGGGTGAACCATGTTAAACCTTGGTGCTTTGTGCTTATTTATATGTGATCTATTATTTTCTATTATTGGTTATATTTGCATGTAGTTTTTATTTCTTTCTATGGTTTTATCCTAACAATTGAGTCATCTTCTACTTGACATGCTAGTAGTCAAACCAATGAAAATTCCCCATATGTACTTTTGGTTCACTATTGGTATCCCCAACTGGACCCACTAATCCTCTAGGACACATGTCCTTGAGTTGATGCCTCTCTATTCATAAAGAGTGAGCATGTTTCCATAATGACGAAGTGACAACCATTGATCTCATCTCAATTTGATGACAAACATTTTAATACATTTTTAATATTAGAGTGGTGGATCCCTCCTTCATTTTCCTTGTTTTCTATGTCACTATCCTTAAACCCTGACAAATTTCCCATGGTGACAAAGTGATGATCATTGATTTCAGCTTAATTTGACGGCAAAGAAACTACATTACATACATATAACTCTGGTGGGTCACTTGGCTGCCATGTCATTTTGCATTAACAGTGCACAACTTCTCATAGTCACTTGGTGATGATCATTGATTTTAACTTGATCCAATGATCAAAATATTTCATCTAACTTTTGACTTGGGCATGGTTCCATGTTACTACTAACATGGGACTATACTATCAAGCGAGCATGTAGTTTAATATTTGAGTCCTAGCTATAACACCATGCGGTTTGGGTTCTAGCTTATGCACATTTTCAAGTTTGGTGCTATGTCGCTACTAGCAAGGCATACAGATTTTTCAATCATGACATAGTGACCTCCATTGTTCATAGAATTTCTCCTACATATGTGTCTCTAGTAGGATGCCATCATGTCTCAAATGTTGCATGATTCATATCTGACGAAGCATATGTCTGGGACCCACCTTTAGGAACTATTGCCACATTATTATTTTCCATCAAAATGCTATTTTTCTAATGGTGTAAATATTTCATTTTCCAACCAAGACATAGTGTGTTCTTTGAGGCTTTTGAGATTTCGGTGCCAAGAAAAATTTTCAATTCCAACATCATCACTACAATTGATACATATGACAAAGAAATAAAGTCACATGACCAATATTTATGATAAGTATTTTGGCACCCATCCATTTCATAATCTCTCATCTTCCTCTCTTTTTGGCTAGGCACCATGTCTCTACAATCGACAAGATCCATTACTTTTTCTAGTCGTGACATAGTGACCTCACATATACAGATGAAATTTGGTACCTAAAAAACCATTCCTTTGAATAATGATTACAATACTTAATACCTATGAAATAGTAATAAAAATGAATGACCACAATGCCACTTGGGAGCTTTTATGGTCACCAATTTTTTAAAGACCATCGTCTTCTATATTTTCTATTAAGGTGTTTTGTCGCTAATAGTGGGATGTAAACTTTTTTTGATCCTGACATAGCAACTCATCGTAAAAATTGGATTCTAGTGACACCACTTACACTTCATTATATTTGGTTCATTTTCCATATTTGACAACTCTGACATGCAACATATGATTGAAAACTTTTGAAACAATGCACTTTCCAATCACTACACTTCTATTTCATGACATCTCTAATTAATTCTGGTATAATAGCTATCTCGTTGTGGATAAAACACTTGTATCTTCTCATGAAAAAAATGTGACTACCATAGATGTTATAAAGATCAGATGATGGGAAACAAAAAAGGAAAAAGGCCCTTCGGGGCATGAAAAATTTAAACAGAACACAAAATATTCAAGATTTGAAAAGCTTCCCACCCAAATAAATTTAAAAGGAATGCAAGACTTAGAATTTGATAGATTTTTTAAAGGTTGTTAAAATGTAAGGCCAAAAACTCTAAATAGGAAAATAAATAAATCAATTCTAATTTTTAACCTAGGATTTACAAAAAAATGATTTTGTAAAAATCAGATAAACACTTCAAATTGACCTTGATTCCTTTTGTAGACACAATGTATCCTAGTAGTTTTCCTGAGGTGACACCAAATACGAATTTCTTAGGGTTGAGCCTAAGACTGAACTTTTCCATGCGATCTTGCAGATAAGTGTTGCATTTTGCACTCTTGACCAAGGTATCATCCACATAGTCCTCCATGGTCTTATGCATCATATCATGGAAAATTGTAGTGATTTCTCTTTAATAGATAATAATAGCATTTTTAAATCCAAATTGCATTACATTCCAATAAAAGGTTCCCCACACAAATGTAAAATTAGTCTTTTCCTAATCTTCTAGCATAATTTTGATATGATTATAACTAGAAAACCCATCCATGAGTGAGTACATCTTGTATCCTACTATCATGTCCACTATCATATCAATATTTGGAAGTGGAAAATCATCCTTAGGACATGCTAAGTTGAGATCATAGAAGTTGATACAAACTCTAATGGATTTTTCATGCTTGGATATTGGAACAATGTTGGATATCCACCCAATGTAATCAATAACATGGATGAATCTAGTTTTTACAAGTTTCTCCAATTTAGCTTTGATGAGCAATGCAACATGAGGATACATTTTTTGAGGTTTTTGTTTAACTAGTTTAATGCCTGGTGCAATGGAAAAATGATGCATAATGAGATCAAGATCTAGTCCTAGCATGTCAAAATATGTCCAACCAAAATTTATCTTCTTCTCTTGGAAGAAGGCAATGAATTCCTCTTTTTCTTCTAGAGACAGTGACTATGCCAGATGTATCATATGAGGATATTCTTTCATGCCCAAGTTGATTGGTTTTGTGAGCTTTATCAAGATTGATGATCTCTCTTGAAAGTGACTTAGAAGTGCATCCAATATCTCATCCACAGGTACCTCAAAGAGGTTTTTACCTTTGGATACATCTTTTATTTTTAATTGTATGACTGAGATATTTGATGTTAGCTTTAGTCATGTTGACACTTTATTCTTTGGTGGAAGATGTTACTGGTTTGATAGCATTCAAGTTACAAGAAAGAGAATAGTCATTTTGGAATGTGGGCACTTCACTAGATGCATTAGGATTGTAGTCTATAAGCTCAGGATATGTGAATAAAATATTAGTGGCATATTTGATTGCATTCATGGTATAGTCACTAAATGCTTGGATTAGCAATTCAAGACCTGGAGCAACTTCATGCACAAGTGTGTTCGAATGCCTTTGAGTACTAATGTTGGTAACTAAAGACTCAATGACACTAGTTGGATTATACTTGTCTAACCTAACCTTAGACATTTCACCCACTTCAATTTGGTTTTCATAGATATGAACTTGGTCAATGTAGAATCCCCCAATAGTGATAGGGACATATACTCCATCATCTAGATGTTTAAACAAATACTCAACACATAATGCCTAACTATATTCTCCTTGTTCTAAATGGGCACAATGTAGATCAATATTATCCTTAGAAGAATGACTATGACCATCCATAGTGCTGACACATGGCACAAATTCATTTGGCTTATTAAAGAATTTAGCAAGGTCATGAGGAAAAAAATAAGGATAAGGAGCCTCATGATCTAAATTATCTTCTTGAGTATCTAACTCAGCTTGTGACTCATTTTTGGATGAACCCTTAGACTCTAGTATGAATTTGTTAGCCCCTAAATGGAAGGGAACCTTCGTAAAGCCTAGACTAGATGTAACTCTATTTCTCTGAGCTATTGCTTTAATAGGATCAAATAGATCATCTTAATTAAATCTAATAGGATAAATTCCCTTATAGCCAAAGGGCTTCATGAGTCTAAGAGTAGGGCCATATTTCTTAGGAGTGATCTCACGAACTTGTTCTATTAGGTCTATTTGAGTCTGTTCTTTGAAAAGCCTTGCAACAATGGCTCTATTTTTCCTTTAACCCTCTAACAAGATTGTAGCCTTGACAAAAATTCCATTATATTTGGTTTAAGGCATCAACACAAATGGCTTCTTTGCCTCAGATGGTCTCCCATAATGACAAGGAGACTCAAGAAGAGATGTTAATGACATCACTACTTTGATATGGTATTCACCCATGCTAGTTTCTTTTAGCTTGAATGACAACTCAATTTATTTTAGATTGTTATCATGATTATTAATAGATTCCCTATTAGTAGGGACACAATTCTTAGTAGCTTTAAGAATATTATAGGTGTACCTAGTACCAACAGGAATAGTGACTTTAGAGCCATGAAACAAGAATTTTACAAATTGATGGTATGTGGATGGCACATAATGCATCTCATGTGTCCATGGCCTTCCTAGCAAATTTTTATAAGCCAAGGGAATGTAAAGGACCTAACAAATGACATTCCTTTCCATAGGACCGATGCAAAGAGGCAATACCATAAGACCTGGAGACTTTCACTTGACTTCATCATATGCTTTAATAGTGATCTTGTGGTGAGGATCAATAGAATCCTTAGAATAATTTAACTATTTAAGTCAAGTAGAAAAGACAATGTTGAGCCTAGCACCATTATTGACAAGTGCATGATGGACACATGGCTGGTGTATCATGACCTCAATGTGTAGAGGTTGATTATGGTGATGACTCAATGAGTTATCATCCTCCTTGGACAAGGACATAAAGTAAGGTGAGCTTAGGTGAACTACCATAGATTGAAATCACTCAAGATTAAGATCTTGAGGAACATTTTCCTTTTGAGGGCTTTGTCAAAAATCTACCTATGAGTAGGTGAGATTTTAACCAACTCAAAGATTGTGATTTGAGCATTAATTTGTTTTAATTGAGCGAGAACATTGTAGCTAGTTACTATTGAATTTGTTGGAAGTTTTGCGCCTTTTCTAGATGTACTAGCAAGAGTTTTATCTTAATGTTGTTCAAGATCAAGAGTAGAAGGCACAGGGTCTTTGAGCACCAAGTTTGTGTGAGAGTGTGTAATAGAAATGGCATAGTATTGCAAAGATGTGTTGTCTATTTTTTGGGAAGTAGGGCCCTTCAAGACAAATGGTGTCTTGGGTTTATTTTTATCTTTCTTGCCCTTAATGATAATGACATCATAGTACTCAAAATCCATAGGTTCAACCATGTTGATCACAATGTTGTTATTAGAGTATGCATAGTTGATCTTTTTTTTAGGTTTTTGTTTTGAGCTCTCTCCTTTTTCATAAGCTAAGTAGGGCTCTTTGAAAGCCTTGAGATTTGATTTCTTGTTCTATCTATCTACCACAATAACACCATCATCAATAATGTCTTGGACTTTTTGATGTAGGTTTATGTAGTTACTAGTTTTGTCCCCTTTATTTTGGTGGTACTCATACAATGTAGTTTTGTTCCACCAAGGTGGATGCGGTTGTAGATCATAGGGGTGAGAGTTTTCGAATGGTGAAATATGTTTTTTTTGTAGCAAGTTCTTGTAAACCACATTCAAAGATTCACCTAGAGGTGTATACTCTCATTTAGGACATGTAGCCCATGAGTTTCTCGATCTATTCCTAAATGTCTTGTTCTCAGAAGGAGGTTTCTAAACATTCTTGGCCATGTTAAGAACATTTGTGAGATTGAAGGCTTCCTTATTAGGTTTAGGAGTGACATTTTAAACAACCCCATCATGTACAATTTCTTGGTTCTTGTTGACATACTTGGGTTTGTCCTTGTTGGAGGTGGATCCTTGATTTGTGTCCTTCTGAAGGGTAAGTTCACCCTTCTTTACCATAAATTCCCCTATGCAAATGGCTTGTGTGACCATGTCTTCAAAGGTGCATGGACCTTGAAGTTGGACTCTATACCAAAAGTTAGGTAGAATATTATTAGTAAAAATGTCAAGCTTTTCCATTTCAAGAATCTTGCATGAATATTTAGTATAAAGTTGTCTCCACCTTTGAAGAAATGTGAGGAAAGGTTCCCTAACTTTCTACTTAAGGTTACATATATCTTGAATATTAATAGGGTGTTGAATGTTATGAGAATATTGTTAAACAAACAAGTTGGAAATTTCATCAAATGTTTTGATACCAAGAGGTAAGTGTGAAAACCACTACATAGCCTGACCACATAGAATTCTTTGGAAAAAATCCATGAGATATGTCTAATTATGCATAAATTCCATAGATAAGGCCCCAAATTCTTGCAAATGATCTTGGGGATGAGTGGTTCTAAAGTATTTAGCATACTTAGGTATCTATACTTCTCTTTGAAAAGGAGGCATATCTATGCTCTTATCAAATGGAAATGGACAAAGAGCATCTAAGGTGTATGTTTTTGTGGGTTCGTCTTTCTCATGCATCATCTAAGCCAGTTGGTCTTGCATGATTTTTAGTTGTTTTTGGAGTTTGGAAGTCTCTATTTCCTCTTCAAGCATGATGATGGTTTCCACATTAAACTGATGAGGTATCTTAGCTCCCTCTTAGGCGAGTTTGAGAAAGTATTTTTCTTTCTCTTCATTTAGCAGGATTTCCATGACCTTTTGAAATTTTTTGTCTTTACAAAACTTTGCTATGTGTTCAGGAAGTATTTCCACCTCTTCCTATTCTTCATCAATTTCATGGTCTTTTTCTTTGTCATTCCTAGGTTGGTCTTGGTGTTTGCTATGACTACCATTTTTTAGGTCCATAATTAGCCATTACAGGAATGTTCTTAGTTTTAGTATGTGGTGATTGAAGGTCCTTTGAAAAAGAATTTAGAAGTTTTTTTTGGTGATGGGGGACCTTTGCTACTCTTAGGATCCTCTTGATACAAGGGGTTCTTGGTTTGTTGTAATTTTATGGAGAATATTCCTTAGACTTGAGGTGATCTGATAGGTGAGGGGAATCATGAAGATTCCACTTGACAAACTATACACAGACTATGTATAAACTAAGCAACAACCTCTGCCATGATTATGAGTTCTAGCTTGACATCACCTAAGTTTATGGGGATAAAACTCATTCCCACTTTTTGTTTCGATAGTCTAGAAAAGGATAAGAAGAAAAGACAAATATAGGGATAACACTAAAATGTAGTCTCAAAAAGTAATGGAAGAGTGTTGTATACTAAGGTATGAGTAGTCTAAGTAGAAGCTAGAATAGCGAAAGATTATGACTATCCTAGCATAGAGTATAAAAACACTAAGGAATGAGAATAATACAATTGAGATATGAGACTAGTTAACGTATAGATCATGAGACATTAGAGAAGAAAAAAGCCACTATTTTGGGATTGTTTTCAGATAGAGAAGAGGTAACCCAATCCAGGAAATAGACTAGATGCAGAGTATAGATAGCTCAAATAGTTCAATTGGGTAGTTTTGACTTGAGATATCACAAAAAGATCCTCTGGGAGGCATGTGCAAAAGTACACAAGTAAAGGAAAAATCTCATAACAACAATCTAAACTCATGTGAAGATATGCTATAGGCCACATAAAGAAGTGATAGAATTTTGGAAGAAAAAAAGAAAGTTGTTAGCAAGGTCTCGTATAGTTATGTGGAAGTACCTCCATGAGGACTTGGGCAGAACCACATGAAGAAGTGTTAATAAAAAAATAACTCACACGAAATATTTCAAACTATACACAAAAATTGAGACCAAACTAACAACTAGACTAGATTTTGATGAGATTTTGAAAATTTAGACTATTTCAAACAAATTGTTGGTTCATGTGACAAATATTAGATAGATTGCAAGGTTGATTTTCAAGTTGTGAAGTAGCATTGGGTTTCAAGTAAGGAAAAGTGTTTTCAATAAGACACAAGAAGCAAGCAATAGTCAAATACAATTGAACCAAAAGAAAAGAAATTAAAAGGGATGGGGGAGTCTTGACCTTTAGTTTGTTTATATAGGTTTGGACATGTTTGAGACTTGATAATGAACACACTTTATCCCTAAAAATAAAAAAATGGTAGCGAAGACAAAACCTTTGTCCCACAACTTATGCAGATGTGTGCACCTCACAAAGTTGTGTCACCCCCTAAAGGATGCCTATGTTTTTGGTGTATTTAAAGGGCTCAATAACATATATTTTAAATGAACACCCTTTTGGAAAGGGTCAAGTGCATATACCACCTTCCAATGCCCAAGAGCATACCTATGGTGAGTTCTACTAGATAGATTCTTCGCCCTCCTTGCACAAAGATTATGCCTCCTTTTAGAGGTTAACCAAGGAGCCTCTAGCTAAATCCTTTTACTTGGCTTCCATTTGTATTAATCTATGGGGGCTCTACAAGAAGAGTTGAGACTGGTAGCCCACATTAGCATCTCAAGGTGCACACACTTTCTTAGCAAGACTAGGGCCAGCCTTGGCTAATGCAATAGATAGAGCCTCCCCTTGATATATGATATCAAGAATGAAGATAGGAAATTAATGTGGCTTTGGAGTCTTTTTCTCAACAAAGCTTCTTTATTATAGTGAGTTGGAATCTTAAATAAAAGGAGTGTGCTCACTTAGATCATTCTTGAAAGTTGGATCACTCTGGTAGGCCTTCTAAAGGATTCGCTAGGACTGGTGGTTTGAACATAAGGATCAAAGTTTCTAATTTCCCTCAAGGGGAAAGAGCATAAATCTCTACCTTATTTTCTAACCCAAACACATAAAACATGTTAATCACCAACTTAGCTTAATCAATCTAGACTCATCTTTTCTAAATATTTTGATCCCTTAAAAGGAAATCATAATCTCATCATAGAACAGAGTTCATACTAGAGAACGACTAAGTTGCTTGCCTCCCTTAGATGCCATCTTTCAGAGGCTTCTAGGTTTCTGATTCACCCTTGGTCATAACCTCAAAGTGTTGAAGAGAATAGTCCCCTATTCCTTTGTCTTGCAGCCTACAAAGTTCACAAGCCCTAATTAGACTATGTTTGGAAAGTAAGAAAAAAGACACATTTTTTTAGTGGGCTTTAAGATTGGTCTTTGAGAATCATATCTTTTATAGTGTCTTGCAAACACACAGTCAGTTCATGTTTGTGAAAGTTTGTATAAAGAAGTCTTCGTTAAACATCTTGCAAACATCTATTAGGATGCAAAAAAATAGAAAACTAAACTAATGATGCTCCAAATAAAATATGTTAGTAAAAAATGAAAAAAACCATACTGAAAAATTGCATCTTAGCTATGTTGTTTAAAGATTTCACACGAAATCTTGCGTAGGTCCATGCGAAGTCTTTCACTATCATGTGTGAGAAAATGAGGTGTCACACAAGAATCTATAGAACAGGGAATATTTTTGTGTGAGAAAGTGGAGAGACATGTGTGATACCCTCAAATCTTAGTGTAAAAATAAATTTTTTGGTGCAAAAATATAGAAGATTATATAGAGAAGCATGGTAGAATGATGGAAATATAAGAAAACTTAGACAGATGAGGCTAGCAAATTTGTTTTTCTCTACCTCGTAGTGGGCACTAGAAATATATATGTGAAAATGTGACCTTGGATCTTTGACCTACACTTCAACATGGTCATTACATGTGGAGTCATCTTGAAATAAATACAGAATTGTTTATCTAACAGGCCCAACAATGTGACCTATTGCCTTCTAACTAGAAGGATTTTACCTATTATGCTCTCAGATCAAGATGTGGGCAACCAGACCTTTCTAGAATGAAGGATTTATGTATAATATGATTATGCAATTAGTCTATATGAAAATGCAAGCATTAATCTAAGAAATAAAAGACATTAAGCTAGATGTATGCATTCTTACTTTAAAATGACATTAAAGTATTTAAGTAAATATGAAAGCTAGAATGCATGATTATTTTGATAGCAATTTAATACAATAAAATTCCAACCTCTATACAAAGGGATTGAGAGTCCCTTAAATAGAATCAAAGATTTGATCAATGGTCAAGATCAATTTGGATGGATAGTTAGGATTAAAGAGAAGATTCAGTTAAAAATGGAAACTTCCTTGTGCAAGTGAAGCTCACTTTTTCAAATCTAAGTGTGATGAGTATTTAATTGAGCTTTTCATAAGTTCAAGAATAACTTCATTAAATTAATTCTAATTAAAGAGATAGTTCACTCAGAGTTTCCATTTTGGAATCGAAGAGAAGATTTTGAAGATATTATTTAATTTAATAAAGTGAGATATGACCTCATAAATGCCTTTTTCATTTAATTGAATAATCTCATTCAACTAATTAAAGTGAGCATAATTACTAAATTAAATATTTTTAATTCCTTAGTAAATTAGTATGAGGGTATAATTTAATTTAATTAAAGTATAGATACTTCAAAATAAATTAAATCCTAATCAATAGGTTTAATATGACTAATTCAAGTCAATACTTGGGAATTAAATAGGTAGCCTAATTAATGTAGATTTAGGGTTTTTTGCATTTGACAATTAAGTCAAGTAGAAAGAATTAGAATAAAAATTTCTTAGTAAAATAGGACTTTAGAATTGATCAAAATAGACAAGAATTGGTTATCAAAGCAAGGAGCCAATTTTGGGGTATTACATGTCTTGGGTATCATCCATTGGTACAGAAAAATGTAGCAGTACCCATGTTGCAATCCACTTAGCCTCTCAATATAGAAAAGGAGGTAGATAAAGTAGACAAATTTATTGTGAAGATTAAATAGTTATAGCAATAAGTTCATCATATTTTAGAACAAAGTAATGAGAAGCATAAGGAAAGACATGATCAATATAGAACTCCCCATTATTTCTAGGTTGGTGAAAAGGTATGGCTACATCTTTAGAAGGAGCACCTCCAATGGCCTTATCAAAAGCTTCATCTTATTTGGTATGGGTCATATACCATTATGAAACAAGTTGGTGATAATGCTTTTGAACTTGATCTACCATAGTTTTTGGGAATACATCTAGTTTTTAATGTGGAATTGTTGTGACCCTATTTTCCTCCATTATTAAATCACTAGTAGGGGTCCCAACACACTGCCAAGCCAAGCGTTCTATTGATCTAATTCTAGGAACACCATTGCCCCATGAACCAATATATGAAGATCAGTTTTGGAAAATGATGAATTTAAGAGATAGATTTAGGAATTGATTGAAAAGGGACATATCAGGCCAAGTTCTTCACCTTGTAGAAGTTCTATAGTTTTTGCAAGAAAGAAAGATGTGACATGGAAACTTTTTATTGATTATAAGGCATTTAAAAAAATTATTGTGATAAATAGATATCTAATTCCTCAAGTTGAAAACCTTTTTGATCCACTTAAGGTGGCTAAGTTCTTTACAATTATTGACTTGAAATATGGATATCACCACATACCAATTGACCCAAGGGATGTATGTAAGATTGCATTAAAGTCCATGGAATATATGTTTGAATGGGTTGTTATGCCTTTTAGCCTAACAAATGAACAAGCTACATTTATGAGGTTCATGAATGATGTTCTTAGACCCTTCACTGATTCTTTTGTAGTTTTTTATTTGGATGATATCCTCATATTTAGTAAAACTTGGTCTAAACACTTACAACATGTTGAACTATTGGATACAATTGATTAATTGTGTATTGTCTTTGATGTTACAAAAATGGCATATCATTATTAGTCAGTATATGCTGAGCTCATTTAAGCAGTAAAGATAGATTTCTGTGTCTATCAAGCATTCCTATGTTTGCATAGTTTAGAAGGTAATGTCTACCAAGTTCACTTGGGCATTGAAGGAATGTCCACAAAATATGTGTGTTAATCAAGCTCACTTAGTTAATGAAGAAATTTTGGATGGAACTAGTGTTAACTAAGCTCACTCAGTTAGTAAAGGATCTTTACAAGTTTGTAGTACTATCCTAGCTTCTATTGGTTAACACAATAAATCATTTATGACTTAGTGTCTACTGAGCTACGTTGGCTAATGAAGGATTTTATTATTTTAGGCATATTAAGATTAATTGATTTATCTATTGGTTCTAGCCAACTATGGTTATGAATATAAGTTTTTCTAACTTATATATGAGCCAACTTGACAATATGAAAGATATAATTATAAGTTCAAGTTGTAGATTCAAGAGGAGTGAAGATATGATACATGTATTAAATATTTAATGATGAAGAGAGGAAGCAAATTTGGAGGATAAGAAGAATATCTTTATGGAGTTGAAGAGTTGTATTCAATTAGAAAGGATCAAGTACAAGCAAGAACATATATTTATAATCAGAAATTTAGTTGCTTTGAAATGAAGGCATCTCATTGTTAGTCTCTAAGCATTTTAGAAGTGATCTAAATCTCTTAATAGGGTTAGCTTAACAATTATTTGTATATCCTCTAACAAAGTTTTAGTTCAATTGAATTGTCTAAACACCTCTAACAAGGCCACTCCTAACAGGGTGATCAAATCCTCTAAAAAGGTCACACCTAACAGTGCGTTTTTTAACCTTTAATAGGGTTGGTCCCTAACATGCCTCACTTTAGAAGATTGAAAATAGTAACGAGTTGTAATTGGTGGTTTTCTCCAAATTGGGTTTCCACATTAAATCCTTTTGTCAATTGTGTTCATGCTATTTTATTTTATGTGTTTGTAACTTAGTTAAGTAATGGTAATCCTAAATACAATCTAAATATTTGCATGTTAAGTATGTTGGGACTAAAAATTGCATGGTCAATTTTGAGTCACATTGAAAAATTTGAAGAATCAATGCCCTAAAGTGCCTTTTATGCATATGTAGTTGGTTGTCGGTTTGAGGCCTAGATGGTGTTTGAGTGACTTAACACCTTTCATTTGATATATGCATGTGATCTACAATATTATTTTTCCATCCTGACTCATTCTGTGAAGTCCCATTTTAAGCTAGTGTCAAAATTTGCAATTCTACCCAAGTGTGAAATAGAGACCAGAGGCCTCGTATGTATTTGAATATCTTTTACCTAGGAATGTTTCATGACCCACCACTTTGGGGATGTATAGTATGCATATCAAATAACCTATGTTCCAAGTTTCAAGTCATTTCAAATCTGTTTGACCAATGATATCTTTGACCCAGTTGACCCAAATGAAAAAATTATTCTGCATTGTGTTCTAGGGGTTAGACACTTCATATGTTTCAATTTTGAGATAATAAAAAATCCATTTGGTCAGTTTGCTAACATGATTAAAACCCAGTTTATATTGTTTTGTTACGGCTAAGGTATAAATATTCATCCGTACCCCTATTCGGCACATTATATCCTGTGATAGGCTAGCCTAAATGGATTGTACCATTGTGTTTTTTCCTAGAAATCCTTGAAGTATGCCAGTTCTTAAGTCATGATAAATCCATTTGTATACTTTCATATGTCCGTACATTTGCCAAAAATTACTTTGACACATTTTCCAGTTAAAATTTCCAAGTGCCTGTTTTCAAAAATTCACCAAATGCGTCCTATGATTCATCATGAACCTAAACCATATAATTATATTCTCCTCATGGAAAAGAACCTATACCCTAGTTTTTAGAACCCCAAGTGATCAATAACTCAGTTTATAATGTCAAACTCGAGCCCAGTTTATGTTTTTTAACATTGTTTGCTTGCAGGATATTTGAAGTAAGGATGTTCGGCAATTAAAATCTTTTGTCTGGGAATTCATCATGGGCTAAGAATTTGTAGTATGATAAAATGTGTAGGATTGAACACTCGTGAAAATTGTCATGGCCTAGTTACTTGATTGAATCAATTTTTAAGGCCAGTTGGTAAGTCTCCATATGCAAATTCACAATTTGCAAAATTAACTAAAATTGGTCATGGTGAATGTCTTATTTAGAAAAAGTGTTTTCTTGCCAATCACAAGTCTCCAGTTTGCAGATTAAAAAAAGATAGTGTGATAATGAACTACAATCTTCTTCCTATGTTACTACATCTGCAATAGAGAGAAATAGGTGGTGATTGAGCTCTCATATGGTATGGTATGAAATGCTTTGAGGAAATGACATTTTCATTTTAAGGCACAATATATGTTGATGGGATTTTGAAGACGTTTTCTAATGCTAGAATGTTTTAAGAACTTATTATTTAAATAACATGTTATATGTTTTAAGAATAATAAACCATTTGGATAAATGTTTTTCTTTAAAAATGTGCTAATGTTTATGATAAATAAACATTCAACACATACAATAAGAAGCCCTTTCTATTGGATGATTTTTTTTTAATATAAAGCAATGTCCATAGGCGTAAGAAATAGTAAATCATGTTTTAACAAAGCAAGGAAAAGATAGAGCTATACAGTCAAAGCAGCCCACACCTTTGTTAAAGGGAAACTCATGCCAATAAAAAGAGCAAGGTAGATCACATAAAGCAAAGGAAATTCCAAAATAAAAATAAGATCAACTAGCAATCAAAATGTAGAAGCCACAGACACAATGGAGAATCTCCACAAGCATAAAACCCAGCTAAAAAGAGGATGACATTTGAGGGGAGCTCTCTAGAAATGAAAATCACGTAGTGGGTAGTATGAAACTAGCCAACACATAAAAAGGAAAAGAGTCTACATGCAAAGACAAAACATACGCAATCAAAGGAGAGCTATTCACACAATTGTATAGAGGAAAGTACATACCAGTCAATGGCATTTAAACAAAGGAAAATCCACTATTCTCAATGAAGAAAGCAACCCATGCATGGAAGTAAGTAGCAGAAAAAGGATGATTCACATTTTGGAGGGGAGCACATCAAAGAAGACCACATGCAATAAAAAATCCACACTTTCAAAGTAGAGATCATTTTAAAGGAAGAATCAAGTAGCCAAGCCATGCACAAGAAATCAAGGTGTTATAAGAGAAATGGAGTCACTGTATAGAGCAGTTGTAGGTGAAAGATTAAAATCACAGTAGAGTAGAGCATAAAACCAATAGAAGCTATTTATCCCACATTGGTTGTGGGGTGGGAAATTTTAGTGTTTAAATATGAAAACACTTAGCCTATATGTTGTCTTGAAAGGTAACGACTTTTGGAAAGCTGCAGGGTTTGTTGTGGGTCCCCACATGTGCACCAGTTACAGATCAATGCTAGGTGGAAGGTGACATTGGCATAGTTTTACATGGAAAAGCAAGAATGATGACATGCCATGCAAAAAAAAGATAGTAGGATATTGTGACACATGGCAAGATTGATGATGGGCACAAGCTCACAAAATCAACCCGCTCAGAGGATAAATATTGCGAGAAAGTGAGCATGTGACAAGTGGTAGTGTGGGCCTAGTTGGTGATGAGGTGGAAACAAATGAGCAGTTCAGATGTGACACACATGATGCTATGACGTGGTAGATCCAACAAACAGCTCACGCCCACAAAAAGAAGATGCAAGCAGGATAAGCAATGCAGGTAAGCAGGATACTGACACATGTCAGCAAGTCCCACCTAGATGGTGATGTGGCAGATACAACGGGAGGGCCAATTAGATCATGAGAAGTGGTGCTCAGTGGCAATGGTTGACCAGTAAAAAAGTGCCACGTGGTATGACCAATCAAACTTAGTTTGACTCGAAATGCAAGGCTAAAGGAAAAATGAAATGTTTTTTGAAAAAGATATATCATTTTTTAAAATCATTTTTCCAAATTTGAAATTATCCATGTTAAGACTTTTTTAATTAAAAAGGACTATAACTTAAAGTTTCAACTTTATATTAATTCAAATTTTTGAAATTTTTTAAAATTTTAAAGTGCAGACCAAGGTTTTATACTAGGGGAGTACTTTTTGAAATGCCTTTCTGGAGGTTTTTGAGACGTGAATATGGCAGTATTATATATTGCCAGAATCGGGAGAAGACGAACTTTTTGATTATGGATCTGATTTTTGCATAGGAAGTAGTGTGTTCATGCTACAAGAGGTTTTCTCTCAAAGTTTGAATGGAATGTTTTATCAGGTGTTTTAGGTCACTAGTTGTAGAATTCAGTGGAAAAACATCATGAAAGTATTCACTGACTATTATATCAAATTATTTTGATTTTTTATGATATTTTTAGCTTTAATTTGGTAAATTAGCACATATCCAAGTGTTAGAATTCTTTAGAATAAAGGAGAGGGTGGGGGTGAATCAGTTATCCAAGGTCCAAATGCCCTATTAATACTTTTTCACTACTTTTAATGAATCCATACACTTTTCATCCATCCAAAGTTTAAATCGACCATATTAGCAAGTTACAGTAAATCAACATGCAAAGATAAAACATGCAACATCAACACATGACACAGTGATTTATGTGGAAACCCAATTTGGGAAAAACCACCAGTAACGTACTACTTGATTCTCACTCTTCTAAAGTGATGCCCTGTTAAATGCCTACCCTGTTATACAACACACTGTTAAATGTGACCTGGTTAGAGGATTTCACCAAACTGTTAGGAATGGGTTTGGTTAAAGGACTTTAGAACATTCTCTTGGAATGTCACCCTGTTAAAGGATTTATCTCATGGCTATTAAACCAGCCTAAGTCCATAGGATTTAAAATTTAGTATTACAATTGCTAGAAAGTAACGATAATGGTCTTTTGATCTGATATAACTTACAAGATACTTTGCATATTTCAGATCACACTTTCAGTTCAATCCTAATGCTTGGCCTCAATCACTTCAGCTCTAATTGCTTGACTTCTTCACAAGCTTCATCTCCTTGAGTCTTCTAACTCATTGTACCAATGCATCCATATCAAGGGTCTTCTTACTGAAACAGAGTCACTATGCTCTCTTATCTCCTTAGCACCTCCTTCACCATTTCAAGATTTCATGCTTGACCACCTCTCTCTCTTTTTTCATTAACTTATGAATCCTTAAATAGAAATTTTATTTTACTTTTCCACTCATTTCTCCCTCTCCAATTTTAGGGTTTCGAATGGATTAGGTAGGATACAATGTATCTACCTCATATCTTGTTCTTATCTTCAAACTTTTTTAGTTGTATCCTTAAAATATTTTACATGCTGTTCTGTGCCACCAGCTCATCATTCTTATCTTCCATTTTAATTCATAAAATTCTAGATAATAACCTTGTCAGCTTAGATCTAGAAAATCTTCTATTTTCAAAATAATGCAACAACTCAGCATTATTGATTTACTAGTGCTCGACATCTCTGTGTTACTCGGCACTATTGGTTTTACTAGTGCTCAACATCTCTGTGTTACTCGGCACCTATCTTTGCTCGACACTCGATATCACTCGGAACTTGAATTTTACTTGGCACTTGAACTTGCTCAGCACTTGAAGTTTACTCAGCACTTGAACTTGCTTGGCACTTGAATTTTACTCGGCACTTGAACTTGCTCGGCACTTGAAGTTTACTCGACACTTACTAAGAATTTTCTCAGCACATACTAGCTTGCTCGGCTCCTTCTCTGTAATGAACTTAGTTGGGCTTTACAAATGTCTTAGCTAACACCTTACATCTTTGATATGTTTTAGTATGCCCATTCTCTGTATCTTATAGTATGTCATCAAATACACTTTTTCATCAATAACTTAGTTGATCCTTGTACTCCATTACAACATCGTAACTTCAACCTTTCTCTAGGTGTTCTAGTTACATCTTATTGATTGCCTCCTCCTTGACAATCAACTAATTCATAGTATTTGGATCACTAAAGCAATTTTCATTCCTGCAAGTAGCATGTTTGACATCAATGACAAAACAATGATAGAGAACATTCTTTACCAGTTCCATATATCATTCCAACAACTTTTCTTATGATCATTTCAATCATTTCCAACAATATCCCTCTTTGGCATTGATGGAAAACCAAACTGATCAATTGATCAACTTAGTTACCACCAAGATTGTATATGTTGTCTGCTATATTTCTTTGTTACTACATCTTTTACTACTGATCTCATATATATCCCTTTTTTATATATATCTCCCTCTTTCTTATATATTGATCAGGTTTCTACACATTTCTCCCTCTTTGACATAAATGCCAAAGATTTAGCATCTATATCATGCTAAATATGAGCTTTGGCTTCTTATTTTTTTCTCCCTCTATCACCATGCTTGTGACTGATTTGGAATTTCTGCTCTTGCTGTCACCCTCTGCATCGCTCTTCTGATATTTCAATGATTTGTTTCTGCTGATGTAGGGAAACATCCTTGTTGGTTTAAACTACTTGAGTTAGGGGTATTACCCCAAACTTGCCTCTAAGATATTCATAAGCATCCTTGGGCAATGGTTTGGTGAAGATATCTGCAGTTTGTTCCTTTGTGTGAATGTATTCCAACTTCACTTGTTTTTCTTCTACCAATTCTCTAACATAATGATACTTGATTGCGATATGCTTGGTTTTTGCATGCATCACTAGATTTTTGGATATGTTTATAGCACTTGTATTATCACAATATAATATCATAGGTTTTTTTACCTCTTCTTTCATTCCTTTCAATAGATGTGTGAGCCATACAATGTTTGTGCAATTGACTGCAACTGCTACATACTCTGACTCTACAGTGGACTAGGATGTACATGTTTGTTTCTTGCTAGTCCAGGTAACTAGCCTTTTGCCTAGAAATAATACACCTCCACTTGTTCTTTTTCTATCATTAATTTTGCCTCCCCAGTCTGCATCTGTATATGCATTGAGCTCAAATTTTTCATTCTTTTTTTAGTATAGACCAAAGTTATCAGTTCCTTTAAGATATCTCATTATTCTTTTTACTGCTATAAGATGATTTTCTTTGGGATTAGCAAAGAATCTAGCTACTATTCCAACTACTAATGCTATGTTTGGTCTACTATGTACAACATATTTTAGTTTTCCAATCATGGATCTATACATTGTTTGATTGACTTTAGTTGATTCATCATTTTTGGACAGCTTATTTCCTGTTGCCATTGGCGTGCTAACTGATTTGGATTCCTCCAATCCAAATGTTTTAAGAATCTCTTTGATGTACTTTTATTGTGTCACAAATATACCATGTTTGAGTTGATGTACTTGCAATCTAACAAAGAATTTGATTTCTCCAAACATAGACATCTCAAATTAATGTTTCATTTTGTCAGCAAAGCCTTTGCAAAGAACTTCCTTTCCACCAAACACTATATCATCCACAAATATTTTACATACAATAATGTCTTTATCTTCTTCTTCTTTGATGTACATGTTGTTGCTATCATTAGTTCTTTCAAATGCAATTTGCACTAGATACTTGTGAAGTCTCTCATACTATGCTCTAGGTGCTTGTTTCAAACCATAGAGTACTTTATGTAGCTTACACACCATATCCATGTTGTTTTCATCAACAAATTCTTCTAGTTATTTAATGTAGACTTCTTCTTCTAGTATACCATTTAAGAAAGAAAAGTTTAATTCCATCTGATAGACTTTAAAGCAGCATATGCAAGTAAAGTTCTTACTCCTTCCATTCTAGCAATAGTGGCAAATGTTTCCCCATAGTCTATTCCTTCTTCTTGAGCATAACCCTTGCATACTAGTCTAGCTTTGTTTCTAGTAATCTCACCATTCTCATCTATATTGTTTCTAAATACCAACTTGGTGCCAATCACATTCTTGTCAGTTGGTCTAGGAACCAAACTTCAGGTTTGTTTTCTTTATTTGATCAATTTCTTCTTCCATAGCTTTACATCGGTTATTATCTTGTAATGCACCATATACTATCTTGGGTTTAGATTTGCTAATTAGACATGATTCATTTCTTAGTCTGTTCCTTGTCATTGGTCTTGCATTTTTGTCACCAATTATCTGTTCAGCAGGGTGATGTCTTTTTACATATTTGGATAATCTTGGCTCTGTCCTTGTTTCCATGTTTGATCTTTCAGATTCAGGATCACTATGCACTTCATTGTCAGGTTGTTCTTCATCATGTGTACTATCTTTAGAATTAGATTGTGCATTTTCTTCATTCTACAACTCGACTTCTAAATGCAACTTGGCATTCACTCGTTGTGACTTGGCTAAAACTAATACTTGTTGTTGATTTTCAATTTGATTGACATCATCCTCATCAACATCCATTCCTTCATAAGAATACACAAAGGTTCTGTACTCTTCCATTTTCTTTGGTACTTCAGCTTGGACTTCTGCGTGCTCATCAAAATTTACATTTGCACTTTCCAAAATTTTGTTACTATTAATATTCAAACACTTATATGCCTTACTTCTAGTGGAGTAGCCAAGAAATATACCTTCATCACTTTCTACATCAAATTTTCCATTTCTAGCATCTTTAAGGATAAAGTATTTGCAACCAAACACTTTGAAATATTATACATTAGGTGAGTGACCATACCATAATTCAAAAGGTGTTGTATATGTACCTTTCTTGACTTGTACATAGTTCGGTGTATGAATAGCTACACTTATAGCTTCTCTCCAATATTTTAGAGCAATAGTCTTTTCCATGATTAGTGTTCTGGCATAGTCAATCATAGATCTGTTTCTTCTTTCAACGATTCCATTCTATGGGGGAGTTCTAGGAGCTGATGTTTGTCTTTTGATTCCTTTATCATTATAGAATATATCAAATTCATTTGATGTGAATTCACCACCTCTGTCTAATCTTAGGCATTTCAAGCTTTTTCCTATTTCTTTTTCAACTCTAGCCACATACCACTTAAACATTTGAAAAGCATCAGATTTTTGTTTTAAGAACATAATAGTCATCAGCAAACAACATTATGTATTTATCTCCTCAATAGCTTTGTACTTCCATTAGACCACATAAGTCAATATGAACTAATTCAAGTACTTCTTTAGATGTATAGTTTTTTCTCTTGAAACTTGACATAGTCATCTTTCATAGCTGACATTGTTTACACATGATATTATCAAGCTTCTTCAATTTTGGTAAACCTCTAACTTTCTTCATTTTACTAATGTTGACCATATTGTCAAAGTTGACATGACATAATCTTCTATGCCATAACCATTCATCATCAAATCTTGCAATAAAATAAGAAACATCATCCATATCAAGGTAAAATAGATTACTCTTTGTTTGATCTCCTTTTCCTGTCAGTTTACCATCAGTATCATAGATTTTTGCAATTTTGTTTCCAAATTCACTTTGAATCCTATATTGCCTAACTATGAGACACTTAGTAAATTGTAGTTTAATTCTTCAACATAGTATGCATTATCACATGAAATTTGTTCGGTGAGCTTAATGGAACTTTTCCCTTTGATTTGACATGGAGCATCATTACCAAATCTAACACTATTTCCATCATACTGAGTAAAGTTAACAAACTTACTTTTATCTCCTATCATGTGATGTGAGCATCCACTCTCTATGATCCACCTATCATTCTTGTTCATACATGTTACCAGTGCTGTGGGTTCTTCTTCATCAAATTGATCCTTCATGGCTACATAAACAACTTCATCATCATTTTCATCAGAATTTTTTTCAACAATGTAACACTTCTTACCGCTTTCTTTGTAATCTCTTTTGTCATCATCTCTTCTAAATTTTTTTTTTTTTCCTTCCTTGTAATCCTTTTTATGTGTACACCTGGCAGCAATATGACCTACTTCATTGCAATTGAAACAAATGATAGGCACCTTACCTTTGAATTTTCCTTTACCTCTATGAAATCTTCTAGCAAGCAATGCTTCCAATTGTTGTACATCTTCCTCATCAGTGTTGCTGTCACTGGATACATACTTCATTTTTCTTCCTTTCTTTGATTTCACCTGTTCAACATCTTTCAGTGATAACTTGGTCTTAAAAGAAAATTCAACATTTTCTGGTTTGTAGTTGTCAAAATTAGATAACTCAAATGCAGTGAGTCTGCCTATTATACCTTGAAAACTTAGATTGTTTCCTGGTATACATCTTAGCTCTTGTATTGTTGATAATCTAATAGCATAGATAGGAAGTAAGGTTCTTAAGAACTTACTATTAACAATATCTTCATCCAATTGACCACTCAAGCATCTTATTGCACTTACCACTTCCTTTATTCTTGCACCATATTGAGCAGTGTTCTCATTTTCTTCCATTTTCATGTCATCAAACTTTCCTCTGAGACTTTCTCTTCTTTTTTTTTTGTACATTTTGATCTCCTCCAAAGATGTCTGATAGCACTTTCCACATTTTGAATGCAGTATCACATCCTTTGATATCATCAAATTCAATATAGCTAAGTGTAGAGGCAATTTTCAGCATTATTTGTTTGTGTTCTTGCTTATTTTTCATATCTTTTGTAGTAGGAGCACCTGTTGGATCTACATGTTCAGTGACAATTGAATTTTGTGCATAATCTCCTATGGATCCAAGATGTAACTTCATCAAGCTTTTCCATGCAACAAAGTTGTCTTTATTGAGCTGGGAACTTCTCTCTTAGGCATTTTGATCTTTTTTGCTTATAGTTCCTTTAAACTGAGTCAGCAATAAGACTCTAATACCAATTGTTAGAATTCTTTGGAATAACTAAGAGGGGGGGGGGGGGGGGGGGGGGCAGGGGGTGAATCAGTTATCCAAGGTCCAAATTCCCTATTAATACTTGTTCACTACTTTTAATGAATCCATACACTTTTCATCCATCCAAACTTTAAATCAACCATATTAGCAAGTTTCAATAAATCAACATGCAAAGATAAAACATGCAAGATCAACACATGACACAATGATTTAGGTGGAAACTCAATTTGGGAAAAAACACCAGTAACATGTTACTTGATTCTCACTGTTATGAAGTGATGCCATGTTAAAAGCCTGCCCTATTAAAGGCTTACAACACACTATTAAATGTGACCTTTTTAGAGGATTTCACCAAACTATTAGGGATGGGCCTAGTTAAAGGACTTTAGAACATTCACTTGGAATGTCACCCTGTTAAAGGATTTATCTCATGGCTATTAAACCAACCTAAGTCCATAGGATTTAAAATTTACTGTTAGAATTGCTAGAAAGTAACAATAATGGTCTTTTGATCTGATATAACGTACAACATACTTTGCAAATTTCAGATCAAACTTTCAGTTCAATCCTAATGCTTGGCTTCAATCACTTCAACTCTGACTGCTTGACTTCTTCTCAAGCTTCATCTCCTTGAGTCTTCTAACTCATTGTACCAATGCATCCATATCAGAGGTCTTCTTACTAAAACAAAGTCACTATGCTCTCTTATCTCCTTAGCACCTCCTTCACCATTTCATGCTTTCATGCTTGACTGCCTCTCTCTCTTTTTTTTATTAACTTATGACTCCTTAAATAGAAATCTGATTTGCCTTTGCTACTCATTTCTCCCTCTCCAATTTTAGGGTTTCAAATGGATTAGGTAGGATACAATGTATCTACCTCATATCTTGTTCTTATCTTCAAATTTTTTTAGTTGTATCCTTAAAATGTTTTACATGGTGTTTTCTACCACTAGCTCATCATTCTTATCTTCGATTTTAATTCACAAACTTCTAGATAACAACCTTGTCGGCTTAGATCTATGAATCTTTGATTTTCAAAAAAAATGCAGCAAATCAGCATTATTGATTTACTAGTGCTCAAAATCTCTGTGTTACTCAACACTATTGGTTTTACTGGTGCTCAGCATCTCTGTGTTACTCAGCACCTATCTCTACTCGACACTCGATATCACTTGGCATTTGAACTTGCTTGAAACTTGAAATTTACTCAGCACTTGAACTTGCTTGGCACTTGAAGTTTACTCGGAACTTGAACTTGCTCGACACTTTAAGTTTACTCAGCACTTGAAATTGCTCGGCATTTGAAGTTTACTCGACACTTACTAGGAATTTGCTTGGCACATACTAGCTTGCTCAACTCCTTCTCTCTAATGAACTTAGTTGAGCTTTACAAATTTCTTAGCTAAAACATTACATCTTTGATATGTTTCACTGTGCCCATTCTCTGTATCTTATAGTATGTCATCAAATACACTTTTTCATCAATGGCTTAGTTGATCCTTGCACTTCATTACAACATCATAACTTCAACCTTTCTCTAGGTGTTCTAGTTACATCTTATTGATTGCCTCCTCCTTGAAAATCAACTAATTGGTAGTATTTGGATACTAAATCAATTTTCATTGCTGCAAGTAGCAAGTTTGACATCAATGACAAAACAATGATTGAGAACATTCTTTATCAATTCCATATCTCATTCCAACAACTTTTCTTATGATCATCTCAATCATTTCCAACACCAGGTTCATTAGTAGATATTTGTCTTTACTAATATATTTTGCATTTGGAGGGGCAAAATAGAAAAGATATGATTAGCAGTTATAGAGAGAAGGTAGAGAGAGGCTTTTTTAGCTTCTAGGGAAGGATTTCCTAGGGGATAGATGTCAATTACAAATTGAATCCGAGAATTACTCTCTTGCTTTTTATACTTTCTTCTTCTCTTTTGTAAGGGTTGGAATTTTTGGAAAGTTTTCACTGAAATGAAGAAAGTTAGTAGAACTAGCCTTGGAATTGATGAATTTTGAATGGAAGACCTAGGATGTGTTAGTTCTTGAGCATGAAGCTTTTGTTTTGGCTATGATACCCCCTTTCCATCCCATCAGTTTCTCATTCCTGCCATTTTCTCTCTTTTATGATAGCATATGTTATTGTACAATCTGGTTTATTTGGTGATTTTTGAGTCATTTCATGTATTTCATGTGTTATTTCAAGGAAACTAGCATAGCGAGCAGTAGCTATTTAGTTTTAGTCTAAATCTTGTCTCCTTTCTTAGTTGAGCTATGATGTTTTATGGTCTTTGAACAAAGAGCCTAGATCATAATTAAAGTCCCTTAAGGCTGTATATTGCTTCATTATTGCTTGTAATTCAAGGAATTATGTAAATGCTTTAAAGATTTAAAGAGGTTGCAGTTTTGTTAAGGGGGATATCATGTAAGAATGAGATCTAGTTGAACATTGATGTCTATTTACAAGGTGAACAGATAGATCGTATATCTGAATATATAAATAAGTATCAGATATCCAAAATGCATGAGGCAGATTCATTAATTGCCTAATGGATTAGGCACTGATCAGCTATAGGATCATTAGTTTTTTTTCCATACTTAGTTTTCATCTTCTTTCCCCATGCACATAAAATCAAAATTAAATTCAAATTATCTTTACATTTTATGTTGAAGAGCTAGAGTAGTTTAACCATCACTCAGCTTGTGCATTCCATAGATTTTTAATTTTCTAATGCATTTATTTGTTACCGCCTAAGCCTTTAGGAAATATAAGGGTAAAATCTACTTAATAGATTCAAGGATATGTTTTTGCATTGGTATAGTATCATTTGAATCTGAGGTCTACCCACCCAGGTTTAGCAGAACTTGAAGTAGAAGAAGGTTCATGCCTTATAGTTGGACTATTGTTAGAAATGGCATGTTGAAAATGGGAGTTAGCTACCCCTAGATATGTTAGTTTCTCAGTGGTATATTTTAAAACCATTTAGTATTTTCAAACACCAACAAAGTACTTACCGAGTTAGAACATTTTATGTGTGTTTGTCGAGCATCAACAATATTCATTTCTTAGAGTTTTATTTTTTACTGGCATCTAAGTGATCTAGAATTTATTTTTGTGATAACTAATGCACCCCTCCCCTCTTAGTTACTGATCTTATATTTCTAATAATTGGTATTATAGCTTTTGGTTCTTGCAAAGAAGGTTCCATAAACATAAGCTAAATATCAAGATGTCTTATAGAAGAGAAATTCCCAAGCTGAACAAAGACAATTTTGTAGCATGACAAGGACTTATGAGGCTACATCTAGCTACCATAAGTGATTTTGGATGCAAATATCTTGATGCTAAATATATGACTCCCACTAGAACATTATCAATTGAAGATATTGCTAAAAAGAAGAATAGCATCATGATGATTGACATTGCATCTCATTTATGCTGAATTCGATGAAGTCAAAGATTGCAAAAAAACTCATGAAATATGGATCAAGCTAAAGGACATATATAGATGAGATGAAAATGTAGGAAGAGCCAAGGCTGAAAGTCTTAGAGGTTAGTTTGATCAGATGAAATGAGAGAAGATCAGAATATTGCAAAATATGTGGAAAAATCAAAGCAAGTGTAAGTGCAATCAAACCATTTGGAGGAGACATTAAAGAGAAAACAATTTTCAGCAAGGTACTTAGAACTCTTTTTCCTATTTATGAAATTATAGTTTTTGCTATTCAAGAGATGAGATGTGATCCAAATAATAAAATATCTTTCCATTATCCCATTGGAAGATTGAAATTTTTTGAGTTAGATAACTTTAATATCTATTTTCCTAGTTCAAAAGTTATTGAGTCTACATTTGAAGCTAAACTCTCACTCAAAAAAAATGATAACAAATCAAAGTCTAGTCAATGAAGAAGTGAAGAAGAAGAATCAGAAGAAAGTTTAGACACTGATCTTGAAGGTATTGAAGCCCTACTTGCAAGAAAGTATTCCAAAGGTAGAGAAAAGTACAAAGGAAAAGTTCCTTTGATCTATTTTTCATGTGAAGAAGTTGGTCACATTACTCCAAGGGGTCCAAATAGAGAAAACAAAGATGAAAATAAAAATAGTAAGTGGAAAGGCAAGAAGGATTTCTATTGGTGTAAATAAGTATTTACTTATTACACTTTACTCAAGTTTACTTAGGTCAATGCATTATTTTATTATTATGCATTATTTTATTATTTCTTAGGTGACACACTTAGGAGTTTGCATACTCTTATGAGTTGCCATGTTGAAAATACTAGAGTAAGCAACTCTTATTCAACACATGGTGTCTACAACACTGGAGTTTGGATAATTAACTAAATTTTCATGTAGACAACACAATTATTTGCACTCATATTTTAGCACATGGTTTCTACAACATAATTTTGCATGCCACACCTTTGTAGGCTTATCCTCTCATCATTGCAGTTACTCATGTGCTTAATGGAGGATAACCTACACCTGCTACACATTTTCTTGGTCATATGACTTAACATGTTTCTAATTCCTATGCATTCTAGAGGCATTTATATACAAGCACTCCTAGTGTACTTTCACATTGAATCAATGTCATATTGTCATTCTTATCATACTCTTCTAGTCTACTATTGTGCTCGTGCTTGAGTTCCTTGATCTTGGGTGATTTTTTCCTAAGGAAAATTTTTACATGGTATTAGAGCTAAAGGAGATTCTCTTAACATAGTTATTTGAGACCAGTCTTGCTTCAGCACCTCAACCTAGATCTAGAGAATCCATAGAAATTGGGTATGTCTAGAGCCAAAACAAAGCTCACCATTGCATCCTAAATGTTGATTCAGTGAAAATCTGCTACAAATTTGCCTATCTTGGGCCAAAGTTGATTTTGAGGCAAAATATTTTTGCAAATAGGCACCAAATGGTCCAATTTGCAATTTTGATAGGGCCTATATAGAATTTTTTTGCATGAAACAAATAGTGACATCCCGAGCTCTACAAGGGGAATATTCCATCATCATCTTCAATATTCAGTGGTACTGCTCATTTTTTAGTCACATTAAATCAAATGAATGTTCCTTACTCAAATTGGCCCAGCCCAACACATCAATGTTGGACTAAAACCCTACTTTTTGATACCTATTACACACACTATTAGCACTTCAAGCCCCTGACAAAATTTTTACATGGGGTTCACAAAACCTTACCTTCAGCATTGGTATTTATAAACCCAAAAACCATTTAAACATTTTTGGTATTGAAAAACCTTGTGGACGGTGCTCATTTTCTTGTCGCAATAATTTGTTTGTACTATCTACATTTTCTTGTGGCTTCTTTCTGACTAGACATATCTAACCCAACAGTCCAAATAAGCCGATCCACATCAACCCTATTTGCATCCCTGCAAACCCACAAAATGTCATCAACTAGCTTAGAGCTCTACCATGTAGATAGCATATGTCAATAGAGGACACATCAGTGTATGGTGACATTTGGATTTCCAACAACATCCTTGCCATGTCAACAAAATCATAGGCAACATCTGGTCAATTTGTATAGAGTCTGTACATCTATATAGATAGACAGTTGCCGCATCATCCCCAAGAGGCTTTTTTTTTGCTAATGTTAGCAATTCACTATCTCAAATTTGATGATCATTTGACCATCATCATGAGGAAAATTAGAACTACTATGATGGTTGTTTGACTATCAAATTTAATCTTGTCATTTTCTAATCCAATCCTTCTCTAGATTGAGTTTTAATTTGATAGTCCAACTTTGGCAGGCTATATCTTAGTCATTCAGGCTCCAAATTAGGTACAATTTTTTTCTTTTGGCTAGAATTTCCTAAAAAGGATTGAATGGCATAGTTCTTTTCTGGTTTTGGTGTACAAATTTGTTAGAAATTGCATCTTTTGGTGACTTTACCTATCTAATCTTACATTTTGTAAATTTAAATGCTTCATATGAGCTCATCTGAACTTGAAAATAGGATCTATTTTTTTTGAAAGTGTATTAGTTTTTGTCTATTTTCTAGATCTACAATCATCTTATATGGTTATGTGGAGAATAATATCACTCTCAAACTTAGGGCCTTTTCTACATTGTATTGCTTTGATTAGTTTGCAAAATTGTTGTTCATTTGAGTGATAATGCTTAATATCACATTTGAGTCTCAAAAGAAAATTGTAGCAAGAAAAATTAGAGGACCACATAAAGCATTGAATCATATATTAGGTGGGGTTTGTTGACTATTTTTTCATTTTGGCAGGGTTCATACATACATTGATGTCATGGAGTCTTACCACACATGCTAGTCTAGTTTAACACCAAAGTTAACACCAAGGAACTATAAGAAATGGAGTACTTTGATGCATGATAATCTAAGAGAACATTAGGAAGTGATTCCTTTCCTTTGCTCAAAGATACTGCTACCTAATCCAAATTGGGAAGATTATCTTCATCTTCTTATTCTCTTTATGTATAGAAGTATGAGTAAGGAATCTTTTGCTCCTCTTATAATGAAAAGTTTTCCTCATGATGTTTGGATGGCTCGTTGGGAAGGATTTGGAGATCCACTAGTTCATAAATTTCTAGAGGACATTCTATCTTTAGCAGCTTCAATATTGGTTCCTCCACCTCCAAATGAGATCTCACCTTTTGATACTTCTATTGATTCTACTGATCTAGTTCTAGCCATAGATGCTCTTGGTTCAGTGTAGCCAGAAACATTATGTCTTCCTACTTGAACTTCATGGGACAACTTCCTTCTAGATATTGTAGGTCTATCCATGGAGTCTCACATTGACAATGTGGGAGACATCATTGATTATATTCATCTTCTCATTTTTTAGGTGAATACTTCATCCATTTCTATAGTGATAGGTCTAACACGGTAGGGTAGACCTAGTCTTCTAGCTCCAGCATTAGGTGATGAATTCCTAATAGATATTTTAGGTCTCTTTGTGGAGCCACACATAGAAAATTTGGGAGACATCATTGATGATGTACACCTTCTCTTTGATGATGAAGATTTTTCTTCAGTTGTTGCAACAGGTCACTCTAACCCTCTTGTCCATTCTCTACATGATCAATCTTCATAGGTTTATGTGATTGTGGATCCTTATGTAAAATATTTGCAAGAGGTCACTTTATCATTTAAGGAGATAGTTTTTTCCTTGGGATAGGTTCTACATTCATCTATGCTAAATCTAAAATCATTCATTTTAATAGTGTTAGAAGGGGTGACAATCAATATCGACATAGGGACAGTTGAGAAAGTTTCAGGACCACCGTAGATCTTTAGGATTTTTTCTACATATAGGGGAAGCATCTCATTTTTACCTCTACCATTGTTTCTTCCAAAGGGGAGTAACATTATTCAGCAGTCATGGATCAGCTTCTAAATTGGAGCAGCTATCACTGATCGACACTCTACATTGAGGGAGGCGACTACCTTGTCTCGTTTTTCTTCTATTTTATGGGGGGCCTTTTTCCTTTTATTGGGTTTTTCCTTCTCACACTTCTTTATTATATATACTTTATGTATATCATAATGGGGGACTTTTTATTACTCTATCCATCCATGCATCTTGTCTTTTCATCTCTCTTTTTGGGGGAGGGTTTTTCCCGTGAGGTGCTCCTTCTTTCTAAGCTTTATGAGAGATTGCATTGCATTATGTACATGGGTACCCAACATGGCCTATTAACCAAGACCCATCATGAATGTCAGCCTAGCTTTCATAAGCTTAAGTGCATTCCCCTAAGTTACACTTAAGGAGGAGTGTTGGTGTAAATTGTTGAAAATAATCAAGACTAGCTAGGTTAGTGAGAAGGGAGGGGTGAATTGATAACCTCAAAATTTAAACTAATTCACCACTTAACAATATAAATCATTCACCATTAATTCATCTATTCTACTACATGCATAAGAAACTAAAAGATAATCATTTATGACACATGGACACAAAATTTGGTGACCTAGAAACCTTCCAAATAGAAAGTAAAACTAGGGTGGGGATGATACCCACAAAAATTCAATACTATAGTACAAAGTTGGCATGTTAAGGCTTACAATGATCACATCTGATGATCTACCCTATTAAGACCAATTTGGACTGCTAGATCCACCTTGTTAGAGGTATTACAAAAATACAATGAAGTATGCACTCTATTAAGAGATTTAAAGAAAGACTATTAAGTCTACCTTGTTAAAGGATTTAGAAATTGATTCACCTATTAGGATGAAATTATAGATCTAACTTAAAACTTGATTGTTGATTACATCCTTGAAGTACAAATCACCTCTTCTGATAGATATAACTTTACTGCCCCTTATAGACCTTGCTAAATACTCTACTCTACCATTGATTCTCATTCGCATTCATCAAACATCTGCTTAGAATTATGCATTCTTACATTTAGTTCTTCATTCCTTGATAGTTTGGTATGATACAATACATCATATATATACCATTCCAATATTTACAATTACAAGGTCGGCTAAAACACAAGTAAATAAAATATTACCATGTTAGCCAAATAGTAGTTAACTATAAGCTAACTTGGTGAACTTTTGATAGTCAAGGTACACTGCATTACTTGCCATCATCATTCATTTGGTAGAAGTAGAGGCTTAGTCCATACTAATCACATAATGTAGCTTTGAATTCGGTGACCATTCAAGACTCAGTAGATATAGTGTCACTCAATAGATACTGAATACTATATTTACCTTGCTTTCAATTGGTAAACATTGCTTATCCCAACACTTGGTAGATACTAGCTTCACATCACATCAACTGATGAATTAGTAAATACTACAAAGCTCGGTGACCACTATCTACTCGATGATAGCTGCTAGACTACACACTATTTGTATTCACTTGGTAGCTTCTAGAATTCTTGATATGAACTATTGAACTACTAAACTTACTTGGCAACCACTGAATGCTAGGTATACACTAGAGACTAAGTGATGAACTTCATAACTATAAAAAATTATGAATAAGTTTTGTCACTAATGGAAAACATAACTTAATGCCAACAATCTCCCCCTTTGGCATTAGTGACAAAAACATTTATAAGCCAAGACTTATGTATACTAACTTATTGTTTTTTTCATTTTTCAAAATTTATCTTTATAATGCTAATGTATATACATTTGCACATATTTCCCCCATACATAAGATATAATATATACATAGTCACTTTACATAATTATACATATAGTCTCTCTCCCTTTTATACTATACATATATCAATATATTCTCTCCCCCCTTTGTCTCTCCAAAAAATATCTCTTACTCCCCCTTTTTGAAAATAATGCCAAGAGTTATTCAATATATTCATAGAGAGACACCAAAATATGAGAGAAACTCATAATGTACATTGAGAATAAGAGCTAGTGTCTTATCCCAATTCTCTTGCAAAATTTTTCAGGTATGAAGAGCTACTTGAACTTCTATTGAGAGTTGTATCATATGTTCTGCAATTGAGAGATTGTTATCTTGGACCAATAACTTTGAATATGCAATATGCATTTGCATTATGTCCATGATTCGAAGGATCATGTTTTGGATGTCTATCAATGTGGTTCTAATCCTTCCTTCGTCTCTCAATAGTTTAGCCTATATATCTAATAGAAATCTCACTTTAATGTAATGTGTTGAGCTTGAGCTAGGGTCAAGCTACTATTGGAGTTGATGTAATCCAACTCCAAAGATGCCCAAGATCACCTGCATGCAAAAACTTGTCAAAGCAAAGCCAAGGAAGGAAGAGCATGGAGCAAGGGAAAAATTATAAATGGACATTAGAGACAACTAGATATACAAACACAAGAAAGTAAGTATTTACAATATGCTAAAAAGTGATGTTAACATACAATGAGGGAGCCCGAAAAAAAAGAGTTCCAGAAATCTCCTTGAAGAAGCTAGAAGATGCTAGGAGATAAGTGTGACAACTAAGTATACATCCACATGAGGTGGAAAGTCCTCAAACAAAGTGAGAGGATAAGTATTACTTGGGAGAGAAAAAAACTCCCATATTGTCAAAAACTTATAAAAAACTCCTAGACTACAACTAATAAATGAAATGCATTTACCTAAGTAAGCTTAAGTAAATAGAATAAATAATAAATAATAAATTATTTAATCTAGCACCCCCCCTTAAGTGCAACTTAGGGAAATTCCTTAAGCTCACAAAACTAAGAAATGTAGAAATGGGTCCCAACAACAAGGCCATGTTAGGAACCCATGTAAAAAGTAAAAGATGTAACCTCTATAAATGGAGAAAGAGAGAAAACCACATGGGAAAAACCCTCCCCAAAAAAGAGGTAAGAACCTAGTGAAAAACTAAACAAGCCTCCAACTAGGAAATGTCCCCTAAAATAAAAATAAGGAGTGATCATGAAGAGCATCACTAAAGCATGAAGAAGCCAGAAATTTTCCATCAAGAAGAGAAATGTTGATTTGAAGAACCTCCATGGAAGAAGAAGGCACAAATTGAGCGTGTATATATGGTAGATGATCCATCTCATCGAAATGCATAGGTAGCTAGCCACTACAATCACCTTGTATATAGGTTCAACCACTGAATACATAGCTCACACTATCAAACCATCAAACCATGGATGCATTGGAACAATAGCATAACCCCCACTTAATGCAAACAAGGTGAGATGATAGGCAATTGAGAAGGCGGGCCAAAGTCTCCTACAGACGAACCAAGAAAAATGAAAGAGGAAGAGGTAAAATCACCTATAAAGACACAATCACGCTGACACTGCATGGGGCTAATATCATGGAAAGGACACTCACTTGACAAAGGGAGAAGGCCTAAAATAGTATACAACTATCCCCCTCCATGGTGCTTTATGAAAATAGTGCATGTATAACTAACTCAAAAACAATGTTCATGACCCCCAAAATGCAAGAGTGGCACTTTATCTTAGTGTGATACATAAATGTGCTTCAAAATGATAGCTATAATGATGAAAACTTAAAAAAAGCTACAACAAAACAAAGTACAGCCCAAAACAAAGGAAACCATGCTAGAAAAATTATCCTCAAACCTTAAACACCCAAGATATCCACCATAGACAAAAAAACCAAAGCAATGATAAAAAGAGCATGGGCCAAAATATAAGGAAAAGAATTACATTTCTGAAAAGGCGATAGAACCGGCTTTCCAAAAATATAACATTTTCAAAAAACTGACATGAGATGCAAAAGATATACATGCCAGAGTCAAAAATAAAACTTTGGACTTTAAAAAAAAATGGGTCACAAAAAATTATCAAAGCCTAAAAATACTTACACCAATGTCTCTTTCCCAGAACCAGCTTTCTAGCACTTCTTTTGGATTGGAAAAATACCTCTGTATGCTCAAGTTATAGCCAAAACATTGAAGGTACATCAAAAAGGACCTTGGAGATGTCCAAGCAAGGTGAGTGATGTAGTGCTGACATCATGCTAACATCATCATTTTACAACATTAGAATTGACAGCTTGAATGCCATCACCACAAAAAGGATGCCATGTGGCAAAGAGCCACATGGCAACCCCTACCATGTGTTAGGGGAGACTGCACTGGCTATACAAAAAGTACATGCAAGTAGGACCACATGTACCAGTTCTATAGAAGCTAACTAGGTAGAAAATAGGGTATAATGGATTCCTAATGAGGCATTGAAGTGGAGCTAATAGGGCACAAGCGAGTGCACAACTGGGTGGAGGGTTATAGATGAGCAGCGAGTCGGTGAAAAATGTTGGTAGAGGAACCTGTGAGCACCACTGCATCGACTAAGGAGGTGGCTAAGAGGCATGGTCTATCTAGGTAGAGTGTAGGTGGTGCACAGGCAGTCCTATAGTGGCTACTGAGTGGAGCTGTGGCGGTGCGCTCTGCACCTTTTTTATTTTTTATTTTTGCAAAACAATCGTCCGTATGGAGCCTTGCACCTTAAAATTTTTTACCTCCCAGCGCCTTGTCTCCAAAATCAACAAGTTTTATATTAATCCTAATTGAAAATGGCCTTTTGGATCCAATGGTAGTGTACTTTTGGGCCCAATGTGCTTCCAAAAATTGTTGTTCCCCTAATTTGAAGAAAAATGCACAAACAAACTAGGGTTTGTGACTTCAAATCATGGCTTCAAAAATCTTTCAATGAAGTAGTAGGAAGAATTCTCTAATACTATGTTGGAGTTGATAAAATCCAACTTTGAAGATGCCCAAGAACACTTGCATGCAAAAACCTATCAAAGGGAAGCCAAGGAAGGAAATGCGTGGAGCAAGGGAAAAGTCCTAAATGGACATGAGAGACAACCAGATATGCAAACACAAGAAAATATGTATTTACAATATGCTAAAAAGTGATGTTAAAAGATAATGAGGGAGCTTGAATATGAAGAGCTCTAGGAATCTCCTAGAAGAAGCTAGAAGATCCTAGGAGATAAGTGTGACAACTAAGCATACATCCACATGAGGTGGAAAGTCCTCGAACAAAGTGAGAAGATAAGTATGACTTAGAATAGAAAAAACTCTCATATTGTCAAGAACTTATAACAAACTCCTAGACTACAACTAATAAATGAAATGCATTTACCTAAGTAAGCTTCAGTAAATAGAATTAATAATTAATAATTAATTATTTACTCTAACAGCTACAACCTTTGAGCACTAGCCTTCATATCTTCATCAATCTTATCCAATCTCTCTTTTACCTCCTTAGTGAACTCAATAACATCACATAGCTTAGAAAAAAATGATGTTACAATTTTAAAAGAATTTTCAATGTTAGCCAAAATGGAGGATAGTTCTACCTAATTTATGGCAATATGTTGAGTAATGTGCTCAAGCACTTTATTATCAAACTTTTTCTCTACGTTTTCAATTAACTTTTTCTATCCTGTAGAATCCACATTAAACTTCTGCACTACCTCCTCTAACTGCAACAAAATGTGTTGAGAGGAATCCACATCAACACCTATGGCCTTTATTAGTATATTCTTTGCACTTTCAATTATTCTAAATTCCCTATCCCTTTCATCTCTTAACTACTTTTTCCTTGCTTTCTATTCCAAAAGTTGTCTAACCAATCTCACTTCTTCAACTATAGTAGTAATGAAATCTAACTTTGGGATTTCAATTTCTTTATCCAAATGAATATGATAATCAATTTCTTTCCCAGTAATTAGAAGTTTATGTGGTGGCTTGGGTTCCTCTTCTAATGTTAGTGCTTTGGACTTATGAACAGAGACAATTGTAGAGATAGTTGGACTAGCTATAAAAACTTGAATAGGATCAACTGAAGAAATACTTGCACAAGTGCTAAAAGAATCCAAAATTGAATTAATAAAAGGTGGAGTGCTAACTGAAGTACTTGCAATAGAAGAACATACTCGAACAAAAAATTGTACAAGCTAAGTTGTAGTAGTCAAAACTATAGAACAAGATGTTGAACTTACTGCAGATGCTTCTAATGAAGTTCATAACTTGGTAGCTAAAGAAGAGGGCTATAGCTTGGTAGATGAAGTGCCTGACACTTCAATTGATGATACCCTAACCTAAGAGGTAGCAAAGGGTAATTTAGTAGATGATATATCTATTGATGTTACAATCACACATGATGAAGCTATCTCCATGCCAGATGATGTAGTAGTCTTTGGAGGAGAGTGAGGAAGGGAGGCTATAACTTGTGCAACTTTCCTTACTAGATCATTTTCTTCATCTCCTTCCTTATCTTCCTCATTAGATTCTTTGTCTTTCTCTTCTACATCATCCTTCAATTCCTGATAATCCTCAGCATCAAAAGTGACACAACATGTGTTATCTTCTTCATCATTGTCACTCTCATCATCATCATCTTTGATCTCAACTATGTCTTCACTTGTCTTATGAAAATTATAAACATTTTTCTATATATCTATAGAATTGTTAACTACATGCTCAATATATTTGACCAAAATCAAACAAGTATGAAATCTCATCATCGTTTTCTCTTCATTTTTCTTCATTACTTCCTTAACTTTTTGCATTAGTAAGATTTGGTAGCAACTATCTAAAAGATTGCTCAAATATGTCCTTTATAGTTTGAGTAGCAGATTCCCATCATGGTTTCAACATTTTTAATAAGTCATTGGAAATATATGGCACAATTTGATCTGGGGAATATTTCCATTTTCCCATCTTTGACAACACTAGCTCCTCAATTTGCATCTTCTTTGCATCTATCTTGGTTTCAAATTTTAATGCCTTGAGGTTTTTAATACTAGCACCTTCTTCTAATTACTTCAATCTCTCTTGGAAGGTGACAGGGGGCTTAATAAGTAAAACCTCACTACCTCCTTTCTTCTTAGATCTCCTAGTAAACACAACTATGGAGGCCTTAGTTGGCTTGGTTATAATCACCTTGCCTTTATTTCTTACATTTTCTTCCTCGTTTTCTGATTCCTACTCTTCATCCTCTGGTTCTTCTTCATCCTCTCATTTTCCCTCAATAATCATAAGAGGGGCACTTGTAGTCTTCAGCTTTTCTATCTTCCTCTTACCTTTGTTTACTGCCTAAGGTAGCTTGATCTCAAGCTCTATTCTAGTTTTTTCTTCTTCATAGGTTCCAAAGATAGGTAGCTTTGTATCTACTAGCTCATTGACTAGGACTTCAATAATGTCTTGGTTTCATCAATATTGACCCCATATGGAAGAGGTTTCATCCATGCAATTCTAGGCCTGACTACCTTGATATAAATTTTATCACAATCAACCATGAAGCATACATCTTCTTTATAATCTTCAACTAGTTTAGGAGGAATTCATAACCTATTGTTCTTCTTCTCCTTAAAAACTTCAAAATAATTATCCATAATAGTTTAAAAATTTTCACCCATTTTTGTAATGAATTCATTAATGTGATACACAATCAGAATATGTTTGCTCCATAAAACTAAACCTTTGGATGGGAAAAACTTTTGAACATAAAAGAAAAGACAAGTTAGCAAAGAACCAAATTTATGAGGGTTTTTCTTTGATGTCCTAATGTGGTCCATGTTCTTTTTTAACTTTTTCAACAATAAATATGATAAATCAAATTCTATATTCTTCTTCACAACCTTGTATGCCAGATCCATGGTCTTGCATGGCACACTATTCAATTGAATATAGCTATATATCTTATGTGCAATTATGTGAATTGCAAACCTAAGTTCCATGTCATATACATTACTAATCTTCAAACCTCTGCTATCCCACTTGGCTAGGGTTTTCTTTCAAAGCTCTTCATGACCTAGGGTTTTGGTTGTTTTAACCTTGTTGAGCATAGGGAGACCCACGATCTTATGAATCATTTTCTTCATGGTCAACACAGGCTGCTCTAACCATAACTAACCATTGTGCACATGTCTTAGAATATACCTAATTTATTTCACTTGGAAATTCCTCAGCAAATGTGGGATATGGGTTGATCCTTTGACCTCTAGATACTTATGCTCAGGTTTCAAAGATCCATCAACACACATTTCTCCTAGGGCACTATCCATCTCTAGGGTTCCAATTTCTTCCATAGTACATTTAAAATGAGTGCAAATATTGTTAATAAGGAGTACCTTTTGAGGAATTTGTGATTGACCTCCATTTGGGTCTAGTGACTCTACAACTGTTGGTACCAACTTGAAATTTGGTGCTTTCAATTCCATGGCTTTCACCAACATCTTGTAACCTCTTTTTGTCTTGCTTCTATTGCTACTTTTGGATTTCATTTTTGCTTGGTAAATGAGAAAAATTCTTCAAAAAATATTTGCTACAAATTTACTCAAGATTTCTTGGATGCACTAAAGATTGCTCTGCTCTAGGTATACTAAAGTTGTGGTGAAAAATGAAGCTAAATAATACCCTTTTTGATGAAAATTTTCTATTAATGCTTGGTGCCACAATGAGATAGTGCATGAAAAAATATCATCCACTAACTATGCTCAGTAAAAGCTTGTAATTGGTGATTGAACAAAAAAATTATTACTCCTAACCTAGCTTAGTAGATTCTATGACCTACCTTTCTTAGTATGACCTAATATTACTTGGTGAATACTAATTTCTTGTGATTCATCTATATCTTAGATATTGATTTGGATCTTTTTCTTTCTATTCATTGGAATTAATTGAGATATGACCCTGAGAATACAGTTCTAGTTCTTCCTTAAGAATTTAATTAGAAATGTTGGAGTCATCCACTTCATGAGTGACATGACCATCATTTGAACTAGCTTACTTGGTAAATTTGGGAATCCATTGATGTCTCATCTACTTTTTCATGTTATTAGTTTCATCTTCAAGCCTACCTATATTCATGCAATTCTTAGCTATATGACCAAGTTTAGTGCATCCATAACATCTTATTGTAGTATCCTTCTTTCTCAAATGATGCCTTGTACAGTTTATGCCAATGTGTCCATCTTCTCTATAGTAATGACATCTACACCAAGTATTGTAGTCCCAACCAAATATTGCCTTGACAATTTCTTTAGCTAGATTGAATGGTTTAGATCTGCACTCAGATGCCTTGTGACCTTGTTTCTTGCATTTGTGACATTTACCTTTAAACTTTGGTTTCTCTTTGCATTCATTAGCTTTATGACCATGTGAAATACAATTGTAGGATTTTCCATTGAATTTTCCATTTCCATTGCTCCAACATTTGTTTCATTTATGACCTTATCTTACCACAATGATTGCAAGTATGTCTTTGATTCCTTTGAGCACCTTGTTTGGAAGATTCACCATCTTCTTTGTATCCAAGTCTTACTTTAAACCTTTTTATACAGATTTTTCTCACTTTGCTGATTCAATTGATCCATATCTACTTGGGATTTTATTATCCTTTAATTGAGTTGCTTCTTAGAATTTAGATCAATTTTCAATCTTTCATTGATTTGTCTTTCAGTGCTTAAATCATTTCTCAACCTTTCATTTTCAGATTTCAGACTAATGATTTGCTCATTTGCATTGGAGAGATGACTGATAAGACTTTCTTACCAAAGAGAGTTTCATTGTTTCATGCCTCCAAATCTTCACTTGCATTATTCCTTTGTTCCAAGGTTTCACACATTCTTATTGACTGAATTTCTTGTTTTCTTCTCAATTTTCTTACCTCTTCTTGCAAAGAGCCATTCTTTTCTATGAGTTCTTTGATTGCCTCATTTGCTTCATCTGAACTGCTTGAGGGGAAAAAGTCTTCATTCTTTTTTTCAACATACTACTGGTCATTCATTTGTTTTGCAAGTTCCTTCCTTCTTTTTAAGGATTGGGAAAGATTCTCTTTTTCTTCCTTGAGTTGAGCTATGGCCATCTCCAAATCTAGCTTCTCATTATCAATAGCTTTGTCAAGTCTAAATATCTCCATTGTCCTTGATCTTTCCTCAAGTTGTCAAGCTTCATCCTAAGAACCACAATGCTCTGATACCAATTATTAGAAATAATAAAGACAAGCTAGGTTACTAAGAGGGGAGGCATGAATCAATTACCTCAAAACTTTAAACTAATTCACCACTTAAAAATATAAATAATTCACCATTAATTCATTTAATCTACTACATGCATAAGAAACTAAAAGATAAACATTTATGATACCAAGAAACCTTCCAAATAGAATATAAAATAGGGGTGGGGATGATACCCACAAAAATTCAATATGGTAGTATAAAGTTTGTTTATTAAGGCTCACAATGATCACTTCTAATGATCTACCCTGTTAACAACAATTTGGATTGCTAGATCCACCTTGTTAGAGGTTTTACAAACATACAATGAAGTATGCACTCTGTTAAGAGATTTAAAGAAAGACTACTAAGTCTACTTTGATAAAGGATTTAGAAATTGATTCACCTATTAGGATGAAACAATAGATCTAACTTGCAACTTGATTGTTGATTAGATCCTTGAATACATATCACCTCTTGTGATAGATATAACATAAGTGCTCCTTATAGACCCTATTGAATACTCTACCCTATGTTTGATTCTCATTTATATTCATCAAAATCTACTTAGTATTATACATTATTACATTCACTTATTCATTCTTTTATACTTTGGTATGGTACAATACATCACATATATATACCATTCTAATATTTATAATTACAATGTCAGCTAATATACAAGTAAACAAAATATTACTGAGTTGGTCAAATAGTAGAAACTCAAGTTTTGTAAGCTAATTTGGTGAACTTTTGATACTCAAAATCTACTGCATTACATGGCATTGTCATGCACTTGGTAGAAGTAGGGGCTTTGTCCATACTAATCACATAATGTAGCTTTGAACTTGGTGACCATTGGAGACTCGATAGATGTAGTGTCACTCATTAGATACTAAATACTATATTTAACTTTCTTTCACTTGGTAAATATAGTTCATCCTATCACTTCATAGATAGTGGCTTCACATCACAACAACTGACAACACTATTTGTTTTCACTTGGTAGCTTTTGGAATACTCGGTATATATTGGAGACTAAGTGATGAACTTGGTAACAATATAGAATTATGAACAAGTGTTGTCAATAATGGCAAACATAACTTAATGCCAACAATAAATAAGTATTTATTTATTATACTTTACTTAAGTTTACTTAGATCAATACATTATTTTATTATTATGCATTATTTTATTGTTTCTTACGTGAGACACGTAGGATTTTTTGTACTCTTATGACTTGTCATGTTGACAACACTAGAGTTTGCATAATTAATTAAGTTTTCATGTAGACAACATAGTTGTTCACACTCCTATTTTAGCACATGATGTCTACAAAATAATTTTTCCTACTACACCTTTAAAGTCTTATCCTATTGTCATCGCACTTACTCCTGTGTTGAATGGAGGATAACCCACACTAGTGGACATGTGTCTGGTTGTATGACTTATCATGTTGTTGATTCCTATGCATTCTAGAAGCATTCCAAAAACCTTTATATACAGGTACTCCTAGTGTACTTTCACATCAAATGAATATCATATTTTCATTCTGATCATACTCCTTTTGTCTATTTCTATGCTTGTGCTTGAGTTCCTTGATCTTTAGTGATTTTTCCCTAAGGAAAATTCTTACAATTTCAAGGACTACAAGGACAAAGGTAAAAAATCTTGTTTTATAGCTAAATATTTTGATAATAGTAAAGATGCAATGGTATATATTGCTATAGAAGATGAATCTGATGATGAAGGAGATAAGATGAAATGTATCTCTCATGTTAGAAAAATAATATATGGATTATTTATAGTGGCTTCTCACATCATATGACTAGAGATAAAAAAAAATTTGAGCACATGGAATATTATAATGGAGGTAGTGTGAGATTTGAGAGCAATGAACATTATAATATAAAAGGAAAAGGATCTATTTTATTAACTAAAGAACTTGTATGTGACAATGCTTATTGATCTGAAGGACTAAAGAATAATCTACTAAGTGTGGCATAGTTGAATAACATGGGAATCAAGGTAGAATTCATGAATAGATAGGCTAAACTACTAGATCGAAAAATAAATTTTCTTGGATTAGACAAGCAAATAAAAGTTAATCTATTTTATCTTGATCTCAGTGAATGTTCATGTTTTATTGCTCAAGTAGAGAAACTTGGCTATGTCAAAAAAGAATATGTCATGCAAACTTTGATAATTTGGTTAAGATAAGTAAACATAGAAGAGGAAGAGGTATTCCTAGTTTGAAAAAAACCTAATATGAGTTTATGCAAGAATTGCCAAATTGGTAAGATAGGCGAGACTAGTTTTAGAAGAAAAAGCAATCAATTAGAAGAAGTATTAGAGATTGTTCATAAAAATTATGTGGACTTGTTCGAATAGAGAGTTACAATGGAGAAAAGATTTTCATTATTTTTATTGATGACTATTGAAGAATAATGACTATAATGTATCTAAAAGAGAAATCAGAAGCCTTTCAAAAGTTCAAGTGGTATCTAGAAAGAGTAGAAAAACAAACTAAAAAGAAGTTGAAATGTTTAAGATTAGACAGAGGTGGTGAGTTCATCTCCACTGAATTCAATAATTTCTAAATTGAAAGAGGAATTAAGAGACAAGCATCAGCCCTGGTATACCACAATAGAATGGTATAGCTAAAAGAAGAAACAAATGCATCATGGATTGTGCAAGAACACTAATAATTGAAAAGAATATTGCTATCAAATAATGGAAGGAAGCTATCAACACTCTAGTTCATACCCTAAATAGAGTACAACTGAAGAAAAATTCAAATAAAACTCTTTATCAACTATGGTATGGCTACAAACCTAATGTAAGTTACTTGAAAGTATTTCAAGGAAAATGTTATATCTTGAAAGAATCTAGAAAAGGAAAATTTTATGTAAAAGGTGATGAAGGCATATTTCTAGGATACTCCTAGAGAAGTAAAGCATACAAATTTTGAATTTGTCTACTCATTAAATCATAGAAAGTGCACATGTGAGAATTGATGAGTTTGTAGAAAAGAGTGAAAAAGAAAGCAACAAGGAGCCAAAGGATTATAGAAGATTTGTCTACTATGAACTTGATACCCTACTAGATCTATCTAAAAGAAAGGAGGATTCATCTCCCGAGTTACCAAAATCTCCAATAGTTAATGAGTTGCAGATAGTGCAACTTAAGTCATAGTCTAAAGGACTTGAGTCATAGTTAGAGGCTACAAAGCTAGTTCAAACTAAGTTTGATGGACCTGAGTTACAGATAGTGGGACCCAAGCCTAACATTGAAGTTCATGATGAAAATAATGGAACTCATTCCAAACCCAAAGAACCTATGTTAGCAAGATATGTAAGAACACATCATGCACCTGATCATATCATTGGAGACAGGTCTGATAGACCAATGACAAGAAACAAGTTAAAAGGTACATGTTTACTTGTTGAATTTGAACCAAGAAATATTAAAGATGTATTGGATAATGAAAGTTGGATTGAAGCAATAAATGAAGAGATAGAATAGATTGAGAAGAACAAAAATTGGACTCTTGTTCCTAGACCTAAGGATAAAAATATATTTGGCAAAAAGTGGGTGTTTAAAAACAAGCTAAATGAAGATGGAGAAGTTTCCAAAAATAAAGCAAGATTTGTATGTAAAGGCTATTCTCAAGTGGAAGGTATTGATTATGGTGAAACTTTTCCTTGTGTTGCAAGATTAGAAGGTGCTAGAACTTTACTAGCATATGCAACACACAAAGGATTTAACATTTATGAAATGGATGTTAAATCTGCATTCTTGAATGAAATTCTTAATGAGGATGTCTACATTGAACAACCAAAAGGTTTTTTAGATCTTAGAAAAAGAGATATGGTTTGCAAGTTACACAAAGCATGATATTGTCTCAAGCAAGATTCTAAAGCTTGGTATGAATGACTTCATAATTACTTGGTATAGATTGGCTTTCAAAGAACAACTAATAATAGTCTATATATCAAAGAAGGACAAGACATGAAGATTGTGTTGGCCAAAATATTTGTTGATGACACTTTATTTGTAGGAAATGATGACTTATGCAAGGCATTTTTAGAAGAAATCAGTAAAGAATTTGAGATGTCCATATTTGGTGAGATAAGATTCTTTGTTGGGTTGTAGATACAACATAACAAAAATGGTATCTACATCACTCAATCTTAAGTATATCAAGCAGATACTAAAGAAATTTGGATTGGAATATTCTAGACTGGTTGGAACCCCTATGTCTAATGGACATAAGATTTCCAAAAATGATGGTTCCAAAGTGGTAGATTAGACTACATACATATAAATGATTGGAAAATTTTAGTATGTAGTGCATATAAGGCTTGATATTGCATTAGCGGATGGTATGGTGGAAAGATTCTTACTAAATACTAGATAAAATCACATGATGGCAATCAAAAGAATCCAAAGAGATCTGAAAGGTACTGAAGACTATGGCTTATGGTGCAAACTTAAAGGCAATTAAGACTTGAAGGTGTTTACTAATGTTGATTGGGCAGAAAGTATTGATGATAGAAAAAGAACTAGTGGTAGAGCATTCTTTCTTGGTAAAAGACTAGTGTCTTGGACAAGCAATAAATAAAATTTTACATCTCAATGCACAAATGAGGCAAAATATGTGGCAACAATAGTTAATTGTTCAAAAATTGTTTGGTTCAAACAACTATTGATAGGAATGCAGATAGAGATTAAGGATCCACTACTCATATACTATGATAACACTAGTGCAATCAATATATCAAAGAACTCAGTGATGCATACCAAAACAAAGCACATTGCTATAAAATATCACTTTCTAAGAGAATTGGTGGGGGATAAAGAAGTCAGATTGGAATATGTAAACACAAAAGAATAGATTAGAGACATATTCACCAAGACATTACCTAAGGATGCATTTCTATATCTAAGAGGTAAGCTAGGGGTCACTCCCCTATTTGAATCTCACTAAATGAAGTTTAGTGATGCATCCACCAAAATATATTGACGATCAATCGGTTGATGTAGAATTGGCAAGGGAATATTATAAATGAACTAGTACTTAAGGTAGATAAATATTAACAGAGCTATTTTCTTTGGCATGTGTTGTCAAAGAGGGAGAAGTTTACTGTCATATCTAATAGAAATTTATTTTTAGAAGTAAGAGGGACAAGTTTGAAGGATAAGTTTGCTAATATCAAAAGGAGAGTGAACTTGGTAGAAGTTATTGTAGACGTAAGCTTTTTCATAGAGGGAGAAATTTGAAGGTAGAAAGAGTTTGTATTGATAGAGGGAGTTATCATATAAGAGAATCTAAATGAAACTAAGGATATGTTCCTTACTTTATTCTTTCTCTAAAATTTCATTATGTTATGACATGTTGTGTTCCCATCAATTTTGAAGAGGGAGAATGTTGGATACACAAGATTAATTGTGTATTGTCTCTTATGTTACACACATGTCATATCATTATCAATTAGTATATGTTGAGCTCACTCAGGTAGTGAAGACATTTTTTTGTATCTATTGAGCATTCCTATGTTTGCCTAGTTCAAAAGGTAGTGTCCACCAAGTTCACTTGAGCATCAAAGGAAAGTCCACAGAATACGAGCATTAGTTGAGCTCACTTGGTTAATGAAGACAAGTTGGATGGAACCAGCGTTAACTAAGCTCACTTAGTTACCAAAGGATTTTTATGAGTTTGCAGTTTTAATCGAGCTTCTATTGGTTAATGCAAGAAATCACTTTTGAGTTAGTGTCTACTGAGTAGGGTAAACTAACAAAGGATTCTATTTTTTGGGCATATTAAGCTTAATTCATTTATCTATTAGTTGTTGCCAACTATGGTGATGAACATAAGTTATTCTTCTTTATATATGGGCCAACTTGATAATATGAAAGATATAAGGTCAAGTTGTGGATTCAAGAAGAGTGAAGATATCATGAATGTATTGAAGATTTAATGATGAAGAGAGGAAGAAAATTTGGAGGATAAAAATAATATCTTTGTGGAGAAGAAAATCTATATTTAACAAGAAATGATCAAATACAAGCCAAAACAAAGATTTGTAATTAGTAATTTAGTTACATTCAAATCAGGTCATCTCATTGTTACTCTCTAATCATTGTAGCGGTGATCTAAATCTCTTAACAAAGATGGCTTAACAACTATTTGTAAATCTTTTAACAAGGTAGTCATTTAATTGAATTTTCTAAAGACCTCTAACAAGATCACTCCTAATAGGGTGAGTAAATTCTTTAATAGGGTCACACCTAATAGTGTGTTTTTTAACCTTTAATAAGGTTGGCTCCTAATAGGGCTCACTTGAGAAGAATGAAAATAGTAACTAGTTGCAATTGGTGTTTTTTCCCAAATTGGGTTTCCATTTTAAATCTTGGTGTTAATTGTGTTCATGCTATTTTCTTTTATGTTTTTGTAACTAAGTAAGCAATGGTAATCATAGATAACATCTTAAGATTTGCATGTTAAATATTTACCAAGTTACAAGATTTTATGTGTTTTTTTTGAGCATCAACAATATTCAGTTCAAAAAAAATTATTTTGTACAGACATCTAATGAATGGGGGATTTATTTTTGTGGTAACTAATTTACCCCTCCCCTCTTAGTTACCCCTCTTGTATTTCCAAAAATTTTTATCAAAGCTTTTTGTTCTTGTAGAGAAGGTTTCAAGGACCTAAGCTAAGAGCCAAGATGTCTTACAAAAGATATATTTTTAGTTCTTCTTCCAAATAACATAAGAGGTTTTGAATTCTGAGCTATGATATAAAAGATGTGACCCTGACAAGTTGGGGTAATTAGACACCTAATTTTGAATAGTTTCATTTAATTTTTTGTTTAATTTATTTTAGCCACATAAACATTTTGAATTCATGGTTATGGTGGCCATTTATATTCCATCATTGTATGTATTCTTTCAATCTCAATGAATAAGATTTCCTTTGGTTTTCATAAAACTCTTTTGAGTTTTGCAAGATTTTCTAGAACTTGAACATTGGTATTGTAGGTAATTGATTCACTAGATATTGTATTTGCAGCCCACTTCACCAATTTAGATCACTTGAAGAACTAGATCTTTTCAAATATCATTTCTACCAAGAATTGGAGATTGACGAGTGGAAAAAGTTCATACTAAGTAGAATTCATGATGGAAAACTATGGATGGAAGATAATGTAGTTGATATTTCAGCCGACCTTATTCATGAGGTAACTAGTCTTAGCAAACAAGGTAGTGTACCTATAGGTGAGAAACTTGTTAAGAAGAAATTTGAGATCTATAAAAAAACAATTTATAATGGAAAGGCCATGGTAATCAGCATCATTAAATAAGATGATTTAAGATTCCTGACTAGAATCATTGCCTACTCTATATGTGCATGTTCTAAGATTAATGAATTGTTAACTAGATTCATCTATGTAGTCTATAAGATATGTGTTGAGAAGGAACAACTTAACCTTAGTGAAACTATAAGAATGTAACTTCTTCAAAACTTGGAGAAAATCAAGTGGACCAAGAATTGTCTTCTTATATTTTAGTCATTAGTAAATCATTTTATTTTTTCATGTAATTAAGAGATTTTCATATTTGTCAGTCACAATGATTATGAATAGCGAGAGATGTACAATGGAGAAAATCAAAGATGTATGTAGAAGACATCTAGTACATAAAATCTTGGATAGTGGGAATTTGATAATGAAAATATTTTAGAATGAGATGAGAAAAAGATTCAAAATTGCACCTACAATTGTAGAAAGATTTAAAGATGATATCTATGTTATGGTTGATATAGATTTTACTTATATTCAAACAATAGAACCTTGGGAGACATTTCTTTATCCTTTAGGTTATGAATTGAGTGATGAAGTAGCAGTTGGGTACATTGATTTAATATTGAAATATGAGAAGGACTAAGCTGAGTATAGATCTGGTACTTATGAAGAGATTAACCAATCCCCTCATTAGGCATCCTTAGAGAAGGGATCTCACAAGAAGATATATACAATAATGAAGAGAGCTTTAATGGAGGCTGATATGACTTAAAGTGAGTCATAGGCAGTAAGATAGACCATGAAACATGGAATAGCATATGTGGAACTTTTATCAGTATCTATTGCATAGATATCTTTGGAATAGACCATTCCATATGTAGAAGTGTCAAATGCACAACCAAGTGAGCTGAAGAGGATATCAGAAAGATTAGTGGAAGCTATCACTACAAAGACAAAAAGAGTCAAGCAAAAAGCCACTAAATTAGGAAAGAGACAAAAGACATTGTTGACAATTGTTGAATCTAGAAAAGAAGAATTGAGGAAGAAAAGAAGAGGAAGCTTGAAGAAGATAAGAAGAAGAGAATAGTGGAGGAAGAAAAGAGAGAAAAAGAAATAAAAGAAAGAGAAGAGAAAGAGGAAGAAGAAAGAAGAGTCAAAGAGGTAGCAGAAATGAAGCAAAGGGAAGATGAATCTAAACCTTCTAGTACTCCACTTTTTCTTGCTAGCCTGACAATTGATGATGATGATCAAACTAACTTGATCTCATATTTCTCAAAACTTATTGAAAAAAATAGAATAGCGAAGAGCCTAAAAAGAAAATTGATGGAGCTTGTTGACAAATTTAATTTTACTTTGGTAGTCCAACATATAGAGGTAGATCCTAAATATAGCTTACAAGTAGTGCTAAAATATTTTGATGAAGAATTTGCAAATTTTCTTAATGTTGTAGAATCAAACGCAGAGATCTCACATGATGCTAATTTATTTAGCACCATTTGTTATAATATCAAGAAGGATTTTCTAAATCTCTATGCTTGTATCAAGGAACTTCAAAAATTTCAATAGGATGGAAAGGTATTCTACATCAAGCATACCTTATTTCATAAGTTGACCAAGGATCTTGATAGTTAGATTGAAGGTAAGCTAAGTGAGCTAGAGGTTCTATCAAGCCAGATACAACAACCTTCTTGTAAAATTAATGACTTTGAAGGACAAGTGGACAATATTAATTGTGATATTAGGAAACTAGAACTTTGGAAGGAACAAATTTTAAAGAGAGTATCAACATTCATAGAGTCTATTGCTCTAAGGATAAATATTATTGACATATAGTTGGAGGAGTGTGTCAAAGCCAAGGACATCTACTCAAACTGTTTATACTCTGATCTTAATGTAGTTGAGATTACATCATATGCCCTATGTGTAATTTTCAACTTTTTTGGATTAGCCAAGGATACATTGATAAAAGGTTTAACTAGTATTAAGGCATGTTTTGATGATTGCATGAAGATATTATCAGTTTAAGGTAGAAGAACAAAGTTTTTGACAATTGTTTTTGATAGTTTTTGACATTCTAACCTTTTTCATTGATGTCAAAGAGGGGGAATATGAATAAGAAAATTGTAAATTAGGTAAAAGGGAGAAGATAAAAATGGAAGGTATGAAATCATGTTGTAAGGGGGAGTATATGTAAGATGGATAAGTTGTAAAAGGTAATTACTATAATCTTACTATATTGTTTTTGACAAGTTTTTAATACTTAGCCAATTTTCCCTATTTTGTTTCCATCAATGCCAAAGGGGGGAGATTTTTGACAATTGGCTAATGAAGATATGTATTTTTTGTCATTTATGAAAACTTATGATGTACATGCTTGTAGAAAACCTCACAAATAAACATACTTTGCTTTTCGTACTCATAAAATTGTCTAAGTATGAATTTGGTTTATAATAGTGCATTATTTTGCATGTAATTTATTACTCGCATCATATTATGACCAAAAGAGTTACATGGAGATAGTATACATGTTGATGATAATGTGTATAACCTCAAACATTAGTACAAATTGCATAGAAAAGAGAAAAGCGATATTCTTTTCTTACTAGTGAAACAAGATAGTGGAATTAAAGAAAAGGAATTATTTTGTTTACAAAATAATTTCTTGATCAATTAGGGCCAACATCCTAGATGTTTACTCTAAGTTGGAAAAGTATATTGTGGTCTTAGCTGACCAAGTATAAATTTGTGAAAAGGCATGGTATTTATGCAAAGGACATCTTGCGAATTAGAATGTGAAAGAAGCAGTATTTTTGTGAGGTATTGTGATATGCAAACTTTTTGTGAAATGTATATATGAAAAGTTTTGAGAAGCTATTTTTGTGATCCAAGACTGAGCTAAAGATTAGAGATCACTTAAGAAAGAATTTTCAGCACCTATATTCCAAAGGACTAATTACTTGTTTGGGCAATGAGCTCTTCTTGTAATCGAAAGTGCTTGTTTGGGGAATAGGCTTATCTTGCATCTATTGTACTACAACTCCTAATAGAGATTCAAAGTGCCCTAATAGGGACTCTCTATACTAAATTTTCTAATTGACTCCTAACAAGGTCTATCATCTAATAGGGAACATATATATCAATATATTATATAGTGGGTATCATCCCCACTGAGGTTTTCCCTTAGCTAGGGTTTCCCTAGTTAACAAAATATGGTGTTATGAGTTATCTTTGTGGATGGTTACTATTATTTATCAGCATTACTTGTCTAATTTTTTATGTATGGTTCAAAGTAATTAATAATATCAAGTTGGTGACTAAAGTTTCTAAATTACTGATTCACCCCCCCTGGTAATTCCTATTTCTAACATGTCATAGAGCTATCCTCAACTGATCATAAGCTAAATCTAAGTGATTTTTTCATACACATCTAATCTTTTACTATACTACTACAAATTGTCTAAAACTTAGACAATTTCATAACTCTAAATGCACATATGAAATGGTGAATAAATGTTGAAACAAATTGAAACCATCAAGACATCCAAGTAACCATATTCCTAAAAGAGTAAGCTTATAGCATTTTGGAGAATTTTCTAAAGTGGAAACAACTTTTAGTTGATTGAGTACTTTTCCTTATTTATTAAGAAGTGTAAGCACCAGTGGAGAGAATGCTAGTAGTAGCAGATCCATTTATGAATAGGATAAAATAATCAAGAAGGAATTTCTCTTCTTGTAAGAAGAGAACTAGATGGTAAGAGAATTTTTAAATATTGGACTTACAATGAATTTGGTGATTATACTTCTAAGTATCCTAAAGGAGAGAAAAAAGGTATCCAAAAAATTTCAAGTCTAGAAGACCTAGAGATTGTTTGAAAGAGTACAGAGTGAAGGTAATGATGAATTAGATTTTGTGGCTATAAAAGAAGAAAATATTGAAAAAGAAATTAGAGAAGAAAAAGCCATAGTTGTACAAGTTAAAAAGAAATCTGATTGGATTATAGACTTTGGGTGTTCACACCATATGACTAGAGATATGAATATGTTTTTTTAGTTTAGAAATCATGATGGAGGAATTGTTAGAGTTGGTAACAATGCAACTTGTCATATCATGGGAATAGTATCTATTACTCTTGATAGAAAGACTAATGGTGATGTTAATTTTTTTGATGGATTGAAGCACAAACTATTGAGTGTTGCACAGTTGGTTGATAAAAGTTATCAGTTACAATTCATAGAGAAGACATGCATTATCAAAGATAAAGATGGTAATTTTATTGGAATTGGTACAAAATCCAAAGGTAATATTTTCCAAATGAACCTTATAGAGATGACATGTTTGGTTACAAAGGTGGACAATAGTTGTTATGGAATAAAATATTTTGTCATATAAAGTTTGACAATTTATGTAAAGGCTAGTAGTACATTTGTTGTTAGAGATATACCTAGAATCATGAAACCTACTAATGTTGCTTGCAAGAAATGTGTTATGCCTAAGAAGAAGAAAGTTTCTTTTCCCAACAAGAGTTCACTACCATAGTGAAATTGGAGATTTTTCATACATATTTGAGTGATCTTGCCAAGAATAGAGAATTCTATGGTGAAATGTACTTTATGATTTTTGTTGATGGTTTTAGTAGAATGATGTGGGTAGTATTTCTTAAAGAAAATTTTGAGGCATTTGAAAAGTTCAAGTTGCTCAAGAATAGAGTTGAGAATGAATCTAGTGTAAAAAAAAAATGTTTGAGATCAAATAGAGGTGGAGAATTCACATCTAGACAATTTAACATCCTATGTGAAAAAAATGGTATTAAGAGATAGCTTTTAGTACCTAAAAATCTTGAGAAAAATGAGATTGTTAAAAGAAGAAATAGGTCTGTAACTAAAGCATCAATAGCATTGATGCTTTAAAATTATTGGTGTAATTAAATATTCACTAATTACACTTACTTAAGGTTGCTTAGGATAATGCATTTTATAGTATTTTGTGATTGAGAAACTTGGGAGTTTTCTCCTCAATTAAACAAATGGTGTAGGAGAATTCCACTCTAGGTGGTCATAGTTGTTATCTCATTCTACCTTTAGTGTACTTATCACATTATTATCCTCATCATTGCACATACTACATTGCATAATAGAGGATGATCCACCTTTGGTGGACATGTGATTCAACCTTATGTGGGTGATATCTTATCTTCTCCTTATCATTATCTCTTATCACCTCTCCTATATAAGGAGGCCTATCATGTACATTTCAAATCAATCCATTGGATATCAATTAAGTCCATTATCAATAATAGAGTTCTTCCATCTTCATGTAATTGTCTTGCCATCTCTTGCGGATGCTATCTTGGTATTTCATCTAATCATGGGGGTGTTGTAGAGTCATCTAAAGCTCTAACAAAAATGATGTGTCCAAGAAATTTTTGAGAGAAGCAGTCAATATAGTAGTATACACAATGAATTGTTGTTTGGATGTGCACCTTTAATAAAATATTTCAGAATTTTTTGAAGTCAGAGCTACATAAAGAGAGATGATGATATTGGAAAAATTGATGTAAGAAGCAATGAAGGTATGTTCCTTGGTTACTCATTAAAAAAAAAAAATCTTATAGATGTTTTAACTAGAAAACTAAGACTATTTTTTAGTGTGCAGATGTGAAACTGGATGAAAAGTTTCAAGTTAAAGAAATAATGTTGGATTATATTTCTGATGAGGACAAAGATAATCTTAAACCTATAAGAGAGAATATTCAACTTTTTTCATTCTAAAAATGATTTCTAGAATAATGTTCAAATTATTGAAGAAAGAGAAGAACAAAGATCTAAACTGAGAGAAGGTGTAAGAGTTTAAATATCAACTCCCACACCAAATATGAATTTGACAAAGAACATAGAGTAAATGAGGAATTATGTTTCAATGTACAAGTTGAACCAAAGAATTCAAATGAGGCATTAAAGGATGACCATTAGATTCAAGCAACAAAGAAAGAATTAGATCAAATTATGGAGAATGAGACATGGGAATTAGTTCCTAGACCTAAAGACAAGAATGCTGGTGTAAGAGCACACTTTTAAGGCTCCCACCATATCAAATTTTGCTGTGATTAACTTCTTATAAGAAGTATGTAGATAGAATAAGATTTTCTAACTCATTTGGTGTGTTTTGCTCTAGTTTAGGCTCTTGGTCTAGGTGACTGGAAATGTATTGTCATGTTGCAAATTTTTTCTTTTTAGCTAAATAGGGTGTTTTTAAAATGTTGGAATGGTGTATTGGGGGAAGTTTGAAGCCCAATAATGCCTTGAGAAGACCCAAAAATGGTCTTGGTGATGGAATTGCAAAAAGAGGAAAAAATAAATAAATAAAAAATGCTAAGTTGTTGGTCACTTGTGTAAAAGTGTTGAGCAACTTCCAAGTGAACTTGTTTAAGTGGATAAAACTCTCCTAAATCAACCCATACATCATGGAATAGCCTATTTAAGGTTGGAATAACCCAAACCAAGGGTTGAAAGTCATTTTTTTAAAATAGCATTGTGCTGCTACAACAAACTGTGATTGCTTTTTATACATTTCTACTAGTTTTCGGTGTTGTTTGGGAGCAAACCACACTTTTACTATCATTTTTTTGCATGATATAGCTTTTATCTTGTATATTCTCCATTATCCATGAATTATATTAGATATATAAACATGTTTAATAAGTTTTTAGTAAATTTATTTAAAAGTAAGAGTTTGTTGTCCGATTTTAAGTTCTCAACAATGAACGAGTTGTAGCTTTTTTTTCCACCATGGATTTTTCATGGCCATTTGGATTAAAAGAGTATAGACCCTAATGTGTAACATGTTGCAAGAAAGTGAAATCTCTCTTTTCTGATTTTATATGTTATTTCAAGCCTTTAATTAGATCTTTAAGATCAAACAACCAATCTTTCAAAGATCCAACAATTTCTCAATAAACCCCAAATCGGGTATGCCACAAATAGTGCCAAAAACTTCATAGCTTCACATATTATTAGTAAATCTGAAAGTCGAAATTTTTATAGAAATTTCAACAGCATAACAGCCTAAAAAATGAAATTTTCAGATCTGTATAACATTTACATAATAGTTCCCAAACGGAGGATGAAAACAATGCTCATCGGGCTCCTGAAAACAACATAGAATAGCCCGAAAACACCACAAAAAACACTAATAATCTATCATAGAAGTATAATCATGACAAAATACATATATTCAGCTCTATTTTAACATCTGAAGGTCTGAAATATAGCAAAAACCCAAACTAATATGAAATACTCAACCAGAAACACCAAACTCTTACAAAAAACACACTCGAAAAATCACAAATCTGCACTATTCAGCACAAAGGAAAACTCTGCATGAGCATGCACATGGAATGGATTCAAACTCCCATCCTTAGCCTTCCTAGAAACCTGAAAAATCCCATTCTTTGGTTTCCTTCTCCACAGGTTTGGCAGCCTCTAAAGAATAACAAAGAAATGAGCAAAAATCATGTTCTAGAATGAGTCCAAAATGCCTCCAAACTCCTTAAAAGAGGGCATAACCCTAACTCACATCCAATAGGGGTTAATGAAACATATTTTAATAATAATTTTCAATTATTAGTCCATTAGCTTCCAAAGATTATCCACTTTTTCTAAAACTTCACCTTTTTGGGCCTGCCTACCTTAGAAAAGATTATTATTTTTAATTATTTGAAAAGGGGACATGACAAGTCCTCCCCTTCCAACTATTGCCTTTCCTCAAGCAATGGCTAAAAAATAAACCAATCAATCCATCTGGATCCCAAATGTAGTCATGAACTATACTATTTTCAATTAACAAAGGCTCCTACAATATCCTCTGCAATATAACCAAGAGGAATCCATAACCAAACTGACAATTACTGCTCAACCAAACTCCAAAGTCACAACTTCCATAGTAAGAAACCCATGAGACACAAACTCTTAGAACATAAAAATCCAAGTAAAGTGGACAAATCAAACTACCAACATAGTAAATACCATCAACGCATTCCACTGGCCTAGACGAAATGTACAATCCAACTCTACAACAATGGTGAATGCTCCCAAATGAAACTGTACCAAGTATGGAGAATCCACACACTGTACAACTCCTATAGTCAACACAACTCTATAGATCACCGACCACTATCTCATAACGCCCTGATGGTGAAAAGCCATCACAAGATAAACAACAAGAATTGAAACGCAAACCAAATTTGCCTAGCATCAACTCCTCAACACAAGGATCAAATGCTAACTGATGTACATACCTTGCAATATAATGTTGATAAAAAAAACCAACCTCAGTCAACAACTCATCATAAGCAAGTGATATAACCCACTATGATTGATCACCAGCTAAGTCAGGAGATGTCATAGCCAAAGGAGTAGAATAATAAAAATACCTGCTGAAGCATCACTCTGAAACTCCTGCTCTAAGTCACGTATTAGCAAGCTATCAACTACAGAACCTATTGCCATGTCATGCCCATCACAACGCTCATCCCGAGGCATCAAACTATCCCATAACTAATGATAAGCACTAAGAACCAAAGTACATCTCTGTATCATCATCTCATCAACATGGTCATCAAAGGTAAATTGATGAGCATACCTCACAATGTAATGCTGATAGAATGTGCCAATCTTAGTCAGTGGCTCAGACTGCAATCCAGATGTAACTAACTGCAATCGATCACTAACCAAGTTGGAACTCACTACTACCTCTAAAGACATCGCCAAGGGAGTAGTATTACTGGCAAGAACCATGCCAACTATCAGCTCACCAACATCACACATGGTCTTTGATACAACATCTCTAGTCTTTGTGCCATTAGTGCTAGAGGTCACCACCATGTCAAGCATACCACAAAAATCTACTGTAGCACCCAACTCAACTGAACTTGACTCTAGTGGGGATGAACCCGATATGCCAATGTTAGTATCAAGGATGGATGCATCCCCATCTCCACTATCTTTGACAATCTCAACCATGGACATCCTTGGATCATCAAACACCATAGCTTGTGACTATACAGAATCTAGTAAAGACTATAGTTTCTCTAACTCCATGGTCACCTTAGCCAAATGAAACTGTGACTCCTTGAAAGCCAACTGTGTACTCTCAAGAATCTCAGAAGTCGCCTCAAGCTTCTCAGTAAGCTCACTCACCTCATCTTCCTTGGTCAACAATACATCATATGCTATACTACCCCACTCCATAAGATAATCTTTGTTGGCTACCAACTGCATATAATCCTATCTCAAAATTTGGATAGCCTCCCATAAAGAGTGGAACTCTGTCAAGGAAAGATAACTGCCTCCCTACTCATCACTAGTAGGAGAACCCCATCCATAAACTGCTAACAATTGATGACCAGCATCAAAATGTTGGTAAGCAATAGCAATGTCTCGCTCACTAGCTCTCAACTGATTAGACAGATGATGGCACTGGCTTGACTGTCTCCTACAAACCTCCTCTAATGCATTGTCTAAAGGAGTATCTTCAAAGTTACTAGTCTCTAGAGTATTACCATCCATATCCTATGAATCAACTCTAAAGCTCATATCAACATACAGAGTATCAAAAACTATAGCACTACTATCCAACTCCTTTGTACCCAAGGAAACTAAGTCTTCAAAATTGCCCACTGTATCCTCATGGATGTCATTAATGCCAATATGATCCTAGGACTCATTTGTACACACTGCCAAATATGAAAGATCATCAACACATTCCAAAAAGTATGGTCAACTAGATATATGAACAAAGCCCAACACCATTGTATAAAATCTAATACCATCATCGGACAAGCTTCTAGTACAAGAAAAGAAAAGACCATGCAATTTTCTAATCAAATCCATGATAGCACACAAACAAACACTGCTACCAAAAAGTGTTAAAGATCTCTAGTCAACTGAATCCCAAATGCCAATATAACAATCTCGAGTCCATATCTGTAAACTAGAATTAGCTAGTAACTCAAGAAAAATCAACACTTGAGTAATATGACCAATACCAACTAACTCCAAATACCTGTCATGATGAGATAATGAAGTCACAATACTATCTTTGTTCACTTTTAGCTAGCTACACAAATTGTGTGAAGTACTACCAGCTTCAACCTCATGTGATGAAGCATCTAATCGTGCCTGGTACTCTTTCTCAACAAAGTCATGAATGCTTAATGTCTGCTCATCTCTACTAGGTATCTCACCATCATGCACAACAACATCCCCATAATCATCATCTGAACCCACTATGTTGTAGTCACTACCTATTGTAACTATAACATCCTGAATACCTATGATATTACCCTTTAATGACCTATATACAATTATCTCAATTTGAGTATCAAGTTGACCATTACTATTAATCTATGTAATATCCTTTCTCACTACCTCCTACAACAGAGTAGAATTTAAGACCTCTACCGGGCTATAAGCTAGTTTCTCAAACTCCTCATGCAAGTTCTTGGTAATTGTGTCACCTGCCCTGTGAGAAAATTTTCCAAATAGAAATCTGGCCAAGTTATCCACCTTATCTGGGTTGGATAACATGTCATTCATCATATGGTGGTGCTCAACCAAGTGTTCAAACATGTCATGGCTTATTTTCCTAAGTTTATCTCGAATGTCTAAATAACTATCCTTTCTACTGTCCTGACTCTGGATATCAATTGTCCAAGATTTTGTCCTCTGAGACTCTAGACTATACCTATCCATTCTGGATAAAGTAGAGTGTAACCCCAATAGGTTATAACTTCTTCAAACACTAAGAACTAACAAGCAAATGATTAGAAGTAGCATGCAACCATAGATTTTGACATGCAGCTGATTAGAAGCAACATGCAACCACCAAATTCACCAAGAACTAACATGCAAATGATTAGAAGTAGCATGCAACCATAGATTTTGACATGTAGCTGATTAAAAGCAACATGAAACCATCAAATTCACCAAGAACTAATATCCAAATGATTAGAAGTAGCATGCAACCATAAATTTTGACATGCAAGATTTGGGTAGTTGTCAAAACTGACATGCAAACTTCTACAAACCCTCAGGCTGGCAAGTTCATAGCTCTGATCCCATTGAAATTTCCTTTTTCTGATTTTATATGTTATTTCAAGCCTCTAATTATATCTTTAAGATCAAACAACCAATCTTTCAAAGATCCACCAATTTCTCAATAAACCCCAAATCGGGTATGCTAGAAATAGTGCCAAAAACTTCACAGTTTCACATATTATTAGTAAATCTAAAAGTGGAAATTTTTATAGAAATTTTAGAAAAATAACAGCCTAAAAAATGACCTTTTTATATCTGAATAATATTTACACAACAGCTCCCAAACGGAGGATAAAAATAATGCTCATTGGGCTCCCAAAAATAACATAGAATAGCTTGAAAATACAACAAAAATACTAATAATCTATCACAGAAGTATAATCACAATAAAACAAATATATTTAGCTCTATTTTAATATCTAAAAGTCTTAAATACAGCAGCAACCCAAACTGATATGAAATACTCAACCAAAAACACCAAACTCTTACAAAAAAACACCCGAAAAACCACAAATCTGCACTGTTCAGCATAAAGGCAAACTCTGCATGAGCATGCACATGGAATGGCTTCAAACTCCCATCCTTAGCCTTCTTAGAAACTTTCAAACTCCCGTTCTTGGGTCTCCTTCTCCATAGGTTTGGTAACCTCTGAAGAATAACAAAGAAATGAGCAAAAATCAAGTTCTGGAATGAGCCCAAAATGCCTCCAAACTCCTCAAAAGAGGGTATAACCCTAACTCACATCCAAGAGGGGTTAATAAAACATATTTTAATAATAATTTTCATTTATTAGTCCATTAGCTTCCAAAGATTATCCCCTTTTTCTGAAACTTCACCTTTTTGGGCCTGCCTCCCGTAGAAAATATTATTATTTTTAATTATTTGAAAATGGTACATGATAGAAAGGGCCCAAAAAATGTGTGCAAGCATTTTTTTGACAAAGCCATAGGTGAGCTAGGCAATGCTCGACTAGGAGCAAGCAAAAAATAATTTGTTCTCAAAAGCAAAGTATAAAGATTCAAGGCTTGCCCTTCAAAGGGGTTCAACAGGGATGTAAGAAGGTTCTTCCTTGAAGAGGATAAGTTTCTATGAGTTGAGTAAGATTTTTGAAAATTGATGACAATAGGCAGCCCTCAAAACCCTTCAAAACCCTCATTTTTACCATTATTATTGTACGGCTTTTTGGTGGACTAAACCTCAAAAATATTTGACTATGTATTGTGTGAAAAAACAATTATTATGACCAAGTCTAATGAATCCCTAAGGGTAATAATTTATTAGCCCTATAAATCAAAGTGGAGTCCTAATTAGGGGCTCTTCTAGTAGTCTTTTTGTGAAGAAACCAAGAAATCAGTTATGAACCCAGTGTTACCATCCATTGAGGAATACTAAAAGTGTTCCAATAGAAACTTAAAACTCATCAAAGCCTTGGCTAGACTAGGTATTACTATGGAACCCTAGTAGACCTACATATGCATTTTGGAAGAATTGCACTCCTAGGAGGATAAGTGAGTCATGGAGCAAGATTTGATCATTTCACCTAGTGGGAAGGTTAGGGAAGGTGAGGAGATGTTATAAGTTGTAGGAAATCCTATAGACCACATAGGTGTAGATAAAATAGCAAGATCCTATTGTTGGATGAGAAGCATAGACTAGCTAGTCTATCCTAGCCTACCCCAATAGATTGGTTTATGCTTCTCTTGAATTAGATTTTCCTTCATGGATCCCTTAGGTATACATAGTTGATTACCTTTAAATAAAAATCCATTTTTGATGCAGGAGTACCTTGACCCTAGCACATTATGATGAGTTTTGTAATGTTGAAATGTTTGATTCCTTTTTGGATTCATGACACCATGTGAAGAAATGGTGAAATTGTACTTAAATGTATTTAAAATAAAGAAAGATAGATTTGTATTGGGTAAATATAAGGTGATTTCAATAACTCCCTAGGATCTCTTTAAAAGAGAGAAATATGTAACCAAAAAGGGATATATAGAGAAAGGCACAAAGAGAAATCAATAGAGTGACAAAAAAGAGGGAAAAACAATGCTGCCAAAGAGCCATGCAAAATATGGAATTGCAATGTTTGTTAATGGAGTTTATGTTTTGTGTTATTGGTTTCTATTTAGTGATGTTTCATTATTGTATTTCCTTGTTTTCATATTGTTATATGGCTATTGTGTTTGAAGTTTTCGATAACAAAAGAAAAGGTGGTGGTTATGATACAAACTAGTAACAAAAAAAAAACATTGGTTTAGAAAATAGATTCTCAGTGCGGGGGCCATATCTCCCTAATGCAATGTTGGATCATCCTAAGATTTAAGTATGTTTTTGAGAAACTAATTTTACCCATATTCACTAAATATATTGAGGATATTTTCTCTAGTTCAAAAGTTATACCTCCCTAAGTATGGGACTATCTAGAAGATAGCAAGAAGGTATATTCTTGGCAATTTGTTTTAAGAGTTTTTTTTAATGGATTTAGTGGATGGGAAAGTATATGGAAAGGGTCTAGAAGGATTTTAGGGAGTATATTTGATGAGAGAAATATCCCTAAATATTCAAGGAGAATTTTTCAAGTGACTATCCTAAGTGTGGAGATGTGGGAATGGGCAGTTTTGGGGTCTTGTGAATTTGTTTTGAGGTTTCTTTGGTTACATTTAGTAGCCATCTACCCTTCTGTGATGGGAGTTAGCTTCAACATTAGAGTTTGCAGCCAAAGCATGGGAAGACAAAACTTCATTCCAAATTAGTATTGAAATTTCCATGGGACATGGAAATCTTTTAAGTCTAGGAGTATGATGCAGGAGCGCCTTGACCCTAGCACATTATGACAAGTTTTGTAAAGTTGAGATGTTTGAGTCCTTTTTGGATTCATGACACTGTGTGAAGAAATGAGGAAATTGTACTTAAATGTATTTAAAATCAAGAAAGATAGATTTGCATTGGGTAAATATAAGGTGGTTTCAGTAACTACCTAGGATCTCTTTACAAAAGAGAAATGTGTAACCAAAAAGGGATATATAGAGAAAGGCACAAAGAGAAACTGATATAGTGACAAGAAAGAGGGAAAAACATGCAAAATATGTAATTGCAATGTTTATAAATGGATTTTATGTTTTGTGTTATTAGTTTTTGGTTAGTGATGTTTCATTCTTGTATTACCTTGTTTTCATATGGTTATATGGCTATTGTGTTTGAAGTTTTTGGTAACAAAATCAAAGGTGGTGCTTATGGTCCAAACTGGTAACAAAGAAAATAACATTGTTTCAAAAAATAGATCCTCAGTTTGGGGCAATATCTCCCTAATGCACTATTGGATCTTCCTAAGATTTAAGGTTTTTTTTGAGAAACTAATTGCACCCATCTTCACTGGAGTGATTGATGATATTTTTGTGGTTCAAAAGTTATACCTCCCTAAGAACGGGTCTATCTAGAAGATAGCAAGAAGGTATATTCTTGGCATTTTTTTAAAGAGTTTTGTTTAATGTATTTGGTGGATGGGAAAGTATATGGGAAGGGTCTAGAAGGATGTTAGGGAGTATATTTGATGAGAGAAATATCCATAAATGTTCAAGGGGAATTCTTTAAGTGATTGTCCTAAGTGTGGAGATGTGGGAATGGGTAGTTTTGGGGTCTTGTGAATTTGATTTGAGGTATCTCTAGTTACATTTAGTATCCATGAATGAGGAATTAGAGAGCATCAACAAGACTATTACATCAAATTTCAAGGGTATAATCTTCAAAATCACTATGAAAATTATTCTCAAACTCTGGGCATACCTAGTAGGTTTGGGAGAAGTGTTCATCTTCTTCATACAAGTTTTTAAAACCTTCCATTCCAATGCTTTGTAGTTGCACTTCTTGTATAGTCAAAAGCTTCCTAATCAAGGCATCTATTACCTTGTTGAGGTGCCCCTTCTTGTGTTTTATTGTGAATGTAAAAGATTGTAGATACTCCATCCTCTTCAAATGCGTGTTACTAAGCTTCTATTGAGAGTTTTTATAACTCAAAGCCTGATTATCTATAAAGACAAAAAATTCTTTGGGTAGGAGGTAATGCCTCCACTTCTTGAGAGATTGTACTAATGGATAAAAATCCAAGCCATAAGCTGAATATTTTTTCTTTACCTAATTGAGTTTCTCACTGAAAAATGCTACAAGTATTCCTTCCTAACTCAATACAACCCCTACTTCTACATTACTGGCATCACAATCAAGAGTGAATAATTTATCAAAAGTAGGTAAGATTAAAATGGGTTTTGTGGGTACCTCTTGTTTCAATATTTGAAATTCCTTTTCTGCTACCTCAATACATTTGAACTTTTCTTTTAGCCCACTTTTGATGGTGTCTAGTATTGGTGCACAAATCCCACTAAAGTTCCTCACAAACTTTCTATAAAAGTGTGCTAGGCCATCAAAAATTCTCACTTTAGTCCCTTTTTAGGAGTAGGCCAATCCAAGATTTCCTCCACTTTGCTCCTTTCTTTGTTGCTAAGACCACTGGGGCTACATGTGGACTAATGCTCTTCGTAATTAGCACTTGATCTAATAATTCTTGCACTTTTCTTGCCACTTCCTTATTCTGATCTAGAGTAAGCTTATAAGCTACTTTGTTAGGCAGAGAAGCACTTGGTAAAAAATCAATTTGATAGCTGATTGCTCTTTTAGGTGGTAGTACTACTAGTGTACCATTTGGAATAATATCTTTGAAATCATCAAGAATTTGCTACACTTCAAGAGGTATTACCTGCAACTTCATATCTTCTTCCTTTGGTCTCACCATAATTGCACATCCTATGGTTTCCTCATCATGTAAAGCTTGCAAGAACTCTTTGCCACTACTAAGTAACACACTAGGTGTCTTAGAGGCTTCCCCTTCATTCTCTATTAAGGACTAAATTTTGAAAGTCCTTCCATCTTTCTTGAAAGAAATGACATTTTGTTCTCCATAATAGATCACCTTCCTATAAAATTTCCAAGTTCTTCCCAATAAAAGATGGCATGCTTCCATGGGTAAGACATCACAAATTACTTTATTTTTATAGGCTCCAATAGAAAACTCAACCCATGTCTACTCATTAACAAGTACACTTTTCTCTTGATTCAACCAAGTTACTTTATAGGGATTTTCATGGAGAACCTTTGTAAGTTTTAGTTTATTTACTGCCTCCTCTAATATAATATTATCTGTACATCAAGAATCTACTATAACCTTGAAAATGTTGCCTTGAATCTTACACTTGACTCTAAAGAGAGCCTTCCTCTATTTAGGTTCACTTGGATTGGGATGCCTTATGGGCACCATTCTAATCATCAAATTCTCACCCATTTCTAGTTCTAGTTTGCTAACTTCATTTTGCAACTATAGGTTGTTGCTTAATCATGACACCTATAAGAAGGATTCCCAAGCTATCCACATTGGTAACACTTCATGGTGGAAAAATAGGAGCTACTCCTTCCTACTCCTCTTCCTCTACTTCCTTGAGATCCTCTTCCTCTACCAAAAGATCCCCTTGTGCTGATTTTAGAACTTTTTTCCAAGAGTCTACTTTCCCTTTGGTCTCTTGATTCACCACCTCTACTAGAACCACCTCTATGACCACCTCTAGAATCTCTACCTCTTCCTTTATTCTTGGAAGTACAGTCATGCTTTATTTTTCCTTTATCTTCCACACTAATGAACTATTTTATGAGTGAAAAGGCTCATTTATTCTTGAATAGACCATTTGAGTCCATTTAGATATCTTTCCAACCAGATACTTTCATCTTCAACCACTTTAGAACTCAAGCACAACTTTTGAAATTCTTCAGTATAGGAGTGCACATCCATGTCTTTTTGCCTCAGATTTTGTCTCCTCCTATGTAGCTATCTTTCATAGTCTTTAGGAATGTAGGCTTGTTTAATTTTAGCAACCATTCCTTTCCAAGAAGTAATAGGACTTTTTCCTTCTTTTTCCCTCCCTATTTGCACAAATTTCCACTAGGTGAGAGCAGTGCCTCTCAATCTTGACCTTCCCACTTTAACCTTCTGAGCATTAGAGATACCACATTCAAAATGGTTTTTCATTCCTTCAATCCATTAAATGATGAGATTAGGATCCATCTTTCCACTAAATAGAGGAATGCCTTCCAAGGCTTTACTGTTTATTGCTTTGATTGTGTTGAAGAAAGGTTTTTCTGGTAAAATAGGATATGGTGTTGAAGTTTCTTCTTCCATCTCAATGTATTTTTCTTTAGCCTCCTTCTCTTCTCTCTACTCCATCTTGTCTTTAACTTTATTTGTACTATCTTGGACCTTGCTTAATAATTATTCTAGTTGTGCCAATCTTTCTCTCAAAGACCTGTTGTCTTCTTCTTTCTCTTCTACCTTCTTAGCTTTACCTTTGTGTTAGAATCACTAGATTCACTAGGTGATTGCATTCACCTTACTTTGCACTTTCTTTGTCCCACACCTTTGTAGTCTCTAACACTAATATATTGGGGTAGGCTAGGATAGACTAACTAGTCTATACTTCTCATCCAACAATAGGATCTTGGTGTTTTCTCTACACCTATGTGGTCTATAGGATTTTTTTCAACTTAGAACATCCCCTAATCTTCCCTAACCTTCCCACTAGGTGAAATGATCAAATCTTGCTCCATGACTCACTTATCCTCCTAGGAGTACAATTCTTCCAAAATGCATATTTAGGTCTACTAGGGTTCCATGGTAATACCTATTCCAACCAAGGTTTTTATTATTTTAAAGGTTCTATTGGAACATGTTTAGTATTTTTAAATGGATGGTAACAATGGGTTCATAACCAATTTCTTGGTTTCTTCACAAAAAGACTACTAGAAGAGCCCCTAATTAGGCCTCCACCTAGATTTATAGGGATAATAAATTATTACCCTTAGGAATTCATTAGGCTTTGACTTAATAAAAAAATTTTCACACAATATATACTCAAATATTTTTGAGGTTTTAGGCCACCAAAAAGTCATATTACAATAATTGTAAAAATGAGGATTTTGAAGGGTTTTGAGGGCTGCATGTTGTCCTTAATTTTTAAACACCTTATTTAACCCACAAAAAGTTCTCCTCTTCAAGGAAGAACCTTATTATATCCCTCTTGAATCCCTTAGAAGGTAAAGTCTTGAATCTTTATACTTTGCTCTTGAGAATAAATTATTTCCTACTTGCTCGTAGCTGGGCATTGCCGAGCTCACCTAGGGATTTGTCAAGCAAATGCTTGTACACATTTTCTGGGCCCTTTCTTGTAACATGTTACACATTAGGGTCTATAGTCTTGGAATCCAAATGGCCATGGAAATAGCATGGTGGAAACAAGAGCTATAGCCCATTCATTGTTGAGAACTCAAAATCAAACAGCAAAATATTACTTTTAAAGAAATTTACTAAAACCTTCCAAAATTTGTTTACAGATCTAATATAATCCTTGGATATTGGATAATATACAAGATAGAAACTAGAACATGAAAAAAAAAATGATAGTTAAAATGTGATTTTCTACCAAATAACACCAAAAACCAATAAAAATGTATAAAATCCAATCACAGCTTGATGTAGTAACAAAATGCTATACAAAAAAGAAGAAGACTTCCAACCCTTGTTTTGGAATCTTCCAACCTTAAATAGGCTATCCCATGTTTTATGGGTTGAGTTAAGGCATTTTTATCCACTTAAACAAGTTAACTTGCAAGTTGCTCAACACTTTTACACAAGTTACCAACAACTTAGCAATTTTTTTTCTTCTTTTTTTCCTCTCTTTGCAATTTCATCACCAAGACCATTGTTGAGTCTTCTCAAGGAATTCTTGGGATTCAATCTTCCTCCAATACACCTTTCCAACATTTTAAGAACACCCTATGCACTTAGAAAGAAAAAAATCACAACATGACAATACATTGCCAATCACCTAGAACAAGAGCGTAAACTAGAGCAAAACACACCAAATGAGTTAGAAACTCTTATTCTATCTACATACTTCTTAGAATAATTCCATCACACCAAAATTTGATATGGAGGGAGCCTTTAAAGGTTGCTCCTATACCAAATGCTACAAGAGCTAAATGGGTATGCAAAAATAAGATGAATGTAGAAGGTAAAGTTGTGAGGAATAAAGCAAGATTGGTATGCAAAGTATATTAATAGAAATAAGGCATAGATTGTGAAGAAACATTTACTCTATTGCTAGACTTGAAGTAGTAAGAATGTTCTTGTCATATTTAGAAAGTAATAATTTTGAAGTGTATCAGTTGGATGCTAAGTTGACATTTCTAAATGGAGAGCTTATAGAAGAGGTTTATATTGAATAACTTAATGGATTTCCTTTGATAGAAGAAAAGAACATGGTATGCATATTGAAGAAAGAATTGTATGCTCTAAAGAAAGAACCTCAAATTTGGTATGCATTATTGGAAAAATATTGGGAAAATTGGGATTTTCTAAAGGTAGGATAGAAGGTAACTTATATTTCAGAGAAATTTACAATGGACTTTTTATCAATGTAATATTTATTGATGACATAATCTTTGGAGGTAATGATGAAGCAATTGACAAATTTGCTGATGAAATAAAGAATGAGTTTGAGATGAGTATGATTGGTGAGATGAAATTTTTCTTGGGTCTACATATTGTACAAAAAATTGATGGTATTTTCTTATCACAGGAAAGGTATTTGGAAAACTTGTTGAAAATATTTGTCTTCAAAAGTTATAAGCCTATTGATACACCTATGATAACTAGTCATATGTTATCTAGCAAAGATGAGACACGTATAGTTGAGAAACATAGATATAGATCTATGATTGGAGGTTTATAATATCTAACTCACACCAAATCAAATATAGAAAATGCAGTTGGGATAATGGTAGGATTTCAAGCTTATTCTAGGGAATCACATTATGCAGCAATAAAAAGAATATTCAAATATTTAAAGGGTACTGTAGTGCCTCTCATATTTGTAGTATATACCTTTTTATATTTTTATTTGAGAGATTCTTGTACTCATGTTATTAGTTCTCTAGTTGAGATTATCTAAGGGTTAGATATTATACACTGATTTCAGTATCATAACTGCTATACTACTATGTTGTGTAGTTGATCATATTTGCGTTTGATGCAATTTTGGGATGATAGTATTTTTTAATGATGATATCTAGTTATTTGGTATTTGAACATATCCTGGATTATGTTATGTGATGGATTTAATGTTATGATTATTTACTTCATTCTTGCTTCATTATTCTTTATGTGAACATGAGTGATATAAATGGATTATTTCAATAGAATTAAACAAATGGTTAACTTAGGTATTTAGTGCATTTAATTCTTTGACTATGTTATTATATGCAATTGCACTTGATCATGAGTTTTAGTGTACAAGATGTATATCCCTGATAGTGGTACATGGAGTTAGTAATCCAGTTATTCATATTTACCAATGTCATCCTTGTATAGTCAATGTATCCTATTTAAATGTTAGTGATTTAATAAATCCAGACTCATCTACATTAATTAACTAGAACTGTGAATGTGTCTATGCATTTAGAGGTTTGCATTGTTACAAAAGACGTTAAGGGAATTCTATGGGTTTTGGAGTTTTTAGGCTTTATTTTATTAATTTTTAATTTCTTCCAGCTTTGCCATAGATGAATTTCAATTACTTAGAATAACATGGTTTCATTTGGGTTGATTCAGGGTCTAACTAGTGTAATTGGTTATTTACCCTAATCGATTATTCATTCGAAAAGTGAATAAGTATTGAAAGATGAAATTAATTCCTCGCTTCCCACTTTTGGAAATTGAGAATTTGGGAGCTTTTTCCAAAATCCACTTATGGAGGATTACATTTGTGTTCATTGTGAGAGTTTTGGGTGTGAGATTGTCATGAGGTGAGTCTCATTTGATCTAGGTCAGGGAGACCTTGCTTTGTCATGATTTCTTATAGCCTCTATGGGTTATTTATTTTATTGGGTTGTATCTTATTTCTACCCCTTTTGCTATTAGGTAGGACTTTCACATTTTCATGTTTTAGCTTCATTTCTACTTCTGTTTTAGGTAGCTATTTATTAGGAAGCCAAGAACTAGTGTTCCCCACCATTTTTGTCTATTGCTTTTGTTTTGTTGGTTGGGTACAAAAGTTTTAACAATTTTCGGGATGCAAGTTCGAGGTCTTACACCATTATGCTAGTTATTTTATTGGATTTTCATGGCCTTCATGCCCAAAGGCCAAATGGGTTTTAATTTCAAAATTTTTAAGTTTTGAGGTTTTTACCCTAATTTGTATGCCACATATTTTTCTTAGGTTTTTTTGGTATTATATCGATCATGGACTTGGATCATCTGTAGGAGATTAGTCAAACTATTGTTGCACTTTTATGTTGCATTGGAATGTGTGCCATATCCATCATCTGGAGCTTTTTTTTGATGGAGTGATATTTTTCTTGTGTTCTCATACATGGATAAGTAAAAGAAGTTAGGTCTCACTTTTGGGCAAAAAGTGGAAGTGTTTTTCCTATTTTTGAAATTTTTTGTCAATTGATGTCAAAATTTGAGGCATTTAGAAATTGAATATAAAGAAACTTCAGAAATAAAATTTTTTATGTTCAGAATCTAGTTTTTGAATGGTAATTTATTTGTATACCCATAGGATAGATTTTGTTTTTGGTATGGATCTTTAAAAACCACTTTTTCAAAATGTTTGTTTCAAGACCATACCACACTCATGTACAGACACCATAATTTGACACAAATAAATGAATTTTCATAAATCCTTTCAAAGAACATTACCTAATACACCTAAGATTGATCAAAATATTTTTCCTTAATTTTTTATTAAATAATTATTTTATTATTAATTGTTAATTGGCTATAAAGGTAAATTTTAAAACCTCTCATGTATGGACACCATAATTTGATCAAAATTTCACTTTTTTCAAAAATTCTTTTTTTTTAACCTCAAAAAAATTGTATGTAGATTGATGTCATATAAATTAAATTAAGAAAATAAAGAAAATAAAAAAGTTATTAAAGTTTTAGTGAACTTCAATATTTTACTTTTAGGTATCACCTTTCATTAAAAAATAATGCAAAATTAGTAGATAAAATCATAGCACTATAAAATTTATATTTCTAAAATCAGGATAGTGAGAGCTCTAATGGGTTTTTGTTTCATAAAATAGTTTGATCAAGAAGACCCTCTAAAAATTGTGGTAAGGCATAAATTTGTTAGTTCAATGCCTTAGCCAAATCTTGAGAGGTCAAGGCATAGGCTTGGTCTCACCAAGCCTATCCCAAACCAAAATCTAAGGTAGGAGAAAAAAATCCCACTCAATGTTGTAAGAAATGAGTGCCCATTATTTAAATTCAAAAACTGGGTACCTATTTTGAAAAAGTCAAATCAACATACAAAATTCCACCAAAAAAAAAAAAATTTAAATTTTTAGAAATGGGTACCCATTTTAAAAAAATATAATTTTTTTATATTTTCAAAAATAGCTACCTATTTTTTGAAAATTAGAAATGGGTGCCTGAGTTTTAAATAAATGGGTGCCCAATTTTTTTTAAAATGGCTACCTATTTTTAAATTTCAAATCAAGTGCCCAAGCCTAAAATGAGTACCCATTTTTTAAAAATTGGATAACCATTTCTAAAAGAGTACTATCTCAATCCATGAACTTCCATGAAATTGAGACCCATCTCCTTGCTTCTACCCACATTCCTTGTGATATGATCTTCATGATGGTGGTGCACCACACGTGAGCACATGAGTGTGAATTTGTCAGGTGAATTATGAGGCTTGATATTTAGAGGTATTTCCAAGAATTATGATCATTTGGGGTTGGGTTGGGAATATGCATGCCTAGGGGAACTCATTGTTGGATGAGCATGGGTAGGTAGGGTAGCACCACGGAGGGGACTTCTATCTCAAACTAGTGACCATTTCCTAGTGGGTTGGTAGAGGAAGTTTTAAGTAAGTGATAACTAAATAAAACATTGGGTTGTAATAAAACTTAAGATAATAAAATGTTTAGTGCAAGAGCCTTTCATTAGGGAGTTGAGTCACACGATTTGATCTTGGGCCTTATGATGCCTATTGACTCTCCATGTTGTTAGCCCCTACATTGTAACCCATTGAGTATTTGATGAGGACCTATAGTACTTGCATTGTCTCATGTTCTTGGTTGCAATCATCTTTACTATCTAGCATGAGTGTTAGCCATGGACATTTTATTTATGTAATTTTATGGTTGGATGATTATCTCCATTAGCATGGTGGGAGTGGACCTATGGATTTTCATGTGGTTGGGAGGTGTAGCTAACTATATCACTACTAGAGACTAGTGTACAAAGATGTTTTATTGTTCTACTATGACCATTTCTTGATGTTTTCACTTGACACTTTGGGTTCTAGAGTATGCTTTCTTCTAATTTATGCTTCCATTGGAATACTTGGATATCATGTTTAGATGATGTTAATTTATTTTATGCATTCCTTATTATGTTGTTTAGCATATGATTAGATGATTTTATTTTCTTAGTTGGATTATCTATTGCTTTTAGTATAGCATGTTAGATTTCATGTTTCTTATGATGTTATTACACTTTAGTAGTGATGTCCTCATAAAACAACTCTAACTATCTAGTTGGTGTAGACACCTAAAAAACCTTTAGAAAATAAAGTATTTTTATTTTCTAAAAAAATCCTTATGACATCATCATTTATTAATTAATTAATTATTTAATTAATTTATTTATTTTTATGCCATTAAATCCCTTTATCTTAATTAAAAATATTTAATTAAGAAATCCCTCCCAAAAATGTTTAACTCTTATTTAAACATTATTTCCTTATTTATTAATTATTTAATTAATAAATTGACCAAAAATCCCAAAATAAATAATTAATTAATTTTTTCCCAAAAGTTGGCCAATTTCTTTAAGACCAATAACCTCTTCCAAAATCTTCTAATCCTTCTTTAATTTTGATTAAAGGCTAATCTCATCATTTCCTACCCCTAATCCCAACTCAAAATATTTAATCAAGATTAAATATTAATCCTCATGTTTATTAAAAATATTTTAATAAATATCTCCTCAACCCAAACCCTTGAAATAAATAAAACTTTATTTATTTCATAAAATCTCATCCTAGGAAGTTCTAGACTCTTCTAGAAAGTCTTCATCCTCATCCAAAGCCTAGACTCTTCTAGAAGATGTCTTTAACCCTAATCCTAATCCCCTCCTAACCTTGTTACATTTCCTAAACATGGGTTAAGAATTCCTAACCCAAGCCAAAGTTAACAAATATCTCCTCCTTCACCCACCCTCATTAATTTCAATCCACTTGCCATCCACTTGCCTAGTCCTAAGCCATCTCTAACCCTTCCTCTAATCATTTTTATAACCCTAAGCAAGCTTAAAACCTCCCTAAACCCTCAAATTCGAATTTCATGGTATCTTTCTCAAATATCTTCAACCACAAAACTTTATAAAGCCCACAAAGTCATAAATGTTCTTACAAAGCACTTATGAAGGGTCTTTATGAAGATTTTATCCCTTGAGCCTCCTTTGTTGACTCATCCTTCCCCTTTCCTCTATCCTCTCACCATGTGACATGTGTCACTCCTTGATTGGTTGTAAAGAAGCACAATCCATGTGCTCTCCTCTCATGGAATCTAAGCCCTCCATGATCTTTTTCCCATCCTTGCATCTTAGCCCTCAATCCCTCAAGCCTCTTGCCTATAAATTGGATCCTTCCCCTTTGCAAAATAACACAATCCATCAAGTAAAGTTATAATGCTATTTTGAGAGCCAAATCCATACTAAAGCCATCTATCCACACCAAAAATCCACAATCATCCATTGAAGCCTTTGGAAGCATATTGAGCATACATCCTATCCATTTAGATAAAGCTACTCAACAAGAGAGCTTCTTATTGAGAGAGTCCATTAATGGCTCATATTCTCAATTGAGAGCTCATCTTAGTCTATCTTGAAGTTTATGAAAATTGTTTAGTTTGTAGAAGCTTTATTTAAATTTGGTTTCTATTAGCATACTAACATTGCTCATATACAGTTGGTAGTTTGGGATGTTATGCATAGGGGATGGCTAGGAACTTTGAGGTCTAATGATGTTATTAATGTTGGGAGGAACCACACACTTAATGTTTTTATTTCAGCTTGTTATGATTTTTCTTTCAATTCGTTTCCTTCACTGTTATGTTTAGATGGTTAAATTCAATTTTGATATTTCAGTTGTTATGATTGGAGTGTCTATCCATCGATTGTGGATTTGGTACTCCCAGTGTGGAGAAATCATCTTTTCTAGTCCTTTTATTCATTTTTTTCTCATTTGTTTCTATGGTTCCTCTCACAAGATTTCACTTCCTTGCATGATATTGTGGAAGCTTCGTACAAGGCCCTACATTTCCTTGCATGACTTCTGACACTTCCTTGCATGAACCTTAGCAGTAGTGCAATACTTTTTGGTTGCTAAACCCAACACTTCCTTTTGTGAGATGGTATTTACTTTCATGGCTTAGTATACTTTCTTGTGCAAAGAGGCACTTCCTCGCGTGAGACTATCATTTGCAAATTCTCTTGTGCAAAAAATAAGGGGCATATAGATGCCATTTTTTAGAGAATGCAAGTATTTCCTTGCTTTGATTGATTGTAGATTTCATGTTCTGATATCTTCTTTTGTTTTCATTCTTTAGTTTGGTCATGTCAGTTTGGTAGTGGCCTTTGGAGATTAGTTGGTGTTTGGATTGTTGGTAAAGTCTTCCATTGCTATCTTATTGAGACTCATATGTTCATTGCCATGTACATCCATACTTGTTTTTAAAAAGCAAATGATTATTATCTTGGCTTATATGTATCCTTTTTCCAAAGATCTATAGGCAAGGAATTTTAAGTACACTTGATTTTGTACTATGGTATGATAGATCAAGTGATTCTACTTTATGTGCATATAATGTTGTAGATTGGGCAAGCAATATGGATGACAAAAAAGAGCACTAGTGGTGGAGTGTTTTTCCTTGGAGGAAAATTAGTTTCTTGGCTAAGAAAGAAATGAGATTGCATTTCATAGAGTACAATAGAAGCAAAGTATGTAGTAAAAAAAAAAATTGCAATTAGATCATGTGAAAGAAGTAGATGTTGAAGGATGTTAGGATAGAGTTTTCACAACCTATTATCATACATTGTGATAACACAAGTACAATGAGTATGTCTAAGAATCATGTGTTACATTCTAAGACTAAGCACATATCTATAAAGAATCATGTTTTAAGAAAGAAAGTTGCAAAGAAAGAGATCGTATTAGAGTATGTAAGTACAAAAGAGAAGATTAAAGATATCTTTACAAAGCATTTTCCTAAAGATGCATTTAATTATTTGCAAATTATGCTTATGGTTATGCCGCTTCCTGCTTCTAAATAGATGATGTAGAGAGTGCATTATTCTAGTGTATAGAGAACTATTACTTATCTATAGTTAATGTTGATTCTTCCTATATGGGGGAGTATCTGAGATAAGAATAGTAATCAAATACTCTTGGTAGTTAATACTGAACAATGTCTTTGGACACTTGAGCTGATTGAAGATTTTTGGCAAATGATTGACATAGTGAAGCCTTTTTCATTGATGTCAATAGGGGATAAATATAAATGAAAAAAATGTCCTATGTATGGGGAAGAAGTGTTATAATAGGGGAGAAAGATTTTAATAATGGAGAAGATGCATGAATGAAAGTGATTGATGTTAATGGGAAGAAACATTGAGTTACATCAATAGGGAAGAAGTGGTGAACAATTGATGTCCATCCATGAAAGCATGAGGAAACTCACAAGATATAGATTTCAAATTTTATTGATGAAGAGGATTTGAAAAGAAGATAACAACAATAGCGGTTGATTTGGTATTCTTGGAATAGAGATATTTTTCATTTATGTTTCAATCAATGCCATAAGGGGTGATTATTAGCATAAACATTGATGGTATTCCTTTGGGGGAGTATCCTAAGAATTGGAGAGACTATTTTTTAATAATGTGTTGCATTCCTAACTGTGATTGTCATTGATATCAATATAATATTCATTCTATACAATTTTCTAGAGTAATAGATAGAAAATGGGGTCATACGAATTATGTATTGATGAATAGGTCAAGTGTAGTTAAGGATGTGTACTATACTATCCTGGTGAAGTGGATAAGTTCATGTACAAATAGTCAAAGACATGAAAAGGTTGTGCAAGATTCAGAAAAGACAATAAGTAGACCAAGTACCTAATAAGTTGTTTCTCGTGATTGATTTGCATCTCTTAACTAAGATAAAATCATGATTCATGTAGTTAGACTATGATAGTAGATAGCTTGATGATGATGTTAGTAAGTATGCAAGGTCAAAGGTCACACTTGTGAGAAGTTGTAAAGACTGTGCACCAACAATGATTTGTAATTACAAAAGGATGTCATGTTTTGTAATATCTTAATGAGGTCCTATTATGATTAATTGGAAAAGCCTCAAGACTGATTAAAGGAATTATTTTGAGGACATGGTCATAAAGGAAAGTTATTTTCCTTTTGGTAATATATGCATTCAAATGTGATATTTGAAGAATTTGGTAAATGAATGTGAGTGGTCTAAGGGATTATTTGGATGCAAGATTGGTGATCTAGTATTGAGATCATAAGAGAATAAGTTTGGTCAAGAGGATACAAGATTTGAAGTTATTCCATTTCTATTATTGTACAACTAATAATGGGTATGTGCAGGATCATGGTGTGCCAAAAAGTGGCTATGTAGTTCTGAAATGCCTCAAAGAATTTCAAAATCTATTCCCACTTTTTTCCCACCCATCCTGATACTAAATGAAAACAATTAATACCTTTATAATTCCTAATACATATTTCAATACCAACCTTATATGGTCATCTTTAAAACATCCCAAAAATGTGTTTTTGGCATGTTCTTATGTGTTTTTTACTTCAAGCATGTAGCTGACGACTTTTTTTAGACCAGAATTTGATGTAATGAAAAGGGTTTCTTAAGAATGTTCTTAGTTTTTCATAAATGTAAGCTTTGTCAAATTATGAGTTCAGTAAGTAATTATTACTTATTTTCTAATCAACTTAGCTACAAAGTGCTGATTGACATACTGGTTGTAAATAGCTATAACTTTCAAACCGTATAAGATTTGTGAAATCCAAAAGATGTTTCACATTCTATGCTTCGACTAGTATAAGAAAAAAAAAAAAGAACTTAACTTTGATTTTTTTTGAACTAGTTAAGGTGTTAGATTGTGGTGACCGATCAGGAAAGTACTGTACATACTTCATAAATAGTGGGGTTCGGGGCACACCTTTACCTAGTCATTTGAAATTGACTAAGGAGATGTGTCCCAAGACACAGGAAGAGGAGGATAAGATGTCCAAGGTACCCTATGCTTTAGCTGTAGGAAGTTTGATGTATGCTATGGTATGCACTAGGCCAGATATTGCACATGCAGTAGGAGTCGTTAGCAGGTATATGAGTCATCCAGGGTTTGAGCATTGGAATGCTGTCAAGTGGATTCTCAGATATTTGAGAGGAACATCCAATAAGTGTTTACACTTTGGGGGCTCTACTACTAATTTACAGGGCTATGTTGACTCAGATTTGGCTGGGGATATTGATACCAGGCGGAGTACTACAGGTTATGTCTTTACTGTTGGTGGGGCAGCCGTGAGCTGGGTTTCTAGACTACAGAAGATTAATGCTCTCTCCACTACAGAGGCAGAGTATGTTGCTGCTACAGAGGCAACCAAAGAGACTATATGGCTTCAGTTCTTCTTGGAAGAATTGGGACATCCTCAAAAGGATAATTATTTCTTCACAGATAGTCAGAGTTCCATTCAACTTGCTAAGAATTCAGCTCTGCATTCTAAGACCAAACACATACAGTTGCGGTACCATTTCATTCGGTCAATTTTGGAGGATGGACAGTTAAAGCTGGAGAAGATACATACCAATGAAAATCCAGCAGATATGTTGACAAAGGTTGTAACAAGGGAGAAGATGAACTCCTCTTTAGCTTCAGTTAGTCTTTAAGACTAAATGTGAATAAAAGAACAGCTACAAGATCAGTCTCCAAGTGGGAGATTGTTGTTTAGTGTGGAGCCTGATCAGTCCCCAAGTGGGAGATTGTTAGATTGTGGTGAGTGATCAGGAAAGTACTGTACATACTTCATAAAGTACTGTAGCCAACATGGTAGCCGACATGGTAGCCGACATATTATGGCCGACATATGGCCGACATGTTATAACCCTAAAGCGGTTTAATACTTGTATAAAAAGGGCTTAGGGTTGGGTATTTTTCATATGTGGTGATACGAAATTGGTTCTTGCGGTGGTATTGAGCTGTAAGGGATTATAGATTGTAATCAGGTTGTAATCACTAGATTGTAATAAGATCGGACTTGCTGTTTGGTGGACGTAGCCCAGCGATTCGGTGAACCACATTAAATCTTGGTGCCTTGTGTTTATTTCTGTGTGTTCTATTATTTTCTGTTATTGGTTATATTTGCATGTAGTTTTTTATTTCTGTCCATGGTTTTTTCCTAACAAGTGGTATCAGAGCAAGGTTGTCTTTCAGTTATCCTCTACAGGAAAGTCTCACAGTTAAGTGGGAGTCTCACAGTTGAGTGGGAGTGATGGTAGATGAGGGTAAGTTGAGGGTTGATAGGTTTAATGGGCAGAACTTCCAGTTATGGAAGATGCAAATGGAAGACTATTTATATCAGAAGGATTTATGGAAGCCGTTGGAAGGAAAAGCCAAGAATCAGGGAACTATGTCAGAGGCTGAATGGGATCTTTTGGACAGAAAGGCACACGAAAGTATTCGGTTATTCTTGGCACCATCAGTGGCATTTAATATTACAAAAGCAAAGATGACAGAAGATTTGATGAAAACCCTAGCAACATTGTATGAAAAGCCCTCCGCTTCAAATAAGGTATTTCTCATGAAGCATTTATTTAATATGAAAATGGCAGAAGGTGGATCTATTGCAGATCATTTAAATGAGTTTAATACTATTACTAGTCAATTATCTTCTGTGGGTATCAATTTTGATGAAGAAATTAGGGCTCTCTTGATTTTGTGTTCTTTGCCTGAAAGCTGGAATGGCTTGGTAATGGCGGTGAGTAATTCTGTTCCTAGATCTAGTACCCTAAAATATGATGATGTGATCGGTGTTATTTTAAGTGAGGAAACTCGTAGAAAATCCTCAGGTGGATCTACATCAGGAAGTGCTTTAAATGCACAAAGCAGGGGCAGAACGATTGAAAGAGGAAGTAACTCTGGAAATTGTGGGAACTCAAGAGGAAAGTCAAAGGGGAGGAGGTCTCAATTGAGAGGACCAAATGATTGCTGGTACTGTGGGAAACCAGGGCACAAAAAGAAAGATTGTTGGACTCGAAAGAAAAATGAAAGAGATAAATCAGATGGAGACAAAGAGGCAAATGTGGTAAGTAACAAATCCGAAGAGGATGCTTTGCTTCTGTCTTTAGAGAATGTTGATGATTCATGGGTTTTAGATTCTGGTGCTTCTTTTCATGCTACACCTCATAGAGGTTATTTCATTGATTATGTCCAAGGGGATTTTGGGCTTGTTTATTTGGGGGATAATGAACCATGTCAGATTGTTGGAAAGGGAAAAATTAAGATTAAGTTGGAGAATGGGAATCATTGGCTACTACATGAGGTAAGAAATGTTCCAAAACTAAGTAGAAATTTAATTTCAGCAGGGCAACTCGGTGATGAGGGTTGTGTAGTTACTTTTAATGATAAAAATTAGAAAGTTTCAAAAGGTTCCCTTGTAGTAGCAAGAGGTGTGAAAGCAGGCACCTTATATCTTTGTACAGGTCATATTGTTCCTTCTACTTTGATTGTTTCAGAGAAAAATGAATATTCAGTAACAATTACTGCAGTTGAGCAGGGAGAACAAATAGCTACTGTAGATTCTGATACAGTGCTGTGGCACAATAGACTTGGGCACATGAGTGAGAAAGGTATGAAAGTAATTCATTCAAGGAAAGCTTTACCAGGTCTAAAATGTGTGAATATGGATTTTTGTGAAAGTTGTGTGTATCGAAAACAAAAGAGAGTGAGTTTTGTAAAGATAGGGAAGGAAAACAAAAAGGAGAAATTAGAGCTTGTGCATACAGATGTAGGGGGACCGGCTTAGGTATCTCCCCTTGGTGGCTCTCATTATTATGTTACATTTATTGATGATGCAACTAGAAAAGTATGGGTTTATTTCCTTAGACAGAAATCTGATGTATTTCAAACTTTTAAGAAATGGAAATGCTTGGTTGAAAATGAGACTGGTAAGAAATTAAAATGTCTCAGATCTGATAATGGTGGTGAGTATTGCAATCATGAATTTGAAGATTATTGCTCCACTAATGGTATTCGTAGACAAAAAACTGTTCCAAGGACTCCACAGGAAAATGGAGTGGCTGAACGCATGAATAGGACTATAATGGAGCGCGGAAGGAGCATGAGGTTGCATGTTGGGTTGCCCTTACACATGTGGGTGGAGGCTGTCAATACTGTAGTATATTTGATTAATAGAGGTCCCTCTACTCCTTTGGGCTGTGGTATTCCAGAGGAAGCATGGACTGGTAAGAAGGCGAGTTATTCTTTTCTCAAGACCTTCGGTTGTGAAGCTTTTGCTCATATAGACTCTGAAAATAGAACCAAGCTAGATGCTAAATCAAAGAAATGTGTCTTTGTTGGATATGGCATTAATGAATTTGGCTATAGGCTTTGGGATTTTGAAAATCATAAAATTATAAGAAGCTGGGATGTCATATTCAATGAAAAAGTGTTGTACAAAGATCTGTTGCAGCAACATGAGAAGAAAGAAGATGATTATGTAGTGCTGGATGATACTCCAAAAGTTGATGTTCCATCCATTCCTCATGATGTGCAACAACTGCAACAACAAATACCACACACACCAATGAATGTTAGACAGTCAACAAGGCCAATTAGACCTCCACAAAGGTTTTCTCCCTCTTTGTATTCTATTTTACTTACTGATGCTGGTGAACCTGAAAGTTATGATGAAGCTGTGCAGGTGGATACTAAGATTTAGTGGGAGTCTGCAATGAAAGATGAAACGGACTCTTTGCTGAAAAATAAGACATGGGATTTGTGCAAGTTTCCTGCAGGTAAAAAGGCTTTACAAAATAAATGGGTTTACAGGTTGAAAGAAGAGGAAGGAGGTAAGAAAAGATTTAAGGCCAGGTTAGTTGTAAAAGGATTTGCACAGAAAAAGGGAATTGATTTTGATGAGATATTTTCTCCTGTTGTTAAAATGACTTCTATTCATACTATTTTAAGTCTTGTGGCTACTGAAGATTTGCATTCAGAGCAGATGGATGTTAA